>CM059426.1:140701335-141257717 GCA_030390025.1 Squalus acanthias | reverse complement strand
CAGTCACTCACTCACTCCCCCACCCACTCACTCACTCACCCACTCACTCACTCACTCATTCACTCACTCACTCACTCACTCACCCACTCACTCACCCACTCACTCACTCACCCACCCTCTCACTCACTCACTCACCCACTCACTCACTCACTCACCCACTCACTCACCCACCCACTCACTCACTCTCCCACACACTCACTCAGCCACTCACTCACTCACCCACTCACTCACCCACTCACTCACTCACTCACTCACCCACTCACTCACTCACCCACCCACTCACTCACCCACCCACTCACTCAGCCACTTACTCACCCACTCACTCACCCACTCACTCACTCACCCACTCACTCACCCACTCACTCACTCACTCACTCCCCCACCCACTCACTCACTCACCACTCACTCACTCACCCACTCACTCACTCACTCACCCACCCACTCACTCACTCACCCACTCACTCACTCACCCACTCACTCACTCACTCACCCACCCACTCACTCACTCACTCTCTCACCCACTCACTCACTCACTCACCCACTCACTCACTCACTCACCCACTCACTCACCCACTCACTCACTCATTCACTCACCCACTCACTCAACCACTCACTCACATACTCACTCACTCACTCACCCACTCACTCACTCACTCACCCACCCCCCCACTCACTCACTCACACTCACTCACCCACTCATTCACCCCTCAGCCACTCACTCAGCCACTCACTCAGTCACCCACTCATTCACCCACTCACTCACTCACGCACTCACCCACCCACCCACTCACTCACTCAGCCACTCACCCACTCACTCACTCACTCATTCACTCACTCACTCATTCACTCACTCACTCACCCACTCACTCACTCACCCACTCACTCACCCACTCACTCACCCACTCACTCACTCACCCACTTACTCACCCACTCACTCACTCACCCACTCACTCACTCATTCACTCACTCACTCATTCACTCACTCACTCACCCACTCACTCACTCACCCACTCACCCACTCACTCACCCACTCACTCACCCACTCACTCACTCACCCACTCACTCACCCACCCACTCACTCACTCACTCACTCACCCACTCACTCACTCACTCACTCACTCACTCACTCACCCATCCAAACATGGGAAAAGAAATAGCATGTCCTGTAAAGTGCTTAAGTGGAAAAGAGGTGATATTAACATTAGACAATAAGAGGCATAATGAGGGAAATGAAAGGGTCTTATGAGACCCAGATAACGTCTGAATAGCCGTGGTGGTGGGAGGTAAGGCAGGTAGAAATGGAAACACGATAAACTAGCAAAAAATAGCAGGCTTCAGTGGCCCAGGAGCCTGGGAGAAGAAAAAAGCAGGTTGACGCCAAGGGTGCAACCTGTCCCTCCAGCATAGTGTTCTAATGGAGACTCCATATCTTAAACATCAACCTGACCCTCCCCCCTCCCCTACTCTACTTTTATTTTGCTGAATATATAGAATTTTCATAGCCAAGGTGAAAAAAATATTTTTATGGATTACTGTCAATGTAAATGGAAGTATTCTAGTCGTAAATTAACAGACAATGACCCAGATGTTGTGGTAAAAATAACTGTGAGTCTATCAGCACTCACTGTCATTAAGGAATAAATCAGACCACAACTTCCAGTGTCCGCACATGTGCAGTTAAACGCGGAAATCAGGAAGTTGCTGTCCAATTTGCCCTGCTCCTCCAGAAGCTTTGCTATTATAGTATCTGGCCGAGAGATTCGGCATTTAGACACATGAAAGGTGTGAAGTTCCAGTACTTACCCACTAGAAACCACTAAACACACCAGAAAAAGTTAGGGCTTGTCTATTCAAGTGTAAGTGATTTTTTTAACGGCATGATAAGTCTTAATTACTACCAAACAACCTCTCTGGCACTGAAAATTAACTTTTACAAGTGTGGAGTCTCATTCCTTCAGATTTTAATTATTGTTGGAGATTTAAAAAAGTTAAATTTTTTTTACTTTGTTTTTCTGTCTCTTTTATCTCTCTTAATTCATCTTTCTTTCCCTCTCTTTATTTGGTGTTCTGTACATGATTTTACATTGAATGAAATATTCTAACTTACACTTCCTGGTTTAGACACTGCAGAGGGAATTTTATCCTAAAGAAATGGGTGGGTTGGGGGGCACGTGGGTAGTTAAACTGTTAAAAATCAGAATCCCGACCTGAACCCACCTCCAACCTGCCCACTTCCGGTTTTAATGGATGTGGGACGGGAGACAGGTAATCAATCCGCTGCCAGGAGGCGGGTCGTCTATTTAAATATTATAATGAGGCTGGAAGCCTCTGCTTTAACCTCAATTTTAAATTTAACTTTCGCTGGTCGGGTTTTGCACGTCTCGTGAAACCCGCCAGCTAAAGCAAGGTGAGGACTGCTGGATCCAGGAGGTAAGTGGCTTTATTTACACTTACCTCCTGGACCCAGGGTCCCTGCCTAACCCACCCCTGCGATCGGAGACCATCCCACGAGGCCTCCAATGCCACCGCCCCCAGGCCTACGTTCCCCTCACTAGACCTCCGATTTCACCCCCCTAGGCTTATGATCCCCCCCACTAGGCCGCCGATCCCCCTCAGGCCTCCAATTCTTCCCCCCCTCCTGAAGGCCTCCAACCCCCCACGAGGCCTTCCGCCCCCCCGCCCCCCCTCCCCTCGGGCATTCAATCCCCCACGAGATCTCCCTCCCTGCTCTTCCGGCCCACCCTGTGCTGCTCCTCCGGCCCCTGATCCCTTCAGACTTTCCAGCCCATGCTGCTCCTCCAGCCGCCCCCCGGCCCCTGATCTTCTTCCCGGCCCGCTCTTCGATCTTGTACCCGGCCCCGGATCTTTTTTCTCCACCCCCCTCCCCCGGATCTTCTTGCTGACTCCTGGCCCCCATGCGATCCCTCCCTCCCTCCTCTGTGTGGCCTAGTCATATCAGGCCCTGTCGTTAAATTCAGCAGGCCTGCGGGAAACCCGTTCTCCCGGGATTCCCAACCGCCTCAGAGTCCCCGCCCCCAAACTGCCTTCCCCATTTAAATTCAGCCATGCCTGCCTCAGTAAGGATTCTTCAATCTGATTGGTTGAAGGGACACGCTGTTGCTTGTCCTGCTCACACACGTCACAGATCCCCTTTAGAGGGCACCATTTTGTATCAGACTCCTGATGACTGTAAGTTGCCACGAAAAGTCTGTGGGTAGCTATAAGTGTAATGAATGGCGAGCACCGTTCGTTCGCCGCTGACCGCAAAATCCGGGCCATTGTCACTAAAGTGCAGTTTTAGTTCAAATCTACTCTTTCATTCTTAAAAGAATACTTAATTTTTGCAACTACATATATTCTGAGATCTCTTAAATGTATTTTATTTTGTATTCAGTAATGTTATGGTGAATGTAACAAGCACCTTACTTGGCTAGCTAGATAATTTGTCACCCATTGATCTAACACCATCATTTTAATATAAATAAAAAACACATTTTAAGTTTGTGTTTAACAGCTTGGCTTTGTAATTAAACTCTCTACCATCATGTTTTCCACATTAAAGGTTTGATGTTGTGCCTCATCTATAATAGCAGTAGTTAAGAAAATAAAAGGAATGCATATAAAATATGTATTCACAGATATCTTGGTGTGAAGTTTATTAATATGGTTTTACAATAATAACTTGCAATGTTTAAATTTTTTTAATTCCTTATTCCGGGATGTGGACGTCACCGGCAATGCCATTTATTGTCCGTTCCTAATTGCCCTCGAGAAGGTGGTGGTGAGCCGCCTTCTTGAATACAACTGAGTGGCTTGCTAGGCCATTTCAGAGGGCAGTTAAGAGTCAACCACATTGCTGTATAGGCCAGACCAGGTAAGGACAGCAGATTTCCTTTCCTGAAGGACATTAGTGAATCAGTTAGGTTTTTACAACAATCCAGTAGTTTCATGGTCACCATTACTGATACTACAGGTTTATTTTATTAAATTTAAATTCCCCAGCTGCTGTGGTGGGATTTAGAACTCATGTCTCCGGATACATTAGTCCAAGCCTCTGGATTACTAGTCCAGTAACATAACCACTATGCTACCATACCCAGTGATATATTCAGATCATTACATTTTATATGGCATATCTTCCTCCATTTTTGTGTTGGGTAGTGGAATGCTAATAGGTTTGTGGAAATAAACTGTAAAAATTATAGGCCTGTTATTTCATTTTATTGCATTAAATGTGTGGTAGAACAGCAAACAGTTGCCAGAAGCTTCTCATTTTGCTGGGTGTGCTGCTGTAAAGCAGACAGGGGAAGAAATTAGTACTTTCACAATAGCGTCTGATTAATCCTGTTCTGTATGCTACCAATTATTTACCAGACATTAGACACTGTTTTTAACTTTCCTAGTTGTATGGGCAACTCATAACAACATATATTTGGGCCACATGTGGTAACATCAGAGTAATAACCACAAATCCTAAAACAAAGGAAGGCGCCATCTGGACAATATCATAACTTACATTAAAAGGATTTCTTAATGAAGTTTGGGTTACAATTTTTTCTGTCAACATCATAACAACTCACTGCGTAATTTTTTTTTCCTCATGATGCCTCTAGTTCTTTTGCTAATTACCATAAATCTGTGTCTTCTGGTTACTGACTCTTCTGCCACTGGAAATAGTTTCTCCTTATTTACTCTATCAAAACCCTTCAAGATTTTGAACACCTCTATCAAATCTCTCCTTAACATTCTCTGCTATAAGGAGAACAGCCCCAGTTTCTCTAGTCTCTAACTGAAGTCTTTCATCCAGCAGAAAGCTGTTTCTAAACTCTTGCCACAAACCTGCAGCGAGAATCTAACCACCGCCCCTTGACATTCAACGGCATTACCATCGCCGAATCCCCCACCATCAACTTCCTGGGGGTCACCACTGACCAGAAACTTAACTGGACCAGCCACATAAATACTGTGGCAACAAGAGCAGGTCAGAAGCTAGGTATTCCGTGGCGAGTGTCTCACCTCCTGACTCCCCAAAGCCTTTCCACCATCTACAAGACACAAGTCAGGAGTGTGATGGAATATTCTCCACTTGGTTGGATGAGTGCAGTTCCAACAACACTCAAGAAGCTCGACACTATCCAGGACAAAGCAGCCCACTTGATTGGCACCCCATCTACCACCCTAAACATTCACTCCCTCCACCAGCGGCGTACCGTGGCTGCAGTGTGCACCATCTACAAGATGCACTGCAGCAGCTCGCCAAGGCTCTTTCGGCAGCACCTCCCAAACACGCAACCTCTTCCACCTAGAAGGACAAGGGCAGCAGGCGCATGGGAACACCACCACCTCCAAGTTCCCCTCCAAGTCACACACCATCCTGACTTAGAAGCATATCGCCGATCCTTCATCATCGCTGGGTCAAAATCCTGGAACTCCCTACCTAACAGCACTGTGGGAGTACCTTCACCACATGGACTGCAGCGGTTCAAGAAGATGGCTCACCATCACCTTCTCAAGGACAATTAGGGATGGGCAGTAAATGCTGGCCTTGCCAGTGAAGCCCACATCCCATAAACGAGTAAAAAAAAAAATTAGAGGAGCGCAAATATTTCGAGGGGTTGTGGGGCTGAAGGAGATTACAGAGATAGGGAGGGGTGAGGCCATGGAGGGATTTGAAAACAAGAATGAGAATTTTAAACTCGAGGCGCTACTTAACTGGGAGCCAATGTAGGTCAGCGAGCACAGGGGTGATGGGCAAACGGAACTTGATGCGAGTTAGGACATGGGCAACCAAGTTTTGGATGACCTCAAGTTTACATAGGGTAGAATTTGGGAGGCCAGCCAGGAGTGCGTTGGAATAGTAAAGCCTAGAGGTAACAAAGGCATGGATGAGGGTTTCAGCAGCAGATGAGCTGAGACACGGGCGGAGACAGGCGATGTTAAGGAGGTGGAAGTAGGCGGTCTTTGTTATGCTGCGGATATGTGGTCGGAAGCTCATTTCAGGGTCAAATATGACACCAAGGTTGGAAACAGTGTGGTTCAGCCTCAGATAGATGTTAGGGAGAGGGATGGAGTCAGTAGCTAGGGAACGGAGTTTGTGGTGGAGACCGAAACAATGGCTTCAGTCTTCTCAATATTTAATTGGAGAATATTTCTGCTCATCCAGAACTGGATGTCGGACAAGCAGTCAGACAATTTAGAGACCGTGGATGGGTTGAGAGAAGTGGTAGTGAGGTAGAGCTGGGTGTCATCAGCATACATGTGGAAACTGAGGCTGTGTTTTCGGATGGTGTCGCCAAGGGGCAGCATGTAGATGAGAAATAGGAGGGGGCCAAGGATAGATCCTTGGGGGACACCAGAGGTAACGATGCGGGAGTGGGAAGAGAAGCCGTTGCATGTGATTCTCTGGCTACAATTAGAAAGATAAGAATGGAACCAGGCGAGTGCAGTCCCACCCAACTGGACGACGGTGGAGAGGCGTTGGAGAAGGATGAAGTGGTCAACCATGTCAAAGGCTGCAGACAAGTCAACAAGGACGAGGAGGGATAGTTTACCTTTGTCACAGTCACAAAGGATGTCATTTGTGACTTTGATGAGAGCCATTTCGGTACTGTAGCAAGGGTGGAAACCTGATTGGAGGGATTCAAACATGGAGTTGCGGCAAAGATGGGCACGGATTTGGGAGGCGACAACACGGTGAAGGATTTTGGAGAGGAAAGGGAGGTTGGAGATGGGGTGGTAGTTTGCAAGGACGGAGGGATCCAGGGTTGGTTTTTGAGGAGAGGTGTGATGACGGCAAATCCGAGGGAGAGGGGACAGTACCTGAGGAGAGAGAACCGTTAACAATGTCAGCTAACATGGGAGCCAGAAAAGGAAGCTGGGTAGTCTGGTGACTTTCAGTTGGGGACACTGCAGATGGCCTTGTTGGTCGACCTTGAGGAGCTGGTGGCTGGGAGTGTGAAATCAATCATCTTTTTGTTCTTCTTCACTCTCCTCCCCCTCTTCTTGGTCACCCATTAGCTGGGCAGGCTGCATTTCTTGGGTGTGTGAAATGAGGAAGGCACAAGGGTGGAGTTCTGGTAAGGGGAGGTTGTGAAAGCAACTGGTGCATGCGAGAAGGAGGATAAAGGCTTGCACCTCAACAGAGCCAGAACCAATGTCCTTGCGGGGGTTGGGGGTGGGGGGGGGGGATTTTAGTGCTGTTGGGGAGGGATTAAACTAATTTGGCAGGGGGATAGGCACCAGGATGTAGCATTAGAAAGGAGAAACAAAGTGCACAAAGGCTTGGTAGAGAGATAGCACCAGAGTAACAAATAGTAAGGTATTAGGTGGGGTCAGACTAAGAGCAAATACAAGAAGGTCTAAGCTAGGTTTACAGTGCATGTGTGTAAATGCACAAAGTGTGGTAAATAAGGTTGGTGAGCTGCAGGCGCAAATAGCCACATGATAATATGATGTTGTGGCATTAATGGAGACCTGGCTCAAAAAAGGGCAGGATTGGGTTTTAAATATTCCTGGATATAAGGTGTTAAGGAAAGATAGGGAAGGAAAGAAAGAAGGTGGGGTGGCAGTATTGGTTAAGGAGAATGTTACAGTGCTGGAGAGAGAGGATGTCCTGGAGGAGTCAAAGACAGAATCTATTTGGTTAGAGTTAAGAAATAATAGAGGTGTCATTACACTGCTAGGTGTATTCTATAGGCCACCAACTAGTGGGAAAGATATAGAGGAGCTAAATTGCAGGGAAATTACAGAGTGGTGCAAGAACAGTGATAATGGGGGACTTCAATTATCCTAATATAGTCTGCAATTGTAATAGTGTAAAGGGCAGAGAGGGGGAAGAATTTCTGAAGTGTGTTCAGGAGAACTTTCTTGATCAGTACGTTTCCAGCCCAACGAGGAAGGAGGCATTGCTGGATCTGGTTCTAGGGAATGAGGTGGGTCAAGTGGAGCAAGTGTCAGTAGGGGAACATTTAGGGAACAATGATCATAGTATCATAAAAGTGAGAAGTCGCACAACACCAGGTTATAGTCCAACAGTTTTATTTGAAATCACAAGCTTTCGGAGCTGCTGCCCCTTCGTCAGGTGAAGTGAAGGAATACGAATCGACAAAGCATATATAGACAGAGAACAATGCCTGTGTAGCATACAATCCGCATCATAGTATCATAAGCTTTAGATTAGCTATGGAAAAGGACAGGGAGCAATTTAGAGTAAAAGTACTTAATTGGAGGAAGGAAAATTTCAGTGGGTTGAGAACGGATCTGGCCCGGTTAAATTGGAATCAAAGATTGTCAGGCAAAACTGTAATTGAACAATGGGCTGCCTTTAAAGAAGAGATGGTTCGGGTACAGTCGAGGTATATTCCCACTAGGGGGAAAGGTAGGGCAAGAAAACCAGAGCTCCCTTGATGACGAAAGAGATAGAGAGTAAGATGAAGCAGAAAAAGAGCGGGTGTGACAGATGTCAGGTTGAGAATACATGTGCGAATCAGGCTGAATATAGAAAGTTCAGAGGGGAAGTGAAAAAGAAAATAAGAGGGGCAGAGAGAGAGAGTATGAGACTAGATTGGCAGTTAACATAAAAGGGAATTCAAAAGTATTCTATAGGCATATAAATAATAAACGGGTAGTATGAGGAGGGGTGGGGCCGATTAGGGACTGAAAAGGACACCTACGCATGGAGGCAGAGGGCATGGCTGAGGTACTAAATGAGCACTTTGCATCAGTCTTCACCAAGGAAGAAGACATTTCCAAAGTTATAGTGAAAGAGGAGATAGTGGAGATACCGAATGAGATAAAAATTGATAAAGAGAAGGTACCAGAAAGACTGTCTGTACTTAAAGTTGATAAGTCACCAGGACCAGATGGGATGCATCCTAGGATGCTGAGGGAAATTAAGGAGGAAATCGAGGAGGTACTGGCCATAATCTTCCAATCCTCCTTAGATACGGGGGTGGTGCCAGAAGACTGGAGAATTGTAAATGTTACACCCTAGTTCAAAAAAGGGTGTAAGGATAAACCCAGCAACTACAGGCCAGTCAGTTTAACCTCGGTAGTGGGGAAGTTTTTAGAAACGATAATCAGGGAAAACGTTAACAGTCACTTGGACAAGTGTGAATTAATTAAGGAAAGCCAGCACAGATTTGTTAAAGGCAAATCGTGTTTAACGAACTTGATTGAGTTTTTTGATGAGGTAACAGAGAAGGTTGATGAGGGCAATGCGGTTGACATGGTGTACACGGATTTCCAAAAGACGTTTGATAAAGTGCCACATAATAGTCTTGCCAGCAAAGCTGAAGCCCATGGAATAAATGGGACAGTGGCAGCATGGATGCAAAATTGGCTAAGTGACAGGAAACAGAGAGTAATGGTGAACGGTTGTTTTTTGGACTGGAGGAAGGTACACAGTGGTGTTCCCCAGGGGTCGGTACTAGGACCACTGCTTTTCTTGATATATATTAATGACTTAGCCTTGGGAGTACAGGGCACAATTGCAAAATTTGCAGTTGACACACAACTTGGAAGTATAGTGAACAGTGAGGAGCATAGTGATAGACTTCAAGAAGACATAGACAGGCAGGTGAAATGGGCGGACACGTGGCAGAGTAAATTTAACGCAGAAAAGTATGAAGTGATACATTTTGCTAGGAAGAACAATGAGAGGCAATATAAACTAAAGGGTACAAGGCTAAAGGGGGTGCATGAACAGAGAGACCTGGGGGTATATGTGCACAAATCGTTGAAGGTGGCAGGGCAGGTTGAGAACGCGGTTAAAAAAGCATACGGGATCCTGGGCTTCATAAATAGAGGCATAGAGTACAAAAGCAAGGAAGTTATCATGAACCTTTATAAAACACTGGTTCAGCCTCAACTGGAGTATTGTGTCCAATTCTGGGCACTGCACTTTAGGAAGGATGTGAAGGCTTTAGAGAGGGTGCAAAAAAGATTTACAAGAATGACTCCAGGGACGAGGGACTTCAGTTACGTGGATAGACTAGAGAAGCTGGGGTTGTTCTCCTTAGAGCAGAGAAGGTTGAGAGGAGATTTGATAGAGGTGTTCAAAATCATGAGGAGTCTAGACAGAGTAGATAGAGAGAAACTGTTGGCGGAAGGGTCGAGAACCAGAGGACACAGTTTTAAGGTGATTGGCAAAAGAACCAAAGGCGACATGAGGAAAAACTTTATTATGCAGCGAGTGGTTAGGATCTGGAATGCACTGCCTGAAAAGGTGGTGGAGGCAGATTCAATCGTGGATTTCAAAAGGAAATTAGATAAGTACCTGAAAGAAAAATATTTGCAGGGATACGGGGATGGGGCGGGGAAGTGGGACTAGCTGAAGTGCTCTTGCAAAGAGCTGGCACGGGCTCAGCGGGCCGAATGGCCTCCTTCTGTGCTGTAACCATTCTATGATCTTAGGATTCTCTGAATGTATGAGGCTACCAGCATCTTGTATCCTTTCAGCCCCGCTGCTGGCCAAGGGCCCTGCCAAGAATGGCCAACACCATCTCCTCCAAGGGGGTGAGGTAAAGCTAGAAATGGGAGGTGTGTCTCGAGTTTGGTACAGATTGTTGGTAGGTGAATGATGGGGAGGGGTGGGGTTTGTGCATTGAGCAGTGTGTGAGGCTGGTTGTGCAGTTGGTAGGAGACGGCTTTTGAAGATGCAGTCACTGACCTTGACCAGTGGTCTGAGATCATGAACCTTCTTTGGGCACTGAAGCCAGGTGGTGGGGGCAACACTGCTAGCAGTGACGGCCTCGGTGATGTGGTCCCACATCATTCTTTCTGGATGGCCTCCTGGTCCCTGTGGGTAGAGGACCTCTCTTGCAGTGTTGACCCCCTGCACAAAGCTGGAGTGCTTGTGCAAGACCCTGGGTGCCCCCTCCCTGGCTTGATGAGCCATTTGTGTTAGTGCTGAAGCACTTTTCCCATTTTTTTTTAGGTGCGGAAGGGAATTCAGCTTTAAGAGCTGAAGACTCCCATTTGGGAATTCTTTTTAACGTAAATTTTTTTTCAGAAGGCAGTTGAGCTGTAAGGGCTAAATACTGAAAATTTTACATCATTTTTATTTTTTTCATTTCAGAAGCCATTGTCCCTTTAAGAAACCAGCAATGCTTTCTGAAATGACAGCCTCACTTTCAGAGAGGCTGTTCTAGCTGAAACTACGCTTCGGCCACACTACTTGAGGGCCTCCTGCCGGGACCAATGCCACCAGGAGGACGTTGCACTGTGATTTTAAGTGGTGGGCTAATGTTAATTAGTCCCCAGCGCCAAATTTTTGGTTCTGCCAGCGCCACCATTTTCAGCGACCGTTAACACCCGGCCGCGGTGGCACCGGCAGCTTTTGTGACGGTCATGAATTTCTAAGCCAAAGAGTCTAAAATTCTCTGAATTTGAAAACCACAGTTTACAAGTTAAAATGGTGGTTATTATCTGTACCCCTTAGCATGGCTAAAAGTGCTGTGAAAAGTTATAGAGTGGTTTCACTTATAAAAAGCAATATGGATAAGATCCATATGTATTTACAAACAAGTATTAGATGGATAAAATCATACGGCAGCCTAACACATTCCCTAACTTGTGCCTTGTAGGTGGTGGAGAGGCTTTGGGGAATCAGGAGGTGAGCCACTCGCTGCAGAATATCCAGCCTCTGACCTGCTTCAGTAGCCATGACATTTATATGGCTGGTCCAGTTGAGTTTCTGGTCAATGGTGACTCCCAGGCTGATGATGTTGAGGGATTCGGCCATAGTAATGCCATTGAATGTCATGGGGAAGTGGTTAGGCTCTCTCTTGTTGGAGATGGCCATTGTCTGGTACTTGTGTAGCATGAATGTAACTTGTCATTTACAGCCAAGTTATAGCGAAGAACTTAAACTATAACCTTATTTCTCTAGGGATCAACTTTTTTTTTAATTCATTCTCAGGATGTGGGCGTTATTGGCAAGGCTGGCATTTATTGCCCATCCCTATTTGCCCGTGTGAAAGTGGTGGTGAGCCTTCTTCTTGAATTCCCGCAGTATGTGTAGTGAAGGTACTCCACAATGCTGTTAGGTAGGGAGTTCCAGGATTTTGACCCAACGACAATGAAGGAATGGCAATATGTGATAAGTCAGGATGGTGTATGACATGGAGGGGAACTTGCAGGTTATGCACCTGCTGCCCTTGTCCTTCTAGGTGGTGGAGGTTGTGGGTTTGTGAGGTGCTGCTAAAAAAGCCTTGGTGATTTGCTGCAGTGCATCCTGTAGATAGTACAGACTACAGCCACGATGCCCCGGTGGTGGAGAGAATGAATGTTTAAGACAGTGGATTGGGTGCGATAACAAAATGTTGATGTTTCAACCCAGTTAATGTAAGAAATATTGTTCTTGTATTGGAGTACATTAGTCATCCATAATACATTCCAGATTTTGCATTGCACAGATTTATAGATATGTTGTGAATAACTTACTTTTGACTCCATATTCTTTATGCATTCCTTAAATCATTTAATCTCAATTGAATTTGTCATCCTCATCTGTACTCAATTAGCCATGTGGCTTTATTTTTGGCAAAAAAAGTACAAAAACAGTTTTTGTTAAGTCTCAGACCCACCACCCTGGTGGTTATATTGTTGTATATCTAGAGTGAATGATCACTTACTGACAAAGATAACATCAATACTGTTAAGGTTTACAATGCAAACCAAACCAGTGACTCTGACCGAATTGAAAATCCAAGCGTGAGATTATTGAATACATATTTATATCACAGCACAAAAACGATGTGAATAACAAATGTTATATGTTTCTTTAATGCAATCTCAACATCAATATTAACCAGGCTTATAGCAATCCTATGGATTTAATGTCTGTTTTTACTGTGGCGTTTGCTGCTATGCAACGCAACACACACTTTTTGCCATTTTCAATAGAATGAAACATCAGTTAACATTCTATTGAAAATGTTTTCCTTGTGAGGTCAGAAGTAAAACAGATGAGCCAATTCAGCTGTTGCTTTAGTTCTGGAAAGCTAGCTCACACAGCAACAGAAAGATCATGCGATGTGAAGTCATATGTCCATCCAGAATGAATAAAAGAGTTGATGATGTAGAGTAACTGGCCTTGAAATTCGGGTAGTTTGCGACACCTGTTACCGCCATCAAATGGCGAAAAAGCGGCGGTCGACACTCCTTCACAAGCTGGTGGCAGTTGCCATTTTCGGCAGGTCGGCAGCTCTGGCGTCGCCTGCTGTTGGTGAGAGTATTTTAATGAAGTGGAGAGTGATGTCAATTGGCGTGCAACGCCGAGTTGACGCCAGCTCATCCATTTTGGAGTTCTCCGCTCGCATTGCCGCCCACGCTAAATCACGCCAGACAGTGCTGCCACTAACAGGTGTTTCAGCAGCATTAACGGCCATGAGGAGTCTGGCAGGAGTTATGAGGATGGACGCTGGAACTTCAAACGCCTCCTTTGCCAAAGTTCTTCTTTTAAACTAGCATTTTTTGCCCATCAGTGGCGGGGGGAGGGGTGGGTTACATTTTCTGGCAGCTTTCCAGGAGGCCTATAGTGTTTGTGGGTCAGTAAATCATTTCACCCCTGAACAAAAACACGCCCATTTCCGATCAATACTCGACTCAACAACTGAACCTAAACAGTATTTGTTGTTCAACATCCGCAAAAAACATAACTCTCGCAGTGAAATTCACATCCACGTTCGTTGATGCAGCTCTTGGTAATTAAATGTTATTCCATTTATTGGTACAGGTCAATAGTATAATTCCATCTGCCTAACCTGAAAACCAAACATGATCGCAATACATTGGCGACCTGTGGTGGTGGATTCAGACTGTATTATATGACAAGCCTCACAGTTGGATTTCAGATGGGTAGGCCCAGATGATCAATGGGCCCTGTTAGACACAGTAGAATAACTAAACCTAATGATGAGACTCTACTGGACCTGTTCCCAGGTTAGATACTTCGAAAAGTATTTTTCATAAACCCTTTAATAAATGAGCGGACACCACAGGATTCACTGTTGGGAACTACATTTGCAGTCAAGCACCTCTCAGTCTTTGCAACACAACAGGGAATATAGATATTTTAGTTACTCGTTTATTATCTGGAGAAATATATGTAATGAGCCAGCATTATAAGTTCCAGGATATATATTATCGAAGAATAATTTCATGCAATTATTGAGCCTTCATGAATTATACAATGCGAATCGACCATATGTTTTTACCAATCAATCAATGGGTGAACTCCATTGCAACGATTGAAGATGATCTGTGATAAGATCTCTTTGATCTGCATTCATGTCATAAACATATAAAAAATCAACAAACATCAGATGGCAGCTAATATTTTTGGAGCACGTACGGCAACTGTTCGGGTCGCTCCTTTCTTCCCCGCTCCCCTACACTGCAAGCGGGAGACAGAGGCGACCTTTGGCCTCCTTCTGAGATTAGGCTGCAAGAGCGCGTTGCACTAGCAAATCACCGCCCCGCTGATGTTAATGAGCAGGCAGTACCAAAAGGCTGGTACTGCCTGCGCTCTCTCGGCTGGCGGCCGTTATCTTTTTCCGCCAATGTTACCGGCAGGTTTCCAGTGTTCCCCAATTTCTAGGCCTCAGTTTATTATGATATTATTGAAAAGAATCCTTGTTTTGAAATAGGAGTATAACTGCAGTTTTTGTACCACCAAAGTTGTAGTTTTTAGGTGTAGACTTGTTTGGAAAAATTGGAATTGAAACTTTGGATTTGAATCTCTGTTTTTGGATTTGGTCTATGTCAATGTAGTTTTCCTGTCCTGCAGCTTCAGTTTTAAGATGGTACACTTCATTTTATTGAGAAATTACAGTAAAAGGCCAAGTTCCATAGTGTAGAGTAAACAAAGAAATTGCATTTATACAGTGCCTTATCTGTGGATTGGCAGCTGCGAGTAAATCCCTGGCTGTTTTCTAGGGTCCCCTCAACAGCACCATCATCCCCCCTCTCCCCATACCTGTATCCATTACCCCACCTTGACATTCACTCTATCCATGCCATCCTATATCACCTCCAAACCCTAACCCACCTTTTCTCTCATGACTTCCTCACCTATCTGGCAAGTGCACCCCTATGGCCCCATCCCATTCCCCTATTGCCCCTATCCCCCCACACTAACCTTAGGTCCCTCACTGTCCATATGCTCTTGTTCCCTCAACCACCAGCACCCAATCCCACTCCTGCTCCTGTTTGTCCTCCCTCTCTTACCCTTCATCAGCTCAAACAGTGCTGCGTCTGGTTGCTGTTTGCTCGCTGTCTTCACCGGGAAACTGATGAATTGTTTTTAAAGCTCTCCGAGAGCTTTAGATAAATTATAGTGCTATAAGCACTTCAAAAACAAATTGCCGGATTCCCTGTGAAGACGGTGGTTGAGTGGTAACCAGGAGTGGCACAGGACAGGCGGGGGAGCTACATTATGCAGGTGGCAGGAGACAGCAATTCAATTTAAAATTAAATTAAGTTTAAAAAGTAATATTAAATTGAAATAAAATAACCTATCTTTAGCACCACTAAGAGCAGTGGACCTGGGAGAAGGCCCTTGCAGAGCAGCAGCAGCACAATCTAGCACTCGGAGACTAAAAGGTAAGTATAAGGATAAGTGTATGTAGTAATACCCAGGCATAACTCCAGGCACAACAAAATCATGACACAGGAGGTAATTGACAAACAGGAAGCATGCACCTGATGCAATACTTCTATTATATTATAAATATATGCACACCAGATAATATACAATATAGGAACAGGAGTAGGCCATTTAGCCCCTCGAGCATGTTCCGTCATTCAATGAGATCATGACTGATCAGTGGTCTAACTCCATATACCCGCCTTTACCTCAAATCCCTAAATACCTTTGGTTAACAAAAATCTATCAATCTCAGATTTTAAATTAATAATTGACCTAGCATCAATTGCCGTTTGCAGAAGAGAGTTCAAAACTTCAACTATCCTTTGTGTTTCCTAACTTCACTCCTGAAAGGCCTAGCTCTAATTTTTAGGCTATGTCCCCTAGTCCTAGACTTCCAAACCAGCAGAAATGGTTTCTCTCTATTTACCCTATCAGTTCCCTATAATATCTTGAAAATGTCGATCAAATCACCCTTAACCTTCTAAATTTCAGGGAATACAACCCTAGTTTGTGTCATCTCTCCTCGTAATTTAACCCTTGGAATTCAGGTATCATTCTGGTAAATCTACGCTACACCCTCTCCAAGGCCAATATATCCTTCCTAAGGTGTGGTGCCCAGAACTAAACACAGTGCTCCAGATGTGGTCTAACTAGGACTTTGTCTAACTGTAGCATATCTTCTAGCCCCTTGTATTCTAGTCGTCTAGATATAATGGCCAGCATTCCATTAGCTTTTTTGATTATTTTAACGATCTATGTACATGGACCCCCAAGTCTCTTTGGACCTCCACTGTTTCTAGCTTTTCACCATTTAGAAAGTACCCTGATCTATCCTCTTTAGGTCCAAAGTGGATGATCTCATACTTGCATATATTGAAATCCATTTGTCACAGTTTTGCTCATTCACTTAATCTATTAATATCTCTTTGTAATTTTATGCTTCCATCTACACTGCTTACAATGCCGCCTATCTTTGTGTCATCAGTAAACTTAGATATGTGGCTCTCTATCCCATCTTCTAAATCTTTAAGACCCCACTAGTCACATCCTGCCAATTAGAGTACTCGCCCACAACGTTCCCCCAAGGTGTGCATCAATTGAGAAGTCCCGCACAGGCTGCTCACCAGTTGTTGCTGCTGGAAAAGATACAGTGCATGCGCGGCCGCGCAGCAAATTTAAAGGTACTGCGCACGAAAAAGAATTAGAGGGAACATTGACTGCCCATTATCTCTACAATCTATCTCCTGCTGCTCAGCCAATTTCCTAGCCAGGTCAATAATTTGCCTTCAATTCCATGAGTTTCAACTTTAGCTAACAGTCTCTTATGAGGGGCTTTATTGAATGCCTTCTGGAAGTCCATATAAATAACATCCATAGACATTCCCCTGTCCACTTCTTTAGTCACCTCTTCAAAAAATCCAGTCAGGTTCGTCAGGCATGACCTACCCTTTACAAATCCACACTGTCTCTCTCTGATCAGCTAAAAATGTTTAAGGTGTTCAATCACTCTCTATCCTTAATTATAGACTCTAGTAATTTCTCGACAACAGATGTTAGGTTAACTGGCCTATAATTCCCAGGTTTCCCTCCCTCACCTTTCTTAAGTAGCAGAATGACGTGCAATTATCCAATCTAAAGGAACGGTTCCTGAATCGAGAGAACTTTGTAAGATTATAGTTAGGGCATCCGCGATGTTCTTACCTATTTCCTTTAAAACCCTGGGATGGAAACCATCTGGTCCTGGGGGTTTGTCTCTCTTTAGTGCCTATAGTTTCTTCATTACTGTTATTTTGCTTACGTTAATTTTAATGAGTCCCCATCCCTGATTCAATATTAGTTTCCTTGGGATGTGTGGCATGCTATCCTCTTCCTCTACTGTAAATACTGACGGAAAGTAGTTATTCAGCATGTCCGCCATTTCCTTATTTTCATTTACAATATCACCGTAAACACTCTTCAAGGAGCCCACAATGCTCCTGACCACCCGCTTTTCCCTAATATAATTGTAAAATAAAATTGTGTTGATTTTGATATCCCTTGCAAGTTTCTTTTCATATTCCATTTTTGTAGCTCTTACCATCTGTTTTGTTACCTTTTGTTGTTCTTTGTATCTCTCCAGTCGCCAGAATCTGTGCATTTTTGTATGCTTTTTCTTTTAGTTTTATGTTGTCACTTACCTCTTTTGTCATGCATGACTGGTTTTTTTTTGGCAAGTGGAGCTCTTGCCCCTTTAGGGTATAAACTGGTTCTGTATCACATTAAATTCTTTTTGAACACCTCTCACTGATCTTCTGTCGTTTTACCTATTAACAGATTTGCCCAGTTTACTATGGTCAGTCTCTGTCTCATTCCGTTGAAGTCAGCCTTACCTAAATCTAGAATCTTGGTAGCTGCTTCGCATTGCTCCCTTTCAAACATATCTTTGAATTCGATCATATTAATATCGCTATTAATTAAATGTTCATGCACCGTTAGGCTGTTGACTAAATGTGGCTTATTACTCATTATTAAATCTAATATGGCCTGCCCCTGTGTTGGTTCTAGTACCAATCTATATGAAAGTTAAAATCCCCCATAAAACCACTCTGCCTTTGCTACATGCTTGTAAAATCTCTTGAGTTTTTGTATTCTGCCACTTCACAGCTGCTACCAGGGGGTCTATACACAACTTCCACTACAGTCTTAAATCCTTTTCTATTTCTTAATTCTACCCATAGAGTCTCCACTGCCTGCTTACCTCTCGTTATATCCTCTCTTATTATTGAAGTAATCTCATCCTTACTCACAAAGGCTACTTCCCCCCTCTACCAGTTTCCCTATCCTTCCTGTAGAATTTATAATCTGGTATATTCTGTTCCCAGTCCTGACAATCTTTCAGCCATGTCTCAGTAATGGCTACCATGTCGTACCCTTAAGTTGAATTTGCGCCGGCAATTCTTTCAATTTGTTCTTTATACTCGGTGCGTTTATATAAAGAACACTTATTTGAACCACACACTCTAACCTGTCCTTCTAATGTTTTTCTCACACATTTCTTATTTTTCTCTCCTGGTTTAATTACTTTACATCTTTTATCAGAGATATCTCAGTTTAACATCGGAGGATGCTCTGTTTTCTAACACTCATGCTGTTGTTGCGTCATCTTTGAACTATGAAAATAAAACTAGTATTTCCATGTCACAATTAACCAGTATATATTTGCCCAACCTGTGTTTTCTGTGAACAAATCTAGTCATTCATTTTATTTTAAGTATAATACAAATCATACAAAAACACAGATAAGAATGAGAAAAAAATCTTTCAGATGCTTCTTCTTGCTCATTGTTTATACCAATCTGCAAGATCATATGACAAGGACCCCTCACCTTTCTCCATTCCGACTTTGTGAAGTTCATTTTTTGTTTTTATTTGACTTTGGGTTGTATTGTTAATCTATTTGTCTCCACTTGCTCATCCGAGATATGTATTTATCCTGCATGCTCCCCAGTATGCATTCTGGAGGGGGAGGGTGAAGAGCCAGTTGTCGTGGTGCATATAGGTACCAACGATATAGGTAAAAAACGGGATGAGGTCCTAAAATCTGAATATAGGGAGTTAGGAGGTAAATTAAAAAATAGGACCTCAAAGGTAGTAATCTCAGGATTGCTACCAGTGCCACGTGCTAGTCAGAGTAGAAATAGAAGGATATTTCAGATGAATACGTGGCTAGAGGAATGGTGCAAGGGGGAGGGATTCAAATTCCTGGGATATTGGAACCGGTTCTGGGGGAGGTGGGACCAGTACAAACTGGACGGTTTGCACCTGGGCGGGACCGGAACCGATGTCCGAGGGGGAGTGTTTGCTAGTGCTGTTGGGGAGGGTTTAAACTAAAATGGCAGGGGGTTGTGAACCTGTGCAGGGAGACAGAGGAAAGGGAAGCAAGGATAGAAACAAAAGACAGGAAGGAGAAAAGCAAAAGTGGAAGGCAGAGAAATCAAGGGTGTAAATCAAACAGGGCCACAGTAAATAATAATTCTAAAAGGACTAAGGGGAAAAAATTCAGTTGGTTGCGCCTCCCGTTAGCGCCTTAAGAGGGCGCTAATGGGGCGCAAAGCATCTAGCGCCCGGGCACGGCGATGTGTGCGCCGCTCGCGAAATTAACTAGACATTTTGCAGTGGCGCTAAACACTACCGCCACGATCTCCTGCGCCGGCAGATCGTGACGTCAGTCGAGTGCGCAACGCCCCGGTATCGCCCCGGAGCGGATATTGAGTGGCGCCCCCTGCCTTACCGCCTGGTGCTATCAGGTTGAGGGGAGCGTTTTGCAGTCAGGAAGGGACTGGGGGAGCGCTATTTAAAGGCGACCGCTTCCTGCCTTTTATTGTTGGTGACATTTTTGAACCACGCATTCTGAGAGAGAGAGAGAGACTTCTGGAGAGATTCAACGCTGTGTGAAGGAGTTTTGGGTACTGAGCAGCACTTTGCAGGTTCACTTTGATTTGCCCTTCCTTGTATCAATTTAGAAGAGACTGTGGGGGCTGCACTCTGAGCTCTTTCCCTGGTACTCTCCATTGTTCTTTCCAGCAGATTTGATGTGCAGGTCTCTCCAGGCCGAGATTCAAGGCTGCAATGAGCAGGATGTGGATGGAAAGCAACGTCAACCCTCCCCTTTAAGAACTCGCCCACGCCATTGTGTGTGTGTTCCATTGCTGACTGACATCATATGAGCTTCGCCAGCGCTCCGAGGTAGCGCCTCGCTCCTCGGCCTTTGCACCTTAAGACAGGCGTGAAGTGCCTGATTTAGCACTCCAATCACCTCCAGGGTCGATAAAAGTCAAGTTTGCAGTCGGTGGCGATAATTAGCGCCAGGCGCTAATCTTTGCGCCCGGCCGATAATTGCGCCCCAAATGGGGCGATACTGAATTTCTCCCCCTAAGAGTGTTAAAAAATCAAGCCTGAAAGCTTTGTGTCTTAATGCGAGGAGCATTCGTAATAAGGTGGATGAATTAGCTGCGCAAATAGATGTAAACGGATATGATATAATTGGGATTACGGAGACATGGCTCCAGGATGACCAAGTCTGGCAATTCAACATCCAGGGGTATTCAATATTCAGGAAGGACAGGAAAAAAGGAAAAGGAGGTAGGGTAGCATTGCTGGTTAAAGAGGAGATTAACACAATTGTAAGGAAGGATATTAGCTCTGATGATGTCGAATCTGTATGGGCAGGGCTGAGAAATACCAAGGGGCAGAAAACGTTAGTGGGAGTTGTATACAGACCCCCAAACAGTAATGCTGAGGTTGGGGATGGCATTAAATAGGAAATTGGAGATGCGTGCAATAAGGGCACAGCAGTTATCATGGGTGACTTAAATCTACATATAGATTGGGCTAACCAAATCAGTAACAATACTGTGGAGGAGGAATTCCTAGAGTGTATACGGGATGGTTTCCTGGACCAATATGTCGAGGAACCAACTAGAGATCAGGCCATCTTAGACTGGGTATTATGTAATGAGAAAGGATTAATTAGCAATCTTGTTGTGCGAGGCCCCTTGGGGAGGAGCGATCATAATATGATAGAATTCTTCATTAAAATGGAGAGTGAAGTATTTGACTCAGAGACAGGGTCCTAAATTTAAATAAAGGAAACTACGATGGTATGAGGCATGCGTTGGCTAGGATGGATTGGGGAACGTTACTTAAAGGGTTGACGGTGGATAGTCAATGGCAAACATTTAAAGATCGCATGGATGAACTACAGAATTTGTTCATCCCTGTTTGGCATAAAAATAAAATAATAAAGGTGACTCAACCGTGGCTAACAAGGGAAATTAGGGATAGCACAAGATCCAAGGAGAGGACATATAATTTGGCCAGAAAAAGCAGCAAACCTGAGGATTGGGAGCAGTTTAGGATTCAGCAAAGGAGGACAAAGGGATTAATTAAGAAGGGGAAAATAGAGTATGAGAGTAAGCTTTCAGGGAACATAAAAACTGACTGTAAAAGCTTCTATAGATATGTGAAGAGAAAAAGATTGGTGAAGTCTCTTGCAGTCAGAATCAGGGGAATTTATAATGGGGAACAAAGAAATGGCAGACCAATTAAATACATACTTTGGTTCTGTCTTCACAAAGGAGGACACAAATAACCTCCCAGAGATGTCGGGGAACATAGGGTCTAATGAGAGGGAGGAATTGAATGAAATCAGTATTTGTAGGGAAATGGTGTTAGGGAAATTGACGGGATTGAAGGCCGATAAATCCCCAGGGCCTGATAATCTACATCCTAGGGTACTTAAGGAAGTGGCCCCAGAAATAGTAGATGCATTGCTGGTCATCTTCCAAAATTCTATGGACTCTGGAACAGTTCCCATGGATTGGAGGATAGCTAATGTAACCCCACTATTTAAAAAAGGTGGTAGAGAGAAATCGGGGAATTATAGACTGGTAAGTCTGAAATTGGGAGAGGGGGAAGTACAGAGAGACCTGGGTGTTCTTGTACACCAGTCACTGAAGGCGAGCATGCAGGTGCAACAGGCGGTCAAGAAGGCAAACGGTATGCTGGCCTTCATAGCAAAAGGGTTGGAATACAGGAACAGGGATACCTTGCTGCAGCTGTACAGGGCACTGGTGAGACCACACCTCGAGTACTGTGTACAGTTTTGGTCGCCTCATCTGAGGAAAGATGTTCTTGCCATGGAGGGGGTGCAGCGGCGATTCACCAGGCTGATACCAGGAATGGCGGGATTGACCTATGAGGAGAGACTATGTAGTTTAGGGATGTACACACTGGAGTTTAGAAGATTGAGAGGGGACCTCATAGAAGTGTATAAAATTCTGACAGGTCTAGACAGACTAGATGCAGAAGGAATGTTTCCCTTGGCGGGTGAGAACAGAACTAGAGGACATAATTTAAGGATAAGGGCTAAACCATTTAGGACAGAAATGAGGGGAAATTTCTTCACTCAGAGAGTGGTGAACCTGTGGAACTCATTGCCACAGAGGGCAGTGTACGCCAGCTCATTAAATATATTTAAGAGGGAATTAGATATATTTCTACAGGCAAAAGGGGTTAAGGGTTACGGAGAGAAGGCGGGGACGGGATACTGAATTGGAGGATCAGCCATGATCACATTAAATGGCGGAGCAGGCTCGAAGGGCCGGATGGCCTACTCCTGCTCCTATCTTCTATGTATCTATGTATCTATGGTAGTGGGCAAAATGCTAGAGTCCATTATCAAAGATGTAATAGCAGAGCACTTGGAAAACAGTGACAGGATCGGACAAAGTCAACATAGATTTACAAAAGGTAAATCATGCTTGACTAATCTACTGGAATTTTTTGAGGATGTAACTGGTAGAATAGCTAAGGGAGAACCAGTAGATGTGGTGTATTTGGACTTTTGGAAGGCTTTTGATAAGGTCCCGCATAAGAGATTAGCCTGCAAAGTTAAAGCACACGGGATTGGGGGTAAGGTACTGTCTTGGATAGAGAACTGGTTGGCAGACAGGAAGCAAAGAGTTGGAATAAACGCGTCTTTTTCCGAGTGGCAGGCAGTGACTAGTGGGGTACCGCAGGGATCGGTGCTAGGACCCCAGCTATTCACAATATATATAAATGATCTAGACGAGGGAACTAGATGTAATATCTCCAAGTTTGCAGACGACACAAAGCTGGGTGGGCGTGTGTGCTGTGAGGAGGATGCAGAGAAACTCCAGTATGATTTGGACAGGTTGGGTGATTGGGCAGATGCATGGCAAATGCAGTATAATGTGGATAAATGCGAGGTTATCCACTTCGGTGGCAAAAACAGGAAGACAGATTATTATCTGAACGGCAATAGATTGGGAAAAGGGGAAGTGCAACGAGACCTGGGTGTCCTTGTGCACCAGTCGCTGAAGGTAAGCATGCAGGTGCAGCGGTTAAGAAGGCAAATGGTATGTTGGCCTTCATATCGAGAGGATTCGAGTACAGGAGCAAGGATGTCTTGCTGCAATTGTACAGGGCCTTGGTGAGACCACACCTTGAGTATTGTGTGCAGTTTTGGTCACCTTATCTGAGGAAGGATGTTCTTGCCATGGAGAGAGTGCAGCAAAGATTCACCAGACTGATACCTGGGATGGCAGGAATAACGTATGAGGAGAGATTGGGTCGATTAGGCTTATACTCGCTAGAGTTTAGAAGAATGAGAGGGGATCTCATTGAAACTTATAAAATTCTAACAGGACTAGGCAGACTAGATGCAGGAAGGATGTTCTCGATGGCGGGGGAGTCCAGAACCAGGGGTCACAGTCTAAGGATAAGGCTGGGAGATTCTCTCACTGCTAACTTACCTGAGGAAGGAGCGACAGCTCCGAAAGCTTGTAAAATTAAATAAATCTGTTGGACTATAACCTGGTGTTGTGCGACTTCTCATTTTTGTCCACCCCAGTCCAACGCCGGCATCTCCACATCATAAGGATAAGGGGTAAGCCATTTAGGACTGAGATGAGGAGGAATTTCTTCACCCAGAGAGTGGTGAACCTGTGGAATTCTCTACCACACAATGCAGTTGAGGCCAATTCATTAAATATATTCAAGAAGGAGTTAGATATATTTCTTAAGGCTAAAGGGATCAAGGGATATGGGGAGAAAGCAGGGACAGGGTACTGAATTTGGATGATCAGCCATGATCTCATTAAATGGCAGAATAGGCTCGAGGGGCCGAATGGCCTACTCCTGCTCCTATCTTCTATGGTTGTATGTTTGAAGGTATTCCATTTGTCCTTAATGAGGTGTTAATCTTTTTTAGTTCTTCCCCCACACCCTTGAATTTGGCCTTTCTGAAATTGGGTTGGCCCTCGGGCAGAGTTGAATCAGAGATCATATTGACCTTTGTCATTTTATAGTCACTAGCATCCAAAGGTGTCACTGTTTCCACTTTCTGTATGAAGTCTTGTGTCTTGGTACTGGTAAGTGACCCGAACAGTACATTCTTCTCCATCAAGTCTTGATTTTTTTTTCTAATTTTAATAGCCAATGTCAAAATTCTCCAGAAATGTATCTTTTCATCTCCCTTCCCTGCAGCAAAGACAAGGGATTCATATAATCTTGTGTTCCAACACTGACCATTTGTTTTTCATAAGAATTTTGAAATAAATCACTAGACTTTAATCCGACTGTAAAAGATATTGGGTTCCTGGAACACTGGGAGGTACATGTGCATGTTAGTATCTAAACATTCATAAATAACCACACATTTAACTGGATTTAAATCAAATTTTGAAAGGATTTCTTTTTATCTGCTATTGTTTTCCTTTTAGAAATTGGTTTTGTGGGATGAATTAGTACGTATTTGCTTCCATCCATTCATCAATACTGACTTAACTTATTAACTTAAAAATATTTTAAACTTCATAACTGACTTCCTATTATCACATACTGAGTTCCTTTCTAAGATAGACATGCTGGGAATTGTGCTTGGCTATCTATATTCATAAGCACTAACATACTGTGGCAGCACCTAAAGAATTTTTATTCATTTTTTTAAAACATCATCTTCCTTTCAGCAGACACTGAATTTCTTTCAAAAACAAAGAATACTGGAAACTGTGGGCTCGAATTTCCAAGCCCCGTGGAGGCGGGTTTGGAGGCGGGAGTGGTGGGAAAATTGCAGATTTGGGGGGCACGTACCCATCCCGCCCCCAACCCGCCTCCATGCCAATGTCCCAGGAGGCGGGTACCCGACCTGTGCTGGGAGCCGCCTCCCCGAGGCGGGAAGGGGATTAGTACCAATTAACTGCCTGTTAACAGGTAGTTAACAGGCAGTTTTTTTGCTAATCCCTATTTTTAGTCCTGAAGTGTGGGCTGCCCGACGGCTCCAAACCACGCCAAGTTAGCAAGGCGGACCGTCGGTCTGCAGGGCTTGGAGGGGTCGAGATGTCCAGTATACAGGTGAGTGATGGGTACATGAGTGCAGAGGTAAGTGTGTTTGGTGTGTGTAAAGTGTTTTAATAAGTTTTACTTACCTTTACTTTCTCCTCCAGGCTTCCTCCCTTCAGTTCTCGGGAGTCCCTCAGCTCACCGGCACAGAAAGCAGAATGGCCGCTGAACTGTCAAAAGCTGCAGCCTCTGCTTTCTGGTCTGGAGAGCTCTCTAACTGAGTCTGAGTAGAAGGACTCAAGTTAAAAGACAGATTGTCAGTGTTTGACAGCTTCACAGAGCTGTCAAACGCTGATATTTCATCTGTCAAAAGCTCTTGACAGATGAAATGTCAATCGCTGACGTCACCAGTATCCAGGTGTCCCTTAATTGGCCTGCTGAGGCCGCTGGCCAGGCTCAACAAGGTCAATCAAGGGAAAGTAGCGTGGGTTGGCCACAAATCGATGGAGGCGGGACTACAACCCAAAAAGTGGGAGTCCCGCCTCCATCACGTCCCCATTGACAAAATCGAGCCCACAGGTCACAACTAACCACCTGACACACAAATATAGAAGGAGATTTTGTTTTGCTGTTGAAACTTTACCTTGGTATTGGAATGGCTAACTAAGCTCTAATGTGTTAAATCACATTGTCATTTGATTAATTTATAGTTTTTTTGATCATTGGTATTATATTTCCCCATGCTTATTTATTTTTCTTCTTTTTAAGTTCATCCCCCCCTTCCATATACTACTCCCTAAGCTGTAGATTGGGGAGGTATCTTATTTTTAGACCTGACAATGGGAATTTTGAGACACCTGGTAAAAGTCGAATAAGGTCAGCATATATTTAATACTTAAACCAACAGTAATTCTGAGATTGTGTACTTATTGATAGGCTAGAATATAATGAAGCTAGATTTTCTCTATTGGTGGAGGCAGCAACCTGATACCAGATAGAATCATTGAATGGTTACAGCACAGAAGGAGGCCATTCGGCCCATCGAGCCCGTGCCGGCTCTCTGCAAGAGCACTTCAGCTAGTCCCACTCCCCTGCCCTTTCCCCGGAGCCCTGCAAATTTTTTCCCCTCAGGTACTTAGCCAATTCCCTTTTGAAAGCCACGATATGAGTCTGCCTCCACCACCCTTTCAGGCAGTGCATTCCAGATCCTAACCACTCGCTGCGTAATAAAGTTTTTAAAATTAATTTTCTACCCTGTGTTCCTGCCATGGTCTCTGTATGCAATACTCCTTGTGGGTTAAGAGGACAGGATGAAGATTATTCACAGACTATTGCCAATATCCAGGTCCAGGAAGTGTGTAAGAGCAATGCAGGGAGACTGGCCCTTCAATTTGCTTCCCCCATAGGGAAATGACTGGCCTCTGTTTGCAGATCCCCACAGAGGCACAGTTGAGATTGAAAACAGTTGAGAACCTTTGTCCTACGTCTCCATGGTGCATTACATTGGAGTTACAATGTACTGCACCACTATGGCCATCTAACTCAATTTTTGCATTTAATCCTTTGTGAAAGTACTGATCAAATGAAAATGTATTTATCCACCAGTCTGATTTAACATGTTGCTTGATACAGCTCTAGCCAGTGTTCATTGAGCAAAGCTACCTAACTTCTGAGTGGAATAGTTTTGTTTTGCATTACAAAATTACAAATGAATTAAGAGCCACCAAGCAAAGTAATTCTGGTTGCTGGAGGAGGGAGGAGACCAGCCGTCAATAGTGAAAATAGATATAGGGGACATTATGGTCATTCTCGTCAACCACCTGCCCCCTGTTTTAGACTAAAAACCCAGCCAATAGTACCATACCAGGAAAAGCAGAGAAAGAAAGGAAACCAAAAACTCTCCTAGTAGCTAGGTTACACCATCACCAGCAGGTCAAGTACTGGAGAACAGTCTTGCTACCAGTTGCTACCATTGGAAAAAATAACTTGTTAATTCAATTACAGATGAACTGTTAGTTTCTACTGTTGTGTGAATCCATTCTTTTTTCCCCCTCTAGGTGTATTATTGCAGATCTCTGGCAATTGTATTCATTGAGTACAATGTGTTGCAAAGATTTCATGATTTTACTCATAGCTCCAGCACACCAATCAATTTACAGCCTGTGTTAAAACGTCTCAGTTCCTTATATGGTCTGTGGGCTCTTACTAAACATACAGCAGTGCTGTACCAAGGTGAGTTCTATCTGAAGCAAACCTCATTTGCCTTCTTTTAATCATAGAATCATAGAAATATACGGCACAGAAGGAGGCCGTTTGGCCCATCGTGTTTGTGCCGGCCGAAAAAGCGCTATGAAGCCTAATCCCACTTTCCAGCTCTTGGTCCGTAGTCTTCTGGGTTGTGACACTTTAAGTGCATATCCAAGTACTTTTTAAATGTGATGAGGGTTTCTGCCTCTACCACTCTTTCAGGCAGTGAGTTCCAAACCCCCACCACTATCTGGGTGAAAAATGTTCTCCTCAACTCCCCTCTAATCCTTCTACTAATTACTTTAATCTATGCCCCCTGGTTATTGACTGCTCTGCTAGGGGAAATAGGTCTTTCCTATCTACTCTATCTGGGCCCCTCATAATTTTATACACCTCAATCAAGTCTCCCCTCAACCTCCTCTGTTCCAAAGAAAACAACCTCAGTCTATCCAATCGTTCCTCATAGCTAAAATTCTCCAGTCCTGGCAACATCCTTGTAAATCTCATCTGTACCCTCTCTAGTGCAACACATCTTTCCTGTAATGTGGTGACCAGAACTGTACACAGTACTCTAGCTGTGGCCTAACTAGTGTTTTATACAGTTCAAGCATAACCTCCCTGCTCTTATATTCTATGTCTCGGCTAATAAAGGAAAGTATTCCGTATGCCTTCTTAACCACCTTATCTACCTGTGCTGCTACCTTTAGGGATCTATGAACATGCACTCCAAGGTCCCTCTGTTCCTCTACACTTCTCAGTATCCTACTATTGACTGTGTATTCCCTTGCCTTGTTAGCCCTCCCCAAGTGCATTACTTCACACTTCTCTGAATTGATTCCATTTGCCACTTTTCTGCCCACCTGACCAGTCCATTGATATCTTCTTGCAGTCTACAGCTTTTTCCTCACTATCAACCACATGCCCAATTTTTGCATCATCTGCAAACTTCTTAATCATTACCCCTACATTGAAGCCTAAATCATTGATATATACCACAAAAAGCAAGGGACCTAGTACTGAGCCCTGCAAAACCCCAATGGAAACAGCCTTCCAGTCACAAAATCACCTGTCGACCATTACCCTTTGCTTCCTGCCACTGAGCCAATTTTGGATCCAACTTGCCACTTTCCCTTGGATCCCATGGGCTTTTACTTTTCTGACCAGTCTGCCATGTGGGACCTTGTCAAAAGCCTTGCTAAAATCCATGTAGACTACATCAAATGGGCTACCCTCATCGACCCTCCTTGTTACCTCCTCAAAAAATTCCATCAAGTTAGTCAGACATGACCTTCCCTTAACAAATCCATGCTGACTGTCCTTGATTAATCTGTGCCTTTATTATGGTCCCTCAGAATTTTTTCCAAAAATTTGCCCACCACCAAGGTTACACTGACTGGCTTGTAATTACTCGGTCTATCCCTTTCTCCCTTTTTAAACAACAGTACAATTTTAGCAGTCCTCCAGCACCACACCTGTAGCCAGAGAGGCTTGGAAAATTATGGTCAGAGTCTCCACTATTTCCTCCCTTGCTTCTCTTACCAGCCTGGGGTACATTTCATCTGGGCCTGGCGATTTATCTACTTTCAAAGATGCTAAACCTCTTAATATTTCCTCTTTCACTATGTTTATCTCATCTAATATTTCACACTCCTCCTTAACTACAATGTCTGCATCGTCCCTCTCTTTTGTGAAGACAGACGCAAAATATTCATACCATACCCACGTCTCCCGCCTCAACACACAGGTTACCTTTCCTATGTCCACGTTTGATATGGAATTTGCCTATGTAAAGTTGTCATACTGTAATTGTACTGTCTGGTTGCAAGGTGCCTTTATGTCCAGTCTGTAAACAAACTCATGGAGTAACTTTCCAGGCAGGACCACCATATTGGACTATCAGAAGCTATAATTTCATCATAAGTTTTAGTTGTTTCATCATGGCAATTTTTCGTTTTTAATAATTATAATTGTATTTCACTCTCCTTTCTCCCTGTATCTTCATGTTTCGCTTCTTAACCAGTGTCTCTGGCCTAAAGAATGACGAACTCAGGTACACTTCCCAAATCACTCCTGTAGTAAAGAATAAAATTTTAATGAAAAGGAAGTCAAGCTCCACATCCTAAGCTTTTCTGCAAGTTATGTGAGGGGACTGAGCCCACGACCGACCCTGCAGCCCTCACTTCAAGAAAGAAAACCCTCTTGCACCATGGCAGGCTGCATGCAGAGCATAGCACATTTAGTCAGATGAACCATTGATTTGTAAAGGCATTCGCCACTGCTTTAGATCCTGGCAAATCTATGAGCATGCAGTGGAACTAAAGGTTAAAACTAGATCCTTCTTCCTATACCTCCTCCCCCAACATGAATTGGGCTCTCCTCCACTGGACATGAGTTCAGGAACCTCGCTATTAAGCTTGAATTTGGAAGTCCCACTGACCATAAATTCCAGAGCTCTTTCCACCCCCCTCCTCCATCCCACACTGATCATGAATTTGGAAGTCAAACTCCCTCACCCCCTGAGAATGAGTTCATGTACCCTCCCAATAAACTTGGAAGAGTAAATTCTGAATGACCAGTTTGCCCAGTGCATTTGATTGCAGAGCAATCTTTTGCATTAGGCAAAGTGCAAATTTTAAAAGCTGAAAAACTTTATATAATTATCCTTGAATCTTCTGTTGGCATCACCGGCTAACCTGGTGTGCGCCAGGGCATTGCAGCAAATTCCCCATCCCCACCAAAGGCGGTCACCTGCCATGCCATAAATGGTCCGAGCACCCACCCTCACTATGCAAATGAGCTGATCCCAAGAAAAAGGTCAGGATCAGAAAAGAAGGCAATAGGCAGGTAGAAGTCCTGCCTGAAAAAGCTTCACCAGCATTGTGGCAAAAGAGAAATTCAGGTGACCTATTTTCATGGTATTACTTGGCTTCTGCCCAGAGGGCAATTTTCTGTTAGGCACCCATATAAGTAGCAATGGCTTACTGTTATAGTGAACTTATATTCATTCAGGAGAGGCTAGTAGCAATTGTCACAATTTCACAATTTTCCACTTTGAAAACTGGTGAAGTACTATAGGCCAAAACATCAGCCTTTAATACCATGTTGCCCAGCAAAAATGGAAATTTTACTCTTGAAATAATGTAGGATTTTTCTTTAAACAACAATATTGAGGTAACTTTTTGACTGGGCTCCCAGCGGGGAGCCTTGCCATTGGGAGCTCATATTGGAAATTCAGGCATGCACTGCCCATGATTCTCTGACCATTTATTTAAACAACTGGAATTTTTTTGTGCCTGAATTCCAATATGCGTTGTCAGTGGGGAGGCTGCCCACTAGAAGCAGGAAGTCAGAATATGACTCCATAGAGGTGTTTAGAATCTGAAGTTTTTGTGCCACTAGATAGTCAAAGGACCTTATAATTTGCAAACAACTGATCGCTTCAATTCACTGTTTATTTACAGGAGGGTATTTCACTGGTGACCAGCCTGCAAGAAGTTTGCAAAATGCTGTTCTAAACCTCTGTGCACAGGTAAGTTATAAACCATTGAACTGCTTACCATTTAGAATTAAGGTTAAATAAATACAATCTGGTTAAAGAAAAAATAACATAACAAATGCATAACAATTTCTGGAAAGTTTTTAAGATATCTTCACATATGATTTTTAAAATTTAAAAATGGAAAAACAACTTATGTTTATGGGGAAATTATGCACTAGATTAGACACCAGCCTTTCCCCTCTGGAACTTGGGTTCAAATCCTACACAGACTGAGGAAGGAAAGTGTCTTCTCTTTGCTGGCTGTTAGGCCCCCATGTGAAATATGTTTGCACAAACTAAACTCAGTTCCAAGTAGACATTGGCCGACAGCACAAAGCCGCCCCAAATTTGGCACTAATCTCACTAGGAGAGACCACCAGATGGAAAAATGTCACATTGGTGTAATAAGAGATGCTCTTCTAAACTTAAAGCTGCGGCATATTTTTGGAGCAAAGAGTGAGCTATATTCTGTAACTTAACTGTGATACACCTGAACTACGATTGCTTAATGCTGAAGCTGATGCTGGGTGCCCAAAATGGAAAGCCATTTCCCTGCACTCGAATCTCTCAGCTTGATGAGCACAAAAAAGGTCAGCAGTGTATATTTTTGCTGTGTTACTTTATTATAAATATTTCAAATAACTGCATTCATAAAAGGTCAAATAATTGTCCATAACAATTAACTGTATTGTTTAAGCCCAAACCTCACATCGTTACAATGCTCAACAAATACTCTGTGATTATGAAGAGTTACTATTAAAAGACTGCTAAAATAAAACAAAAGATCAACACACAACTTCATTTTTCTTTCTAGTTTAAAAACAAGATCCAGTACGATTGTTGTTTCACAGTAAAAGTAATATTTGAAGCCTGACTAACAAGTACAATATTTATTTGTGTTAAAATAGCTGAAGGATGATTCAGTTGCTTTAGTGGATGTCCTTGCTCCTCCTGACTTTATTCTGAATTCACCAATTGGGAAAGCTGATGGAGAGGTAAAGCAAGTATTGGTTATTTTCTCTCTTAGTACAGTAGCCTGTGCCTTTTTCACCTTATATTTCTGAATATACTATGTGAAGAAAGAGGTCAAGTAAGATTTATGACATAACAAGGTGCTCACCAATGTGCTGATCACTAAGGAATTTCAAATTTATGAGCAACGCTGCTAGCAACTCCATTAGGAATTTCATAGCTTGTCAAAACAAAATGGAAATTGAGCAATGAAACAGTGCCATTATTGAGTATTTGGGGCTGTGATTTTAACATGGGTTTAAAAACTGTAAGTAAAGAAATTGGCAGGAGATTGATACTTAATGATACAAAAAATTTCCTTAACTATTAGTCTGCATTTAGAAAGAAATGCTTATTCTGCATTTACAATAAAATACTTAATTTAAAAATGGTGATTGCTGGTCCTAAGCCTTGACAAATCCCTTGAGTTTTCATAACAATAAAACAGTTTTTTTTAACTTATTTACAGATGATATTTTTTAAGTGTACATATTTCCCCCTTCCTCTTTTCTGGTATCCTTGCACTTTCCCAGTACATTATCCATGGGCCAAGAGAGCAGACGGGTGACTTGCTAGGCATCTGCCATATTTGCACCATCACAGCAGTGGGACGGAACTGTAATGTCCACATTACATTCATCCAAGGTTCATCCCCAAGGCAGTGTGTGCAGGTATCCTGGGCGATTAGCCCTCTGTCTTTACTTATTTCCATGTTGAGAAAAACCTAGCCTTCACTTGCTGGTCTCTACAAGCAGAAATTGGGGACTCATCACAGCTTGGTGAGACACAGTTTGTGGGAGATGAAGAGCACAAAACCATTTCTCACCATTCCATTCTGCATCGTGTTGTAGTTTCTGTTCATTATGCAGACTCATCGCCCTACATTCTTCCACTGATTCCTCATTACTGAGACCCGAGGCATGACATGAACCTTCTAAGTTTCTTCCTCTCCAAACAAAAAAGAATTACTAAACACTTTAAAAAAATTATTCTCGGGATGTGGACATCGCTGGCAAAGTCGGCATTTATTGCCCATTCCTGGTTGCCCTTGAGAAAGTGGTGGTGGGCCTTCTTCTTGAACAGCTGCAGTCCATGTAGTGAAGCTGCTCCCACAAAGCTGTTAGGTTAAGGAATTCCAGGATTTTGAGCTACTGACGATGAAAGAAAAGCAATATATTTCCAAGTCAGGATGGAGTGTAACTTGGATGGAAACTTGCACCTGCTGCCCTTGTTCTTCTAGATGGTAGAGGTTGCAGGCTAGAAATTCGGCTCCGTAGCGCTTGATTTTTCGGTGCTACGGGTGTAGTTTTGTGATGAAAATGGCATCTGCACCGTGCAGGCACACTTCTGGAGCATGCCGCACCGGGCGCCATCTTGGTGAGGAAGGTAGGGCGGGCATTAGGAGCGTGCGCTGGAAGTATGCAGAGTAGGCAGATTGTGACGTCAATCAGCGTGCAACACTGATTTGATGCCAGCGCTGCCATTTTTGTCGTCATTGCTGGAACTAATGCCCTGTTCTAACCTCGCATAGCTGAACATGCATTCAGCAGCAGCAAGGACCCCAGCAGCAATATTTAAAGGGATCAGCAACCACTCTAAGGTTAGTTGCTGATTAATTTCTACTGGCTCTGTGTAAGTTTGTAGAAGTGTTTGGAGCTTTCCAGAGTTGTTGGTGAGGTGACTGGGAGTGGTGCTGCAAGTGGAGAAGGCCTTGCTTCTGACTTCAAGGGTTCTGGTCAGACCACTTGCTCCCAGTTATGGGTGCTCCAGTTGTCATCTGCCTTGGCCTGCAGCATGACAGGGAGATGGAGCAGAGGCAGCGAAGAAGAGGACAAGCTGCTTGCAGAGGGAGGAGGAGGAGCGGGGAGAAGGGCTCTCAGCAGGAAGCCTTACCCAGCTAGGGTCTTCCCAGAGCAATTCTCTTACCTCAGCCTCAGCCAGGAGCAGTGTGTGATGCATCTGCACTTTACGAAGGAGGTGCTCACAGAATTCTGCCACCTCTTGCAACCAGACCCGCAGCGTCACACCAGGTCAAGGTCAGCGCTGCCAGTCGCTGTGAAGGTGACCATAGCACTGAAATTCCTCGCGTCGGGATCCTTCCAGGCTGGAACAGGCGACATCTGTAAACATCTCCCAGTTCGCCATCCACTGCTGCATAAGAGAAAGAAAGAAAAGAAAGACTTGCATTTATATAGCGCCTTTCATGACCACCGGACGTCTCAAAGCGCTTTACAGCCAATGAAGTACTTTTGAAGTGGGTCACTGTTGTAATGTAGGAAACGCGGCAGCCAATTTGCACACAGCAAGCTCCCACAAACAGCAATGTGATAATGACTAGATAATCTGTTTTTGTTATGGTGATTGAGGGATAAATATTGGCCAGGACACCAGGGATAACTCCCCTGCTCTTCTTCAAAATAGTGCCATGGGATCTTTTGCGTCCACCTGAGAGAGCAGACAGGGGCCTCAGTTTAATGTCTCATCTGAAAGACAGCACCTCTGACAATGCAGCACTCCCTCAGTATCGCACTGGAGTGTCAGCCTAGCTTTATGGGTGGAGCCACAGCTGACACTGTCAGAGAGGTGATAGACGCTCTTTATGCCAGGAGAGGGGACTTCATTGTCTTCTCTGACTAGAGAGAAGCAGGCAGAGCGTGCACATGGCTTTGCCAAGATAGCGGGCTTCCCCATGGTGCAAGTCGCCAATGACTGCACGCACGTGGCTTTGCAAGTGCCACATCTAAATACCGAGATGTACCGCAGCCACAAAGGTTACCACTCGCTAAATGTGCAGTTGGTGTGCGGCCATGTTCCAAACATCATGATAGTGAATGCCCGGTATCCTGGCAGCAGTCATGATGCTTTTATTCTGCGCCAGTCCGCTGTTCCCTCAGTCTTTGAGCCACCACGACAAAGCAGAGGGTGGTTACTGGGCAACAAGGGCTATCCGCTGATCACCTGGCTCATGACTCCGCTCCGCAACCCAACCACACGTGGGCAGCATACAATGAGAGCCATGCTGCCACACGGTATCTGTTAGAGCAGATCATTGGTGTCCTTAAACAATGCTTCCGCTGCCGGTCTGCTCTGGAGGAGCCCTGCAGTACTCACCAGAGCACATCTCAAGATTCGTCATGGTCTGCTGCATGCTCCACAACCTCGCCATCGTGAGAACACAGCCCTTGCCACCAGGCATATGGAGACCAGCTGAGAAGGAAGAGGAGGAAGAGGAAGCGGGAAATGAGGAGGAGGAAACGGAAGAGGAGGAACTGGAAAGGAGGAAGTAATCCAGACAGCCCCTTTCTGCCCGGGCTGTCTGTGATCGACTCATCCAACTGCAGTACCAGTTAACGCAACCCAAATTCCCCTTTCAACATTAGCCCCACACCTTACCTTCCCTCTGTTACTGACCATCACAGCGTCCTCTTGGCCACAATGCTGAAATAAAAGCCACCACATAAGAAACATACACATCAATCCATCCAATTTTACATAACAAAGTCAACTAATCACCCTTTTACATTCCCTTAGTGCCTGTCTTCAGTGTGCCTTTGCCTTTCCTAGTGCTCCTACAAGATGCTACCCCAGTGGTTGCAGCACAGTTGGAGGAAGGCTGCTGACTTTCAGTGAGGGAGACTGCAGAAGACTGAGAGAGGACAGCAGACTCGTGCTCTACGGAGCCACTGTCACTTCCCGGGGTGGCGCCACAGCATTCTAATGTCATCTGTTGGAGGACAGATTGCTGAACTGCTGTGACACCCTGCAAGCCCCTTTCCACACTGGTAAACGCAGCGTGGCAGCAGCTGAGCCTGCATGAGAGCAATCTGAGCTTCCACTGCAGCAATCAGACGTTGGGTGGGTTCTGCTACAATGGAAGCTGAGGCATCGCCCAGCAGTCGCTGCATCATGGTTGGGTCCACAGGTGCACTAATGGAGTTGCCCATCACTTCCATGCTAAGAAATCATGGACTCCAAGCTCTGTGCAAAGCTCTGTGCAAGTTTGGTGCCAGACTCCTCCATGCTCCTTGACACTGCACTCAGGCTTTCTGGCAGGCCTGCCAATGCGCCAAGCATTTCATTGTGCATAGCCATCAGCGTTTTTCTGTAGGTCGCCCCATCAAAGTCCTCATCTGAGTCCTGTACAGCAGAACTCGTGTGTGACCTCGCCCTCCGGGGAGCTGGCACCTGCGCTACCCTTTCTCCCTGTCCTGGCTGCAGGCCACTCATGCCTGATGACTCATCACGTGCAGATCCCGCCTCTAAGCTACCCTCTAAAGTCCGCGCAGTGCCAGTATCTGAGCTGGTGGCTGCAAGTGTTGGATCGAGGGACGATGTTGCTTCTTCTTCATCACTCTCCTCTTCCTCTTCTTCTTGCACCACTGACTGACCAGGTTGGATTTCTTGGGTCTCTGAAATGAGAAATGCACAAGGGTAGGGTTGTGGTGAGGAGCGGTGAGGGAAAGCAAGAGGTGCATGCTTACACCTTGTGCAACTTGTAAATCAGAAGAGATTGTGGGATGAGGGGAAAGTGGGATGTGAGAAGGAGGATACAGGCATCTTGTATTCTTTCAGCCCCGCCGCTGGCCAGGGGCTCAGCGATGCCCCTACCAATGGCCAGCACCGTCTCCTCTATGGGGATCAAGTTATGTAGACGTGCCTGTCCCCCGCCGGCTAGGTCCTGTTGGCGCCGGTTGTAAGACACCATTTCCTGCAAGAGAAAGGGAAATGTGTCAGTGAGCGTGGTGCAATGTGTTTGGGTGATATGCTTGTCATGGTTGAATAGCTGACAGTGTGTGCAAGCTGTGAGATGTGGGTGTGAGACTTGCTGCTGTGGCAAGTGTGGCAAGAGATTGTTGGTAGGTGAGTGATGGGGGTGTGGCGCATTGGGCAGTGTGTGAGGCTAGTGGTGCAGATGGTGGGATATAGCATTTGAAGATGAATTCATTGACCTTGACCACTTGTGTAAGGTCATTAAACTTCTTCCTGAACTGCGTCCAGATCCTCGGAGCTAAACTGCTGGCATTCACCACAGCGGCTATCTGCTCACATTGGATTTTACACATTTGCCAGCACCTCTCTCCTCGAGTTGTCCTCTTGCGCCAAGGCCTCCAGTACTGCATCGGAAAACCTTGGTGCATGCAGGTACAGCAAGTAATCAAAAAGGCAAATGGAATGTTGGCCTTTATTTCAAAGGGGTTGGAGTATAAAAGCAGGGAAATTCTGCTACAACTATACAGGGTATTGGTGAGACCACACCTTGAGTACTGCGTACAGTTTTGGTCTCCTTATTTAAGGAAGGATATACTTGCAATGGAGGCAGTTCAGAGATGATTCACTAGGTTAATTCCAGAGATGAGGGGATTGACTTATGAGGAAAGGTTGAGCAGGCTGGGCCTATACTCATTGGAATTTAGAAGAATGAGGGGTGACCTTATTGAAACATATAAGATACTGAGGGGGCATGACAAGGTAGATGCAGAGAGGATGTTTCCCCTCGTGGGGAAATCTAGAACTCGGGGGCGCAGTTTTAGAATAAAGGGTCGCCCTTTTACAACTGAGATGAGGAGGAATTTCTTCTCTCAGAGGGTCATAAATCTGTGGAATTCTCGGCCCCAGAGAGCTGTGGAGGCTGGGTCATTAAATACATTTAAGGTGGAGATAGACAGATTTTTGCAAGATAAGGGAGTGAAGGGTTATGGGGAGCGGGCAGGGAAGTGGCTTTGAGCCCAAGATCAGCCATGATCTTATTGAGGCTCGAGGGGCTAAGTGGCCTATTCCTGCTCCTATTTCTTATGTTCTTATGTTTTTATGCTCTCTCCCCTGTTGTGACATCATTGGTGTTTTTTCCTCCTCTCACTCTCTTCCCCAGCTAGTTGAAGGAGCTGCTGCAGGCAGCATGCACTTTCCCTTTAAGAGGAGCAGACTGCCTTTAAGTAGTGCAGGCTAGCTTTAATTGGTGCCAGCCTCACACAAACTTGGGCCCCCTGCTGAGTGCTCCGCCACCATGCAGTGCATTCAGCGCTGGGCTGAACGGTGCAATCATGCTACTCAGCCGGCAGTACGAAGGCACATTACGATCCCCGCACCTGTTTTCGGGGAAAACGAATTTCTAGGCCAGGGTGTTTAGGAGGCGCTGCTGAAGAATCCTTGGAAAGTTTGTATGGTGCATCTTGTAGATAGTACACACTGCAGCCACAGTATGTGGGTGGTGGAGCAGGTGGATGTTTAGGCTCGTGATGAAGTGCCGATCAAGTGGACTGCTTTGTCCTGGATGGTAATGAGCTTCTTGAGTGTTTCTGTAGCTGCACCTATCCAGGCAACTGGAGAGTATTCCATCAGACTTGTACCTTGTAGGTAATGGAGAGGCTTTGGGAAGTCACTCGCCACAGAATACCCATTCTATGACCTGCGGTAGTAACTGCGGCATTTATGTGGCTAGTCCATTTGAGTTTCTGGTCAGTGATGACTCTCCAGGATATTTATGGGAACATAGGATCAGGAGTAGGCCATTTAGCCCCTCGAGCCTGTTCCTCCTTTCAGTGAGATCATGGATGGTCTGCGATCTAACTCCATATACCAACTTTGGCCCATATCCCTTAATACCTTTGGATAATAAAAATCTATCAATTTCAGTTTTAAAATGAACAATTGATCAAGCATCAATTGCTGTTTGCGGAAGAGAGTTCCAAACTTTTACCACCCTTTGTGTGTAGAAATGTTTCCTAATTTCACTCCTGAAAGGTCTGGCTCTAATTTTTAGACTATGCCCCCTAGTCCTAGAATCCCCAACCAGCGGAAATAGTTTCTCTCTATCTACCCTATCTGTTCCCTTTAATATCTTGAAAACTTTGATCAGATCACCCCTTAACCTAAATTCCAGGGAATACAACCCTAATTTGTGCAATCTCTCCGCGTAACTTAACCTTTGGAGTCCGGGTATCATTCTGGTAAACCTACGGTGCACTCCCTCCAAGGCCAATACATCCTTCCTACGGTGTGGTGCCCAGAACTGCTCACAGTACTCCAGGTGTGGTCTAACCAGTGCTTTGTATAGCTGCAGCATAACTTCTACCCTCTTGTATTCTAGACCTCTAGATATAAAGGCTAGCATTCCATTAGCCTTTTTGATTATTTTCTGTACCTGTTCATGACCAAAAATGTGCGGGTTAGGTTGATTTGGCTATGATAAATTGACCCTTAGTGTTAGGGGGGATTAAATATGTGGGGTTATGAGGATAGGATGGGATATGTTAGGGGGAATTAAATACGTGGGGTTACGGGGCTCGGGTGGGATATGTGTACTGTGGGGATTAAAGCAGGGACAGGGTACTGGATTTTGAATGATCAGCCATGATCATATTGAATGGTGGTGCAGGCTCGACGGGCCGAATGGCCTACTCCTGCTCCTAGATTCTATGTTTCTATGTTTCTATGACATTTTAATGATCTATATACCTGGACCCCCAAGTCTCTTTGGGCATCCACTGTTTTTAGCTTTTCACCATTTAGAAAGGGCCCTACTCTATCCTTTTTAGGTCCAAAGTGGATGACCTCACATTTGCCTATATTGAAATCTATTTACCACAATTTTTCCCATTCACTTAATCTATCAATATCCCTTTGTAATTTTATGCTTTCATCTGCATTGCCTACAATGCCGCCTATCTTTGTGTCATTGGCAAATTTGGATATGTGGCTTTCTATGCCATTATCTAATTCGCTAATAAATACTGTGAATAGTTGAGGCCTCAACACAGATCCCTGCAGAACACCACTAGTCACATCCTGTCAATTAGAGTACCTGCCCATTATCCCTACTCTCTGTCTCCTACCGCTTAGCCAATTTCCTAACCAGGTCAATAATTTGCCTTCAGTTCTATGGGCTTCAACCTTAGTTAACAGTCTCTTATGCGGGACTTTATCAAATGCCTTCTGGAAGTCCATATAAATAACATCCATAGACATTCCTCTGTCCACTACTTTAGTCATCTCTTCAAAAAATTCAATCAGGTTTGTCAGGCATGACCTACCCTTTACAAATCCATGCTGGCTCTCTCTGATCAGCTGAAAATTTTCAAGGTGTTCAGTCACCCTATCCTTAATTAGAGACTCTAGTAATTTCCCAACAACAACTGGTCTATAATTCCCTGGGTTCCCTCGATCGCCATTCTAAATTGCGGAGTGACATGTGCAATTTCCAATCTAAAGGGACAGTTCCTGAATCATGAGAACTTTGGAAGATTATAGTTAGAGCATCTGCAATGGGCTTACCTACTTTCTTTAATCCCTGGGATGGAAACCGTCTGGTCCTGGGGATTTGTCACTCTTTAGTGCCATTATTTTCTTCATTACTGCTATTTTGCTTACGTTAATGTTATTGAGTCCCTGTCCCTGATTCAATATTAGTTTCCTTGGGATTTTCGGCATGCTGTACTGTAAATACTGACGCAAAGTAGTTATTCAACATGGCCTCCATTTCCTTATCATTGACAATATTACCGTTATCAGTTTTCAAGGGGCCGACATTGCTCCGGACCAACCTCTTTTTCCTAATATAATTGTAAAAAATCTTTGTGTTGATTTTGATAACCCGTTCAAGTTTCTTCTCATACTTCCTTTTTGTAGATCTTACTAGCTGTTATTTTTTGTATCTTTCCCATTCACCAGGATCTTTGCTTATTTTTGCATTTTTGTATGCTTTTTCTTTTAGTTTTATGCTGTCTCTTACCTCTTTTGTCGTCCATGGCTGGTGTTTTTGGCAAGTAGAGCTCTTGCCCCTCAGGGGTATAAACTGGTTCTGTATCACATTAAATTATTTTTTGAACACCTCCCACTAATCTTCTGTCATTTTACCCATTAACAGATCTCCCCAGTTTACTATGGACAGTTTCTGTCTCATCCCATTGAAGTCGGCCTTACCTAAATCTAGAATGAGTACGTGTTTCGCGTTTCTCCCTTTCAAACACTATGTTGAACTCGATCATGTTATGATCGCTATTGGATAAATGCTCACACACCATTAGGCTGTTAACTAAATCTGGCTCATTACTCATTACTAAATATAAAACGGCATGCCCCCTTGTTGGTTCTAGGACATATTGTTGTAGAAAACGATCCTGGAGACACTCAAGAAATTATGGTAGTGGATTCGGCAATAGTAATGCCATTGAATGGCATGTGGAGGTAGTTAGGCTCCTCTTGTTGGAGATAGTCATTGCCTGTTACTGGTATGTCACCAATGTTACTTGCCATTTATTAGCCCAAGTCTGGATTTTGTCCAGGTCTTGCTGCATACGGATATGGACTGCTGTACTATCTGAGGATTTGCAAATGGAACTGAACACTATGCAATCAACAGCGAACAGCCCCACTTCTGACCTTATAATGGAGGGAAGGTCATTGATGAAGCAGCTGAAAATAGTTGGGCCAGGAAAACTGCCCTGAAGAACTCCTGCAGCGATGTCCTGGGGCTGAGGTGATTGGCCTCCCACAACCACAACTATCTTATTTTGTGCTAGGTATGACTCAAGCCACTGGAGAGTTTTCTCCCGATCCCCATTGACTTTAGTTTTACTAGTACTCCTTGGTGCCACATTCAGTCTGCAGCACTACACCTGGGATGTTGTCAGGGACAGTAGCCTTTGCTCTGTTCAGTGCACACAGTTGTTTCTTGATGTCATGTGGAGTGAATCAAATTGTCCAAAGTCTGGTATCTGTCATGGTGGGGACCTCAGAATGAGGCCTAGAAGGATTATCAACTCGGCACTTCTGGCTGAAGATGGTTGCAAATGGTTCAACCTTGACCTTTGCACACATGTTGTGGGCTCTGTCATCGTTGATGAATTGGGATGTTCATGGAGCCTCCTCATCCCTCTAGTTGCTTAATTGTGCACCACCATTCACAATTGCATGTGGCAGGGTTGTAGAGCATTGGCCTGATACGTTGGTTGTGCTATCGCTTAACTCTGTCTATAGCATGTTGCTTTCACTCTTTAGCATGCATATAGTCCTGTGTTGTAGCTTCAGGTTGGCATCTCATTTTCAGGTAAGCCTGGCTCTGCTCCCGACATGCATTTCTACACTCCTCATTGAACTGCGGTTGGTTATCTGGCTTGATAGTGATAGAGGAGTGAGGGATATGCTGGGCCATGAAGTTACAGATTGTGTGGTATGCAATTCTACTGCTGCTGATGACCCACAGCGCCTCATGGATGCCCAGTTTTGAGTTGCTAGATCTGTTCTTAATCTATCCAACTTAGCACAGTGGCAGTGCCACACAATAGTTTGGAGGGTGTCCTCAGTGGGAAGACAGGACTTCTGGTGGTCACTACTACTAATGCTGTCATGAACGGACATATCTACAACAGGTAGATTGGTGAGGATGAAATCAAGTAGGTTATTCCCTGATGCAAGCTCAGTCTGGCAGCTATGTCCTTCAGGACTTGGTCAGCTCTGTCAGTGGTGGTACTATAGGGTTGCCAACTCTGGTTGGAGGCATTCCTGGAGGTTTGATCACGTGACATTCTGACCACATGGCATCTAGCCATGTTATCCCATTCCCTTTGAAATTAAGTTTTAGTCTCTACCTCAATAACCACATGTGGTAAAGGATCCCATGGTCTAATAGCCCTCAGTTCAAGAACCTTCCTTCTCGCTTCCCCCTTGTTCCTTCCAGTGAAAATCCTTGATTTTGGTTCCCTAGTTCCCCATTCATCCACCAGTGGAAACAATCTTTCACTATTTACCTACAGTAAGGTCCCCTTTACTGGCTGCTCCTCTCTCGGCGCCGCTCCCATTCACCACATTGCTGCTGCTCCCAGCTCTGGAGCAAATGCTGGACCCCGTGCCCACCCCAGTCTCCCTCTCTCGCCGAGCGTCTATTCCTCAGTCCTCATCTGTCCCCAAGCCGCCATTTCCCAGTACCCATCTCTTTCCCCCCTCGCGATTTCAGACCCCCTCCCCTCCGATTTCAGCCTCCCCCCGCGCCCCGATTCCCCATTTCCCCCGGCCCAATGCGACTCTCTGAGTGTCGGCACTGAACAGCAGCCGGTGACAAGCTCCATGGAAAAGGCTGCAAAATGATTCTGTTTAAAATAACCGTGGTTTAACCTCATTCTGATTCTCAACGCCAGACTAACAGTTAGTAATTATTTACAGTACCTCACATAAGTATCTGTTGTTCATGTGGTTGCACGGCGGTGGGAAATTTTACTTGCTTATCTCCCTAGCTGCTGGAGGCAACGCTCGGGGTGGTAACTTCCAGTTTTAACAGAGGCGGGGCAGGAGGCCGGCAACCAACCTGCTCGCAGGAGGAGGGTTGGCAATTTAAATATTATATTGAGGCTGGGAGCCTCACATTTAAACACCATTTTAAATTTAACCCCGGCTGGCCGAGTTTTCCGGGCCTTGGGAAACCCAGCGGCTAAAGGGAGGCAAGGACTGCTGGCTCCAGGAGATATGTGCCCTTTCACTTACCCGCTGGATCCAGTTTATCTGCTTAACCCACCCACCCCGATCGAAAACCTCCTGACCCTTCCAATCTCCCCCGCCTCTTCTGATCTCTCCCCGACCCTTCCAATCTCCACAAGGCCTCCGATCTACCCCCTGCTCGATCTTGCCTCTGGCCTCCGATCTCCCCCCTGCTCCGGCCTCTGAACTGCCTTCTAACCTCCGATCTGCCTTCTGGCCTCCGATCTCCCTTCCCCCCCCCCCTCGTCGTCCCCCCCGCACTCCAGACCACAATCTTGCATCTGGCCTCCGATCTCCCCCTGCTCCAGCCTCTGATCTGCCTTCTGGCCTCCCATCTGCCTTCTGGCCTCCGATCTCCCGCTCCCCCCGCTCCAGACCCAATCTTGCTTCTAGCCTCCGATCTGCCTTCTGGCTTCCGATCTCCCTACCCTGCTCTGGACCCCAATCTTCCGTCTGGCCTCCGATCTTCCCCCCCCAACCCACAACGGCCTTTCCGATCGTTAAATTCGGCAGGACCTGCAGGGAAACCCGTTCTTCCAGGTTTCCCAACCTCAAAGCAGCCCCCGCTCCCTCCCCGCCTATGATTTAATATCCAGCCCATTCAATCTTACAGCACAGAAGGAGACCATTTGCCCCATCGTGCTTGTTCCAGTTCTTTGAAAGAGCTGTCCATTTTCGTCCCACACCCCTGTTTTTCCCCATAACCCTGCAAATTAGTCCTCTTCAAATCCATGTCCAATTGCTTTTTGAAAGTTCCTATAGAATCTGCTTCCACCACCCTTTCAGGTAGTACATCCCAGACTTTAACAACCCTCTGCATGAAAAAAATTCTCATCTTTTGCTATTTATTTTAAATCTATGACCTCTGGTTCCGAACCACTTGCCAGAGGAAAAAGTTTCTCCCTACTTGCTCTATCAAAACCCCTCATAATTTTGAATATCTCTATTAGGTCTTCCCTTAACCTTCTCTGTTCTAAGGAGAACAATCTCAGCTTCTCCAATCTCTTCACATAACTGAAGTCCCTCATCCTGGTATCATCCTGGTAAACCCCCTCTGTACCCTCTTCAAGGCCTTGTCATCCTTCTTAAAGTGCGGTGCCCAGAATTGTACACGACACTCCAGCTGAGGCCTAACAATGCCCCTATTTACAAAGACAAGTATCCCACATGCTTTCTTAACCGCCTTATCAACTTGCCCTGCCACCTTCAAAGATTTGTGAATATGCACCCCCAGGTCCCTCTGCTCTTGCACCCCCTCAAAATAGTACCATTTAGATTATACTTAAAACAAGTAATCATTCAGAATATTTTACTCTTTTGTGCTCATCCTCAGTTTCAAGCCTATTTGCATCATTTGCAATTTTCACTTTTTCTACAACTGCCCTCTTATTGTTATGGTACTGAAAGAGTTTTTTTACAGTTACCTTCAACCTGCTACTATGCTTTTTCAAGGCCTCTCTTTTCCTTCGGATCAGCCTTAAAGGAGGGAATTTTTTCCTGATAAAACGAGTGGGTTTGGAGCGTGGGGGTAATTAAATTGTTAAAAATCGGAATCCCGACCTGAACCTGCCTCCAACCCGCCTACTTCCGGTTTTAATGAAGGCGGGACGGAGGCGGGCAGCCAACCCGCTCCCAGGAGGCGGGACGTCAATTTAAATATTTTAATAAGGCTGGAAGCCTCTTTAACCACCATTTTGTTTTTTAACTCTAGCTGGTTGGGTTTTACACACTTCGGAAAAACCCAGCAGTTACAGCAAGGCGAGGACTGCTGGATCCAGGATGTAAGTGCCTTTACACCTACCTCCTGGATCCCTATCCAACCCACCCCCCGCAATCGGAGACCCCCCACAAGGCCTTCGATTGCCTTCTCGGACCCGCCCCCACCCCCCCCCCCCACCCCGATGATCTTGAGGGCGGCCACAATCCTCTGGTGGCCGGCTCCAATCTGCCCTCCTCCGCAGGCCCCGATACTCATAGTTCTCCTGCCCCAATTGTCCAGAGTCCACAATCCTCATTGATCCCCCGCCCCCCCCCCCGCCCCGATTTTCCGGGGGCCAGCACCAGCCCCCACCCGATCCCTCCCTCCCTCTTCTGTACGGCCTTGTGCCGCAGTCCTACCCTGCCGGAGCCAGCCAACCTCTCCATCTGGGAAACAGAGGCTTCAGATTCAAATTAGGCTCTGCCGTTAAAGTCGGTAGGACCTGCGCCCAACCCGCCTTCCCCATGAAAATCCAGCCCAAAGTGTTTCTGCATTGACTCATATTCATCCCAGTGAACTCCTGTTTTCTCTCTGCAAAATTTGTAGAGGTCATTTTTCCTCTTTATGGCACTTTAAATCTGTTTGCTAATCCATTTAGGGTCACATTTCTTTAGTTTGAGCTTGTTAATTTTTGCCTTGTATTTATCCTGAATGCTAACATTATAGCTTTAACGTTATTCCATTTGTCTTCTACTGAAGTGTTGTTGAACAATCCTCCCTCAATCTATTTGCTTTAGTGATTCCTTCATTTCATTGAACAGAGCTCTTTTAAAGTTATATACCTGGCTTCTGGTATTAGCAGAATTGCTTCGGAGTGAAACCAAGCATTCACTCGCGATCTTGCGATGGAATCCCTAAATCTCAGGATTTTTTTGGAAAAAAAACACCAATTTGCACATGCGGGAAAAAAATACGTAATTTGCCCAAATCGGAGTATTTTTTTACAAGATTTAGGCGTTTCTGTATTCAGGAGGTAAGTTAACAACCTCATCTCTGCAGGCACAATCTGCTAAAATATTTGAAGGGGCATTCCTCCAAGTTGTTAGCTACTCCTTCTCATCTCTGGAACATGAATCACTTGCATGTGATGTGATAAAGACCCCAAACATGGCATTCTGCTCCTTCAAACCGGACTGACTGAAATCTCTTTAAAACAGGAATGTTTCTTCCCTTTATTCAGAGAGCCGCCAATTCTCTGAATTAATTTTAAGGCAGTAATCTAATCTGATGCATTCAGGCAATACAACAAAATGCAAGCAGATTACAAGTATAATTTAAAACCCCAAATTTGCCACAAAATGACTTAAGGATACATATTTATATCAAATGTACACTTTGGGCGCGCTTTTCCCATTGGAGGCGGGTTTCAGTTTGGGTGGGTTCCAAACCCGCCTCCACTGTCAGGTGGGAAAAATTTGCAATTTTCCCCTAATTGGCCAGTTGATTTCAGAGGTGTGGGTTCCCCTGGGCCAATTAGTCTTTTGGGACTGAAACTCACCTCTGCTGACGTCACTTATCCACCTTCATTTAAGGGCTGCTTGCTGCCTTGGCTCATTCCACTGGTTTTTGGTCGATACTGCACCACCTCCAAACTTTTATCTCCTTGAAGAATGGCCAGCTCCAAGGCAAGGGCCTTCCCGAGGTTCTTGGATGAGGTGCTGGGTATGCTGGTTGAGGGGGCGAGGGCTAGCAGGGAGGTGCTCTTCCCCTCATCTGGGAGGAAGAGGCCTCCCAAAGAAACCAAGGCTGTGTGGGTCCAGCTGACAAGGGTAGATGCGCCGCCGCTCGATCCTCCTCCTCCTCCTTATCTGAGGAGGCTATGAACTGAGCCACTTGCTCATCAGGAAGCTGCAAGCCACACGCTGTGCCATGTTGTGCAGTGCACAGCAGACCACGACCATTCTGGAGACCCTGGCTGTGAATACTGCAGGGCTCCACGTGATCTGTCAAGGCATCGGAATCGCATCTTCAGCAAGCCATGGTTTGCTCAATGATGGACCTGGTCGAAATGTGGCTGGCGTTGTAGCGCTCCTCAGCCTCGTTAGCTGGCCTCCTGAGCGGCGTCATTAGCCACTTCTTCAGGGGGTAGCCCTGGTCACCAAGGAGCCATCCGTTAAGTTGGTTTGGCGGATTGAAGAACGAAGGAACACTAGAGTTCCACAGGATGAACGAGACATGGCAACTACCACAGAACTTGGCACAAACATGCAAAATCTCCTTCGTGTGGTTACACACCAGCTGTACGTTGAGGGAGTGGAAACCCTTGCGGTTGACAAAGATAGCTGGGTTTTGATGGGGTGCCCTAAGGGCCACATGTGTGCAGACTGTGACGCCCTGCACCATTGGCAAGCCTGCCATATTTGCAAAGCTACTGAACACGCGGTTACACTTGCTTGATCCCTTGAAAAGTGGATGTAATTGTGGGCCTTTGTGAAAAGGGCATCGGTAACCTGCGTGATGCAACTGTGGGTGGCCGACTGGGAGATGCCGCTGATGTCTGCTGATGATCCCTGGAAGGAGCCTGAGGCAAATAAGTTGAGTGCGGTGGTGACTTTGGCAGCCACTCGTAAGGGGTGTCCACCCGCTCCTCTGGGCTCCAGGTGTTGGTGCAGCAGTGCGTAGATGTCTCCATCAACCTCTTGCGAAAGTCTCAGCCTCCTTTGGCACTGCTGCTCAGTCATGTTGAGGTAGCTCACCCTCTGTCTGTAAACCCTGAGAGGGGGTTATCTCCTGCGGCGACGTGCTTCCATGCGCTGGAGCCTTCTGCCCCGTGCAGCATCAAGTGGGTGAGCAGGAGGTTGGCGCTCCTGCTGCTGAGCTGCCTGGTTCTGCTGCTGCCATGGCTGCTCCTCATCCGAATCTGAGGTCCATGATGAAAGGAAATAAATGGTTCCCATGCTGCTGGCAGATACCTCCATTGGGGAAGCACTCAGTCCAAGCGGGGAGAGCTTCTTCCAAGGAGGTCCCACAGTGGAGAGATAGAAGCTGCAGCACCTCCGACTTCGGTAGGCCTGCTAAAAGTGCTGAAAGACCTGTGGAACAAAAGTTCTGCCACCTGCAACTGCTCCCTGATAAAAGCTTTGTTTTAATGGTGGAGCTGCAGCTGTGAGGAGGCCACCCACTCGTCAACCCGCCAGGATTAGCTGGGGTGGTTTAGGAAGGTCGTGCAACATGCACAAAATGTGGCAAAATAACAAAGGCCTGTCAAAATAGGATTATAGAGGCCCTTAATGACTATTTAAGGGTCTTAACTACCTCTCCCGACTGATGGAGGCGGGACCGAATCGCACCCATCAAACCGCCTCCGGCAAAATTGCGTAGAGACGGGTTGGAGGCAGGTTCCGAACCCGCCCTCACTTTTTGTGATTTTGCCAACTCTCCCGCCTCCAAACCCGCCTCCTCGGGGCTGGGAAAACCGGCCCCTTTGTTTGAGAGAGTGATTTTATTCTGTTTTATGGGTACACGATGTCAATTCTAAGAACTTAAGAATTAGGAGCAGGAGTAGACCATACAGCCCTTAGAGCCTGCTGATCTTCGACCTCAACTCCACTTTCCAACCCGATCTCCATATCCCTTGATGCCCCGAGAGTACAAAGATCTATCCATCTCAGCCTGGAATATACTCAGTGATTCAGCAGCCACAGCCCTTTCATAGAATCATAGAATGGTTAAAGCACAGAAGGAGGCCATTCGGCCCTTCGAGCCCGTGCCGGCTCTCTGCAAGAGCACTTTAGCTGGTCCCACTCCCCCGCCCTTTCCCTGTAGCCGTGCAAAATTTTTTCTTTCAGGTACTTATCCAATTTCCTTTGAAAAGTTTTTCCTCATGTCGCCTTTGATTCTTTTGCCAATCACCTTAAAACTTTGTCCTCTGGTTCTCGACAATTCTGCCATTGGGAACAGTTTCTCTCTACCTACTCTGTCTAGATCCATCATGATTTTAAACACCTCTGTCAAATCTCCTCTCAACCTTCTCTGCTCTAAGGAGAACAACCCCATCTTCTCGCGTCTATCCACGTAACTGAAGTCCCTCGTCCCTGGAATCATTCTTCTAAATCTTTTCTGCACCCTCTCTAAGGCCTTCACATCGTTCCTAAAGTGCGGTGCCCAGAATTGGATACAATACTCCAGTTGAGGCCGAACCAGTGTTTTATAAAGGTTCATCATAACTTCCTTGCTTTTGTAAGCTATGGGCTCGATTTTGATACTGGGGACGTGATGGAGGCGGGACTCCCACTTTTTGGGTTGTAGTCCCGCCTCCATCGACTTGTGGCCAACCCACTTTATTTTCACTTGATTGACCTTGTTGAGCCCGCCCAGCGAGCTCAGCAGGCCAATTAAGGGCCACCCGGCAACAGGTGATGTCACAGATTGACATTTCATCTGTCAAGAGCTTTTGACAGATGAAATATCAGCGTTTGACAGCTCTGTGAAGCTGTCAAACACTGACAATCTGTCTTCTAACTTGAGTCCTTCCTCTCAGGCTGAGTTAGAAATCATTCCAGCACAGAAAACAGAGGCTGGAGTTTTTGACAGCACCACGGCCATTCTGTTTTCTGTGCCGGTGAGATTTCTGACTCCCAAGACCTGAAGGGCTGACACCTGCAGGAGGAAGTTAAGGTAAGTAAAACTTTTTCCCACACTTTACACTTACCTTACACACTTACCTCTGCACACATGCACTCATCACTCACCTGCCCACCGGACATATCGACCCCTCCAACCCCTGCAGACCCACGGTCCGCCTCGCTAACTTGCCACTAATCCCCTTCCCGCCTCGGGGAGGCGGCTCCCAGCACAGGTCGGGTACCCGCCTCCAGCGAAACTGGCATGGGGGCGGGATGGGTTCGGGACCCCCGAATCTGCAACTTTAACCCCCCACACGCCTCCAAACCCGACTCCACGGGTCAATGAAAATCCAGCCCTATGCCTCTATTTATAAAATTGAGAGGTCGCACAACACCAGGTTATAGTCCAACAGTTTTATTTGAAATCACAAGCTTTCGGAACTATCGCTCCTTCCTCAGGTGAAGTAAATTGGATACAGAATCGTCAGAGCATATATAGATGGAAAAAAAAGCATGTGTACTTTACAATTGCAGACCAATAAATTAAATCATCCTGACTATCTGCCGAGGTGTGATAAAGTTAATTAAGTCAGCCAGGAAGGTACCACATCAAAAGACATAGCAAGATACAACTGAGACAATGAGGTGAAGTCGCAGGGGTTCTAACGTGTCAAAAGCTGCCGTCTGTATGTAAAACGAAAAGCTTTAAAAAAAAATTTTACTTTTTTACTGGGAAAATTTTTACTTTTTTACTGGGAATCACATCTGTGAACAAGCTAACGACGACTCGAGTCCGGATCACGTCATGTATCGTGACATAAACCCAAGATCCCGATTGAGACCATCTTCATGAGTGCAGAACTTGGCTATCAGTTTCTGCTCGATGATTTTGCGTTGTCGTGTGTTTCTAAGGTTGCCTTGGAGAACGCTTACCCGCAGATCCGAGGCTGAATGTCCTTGACTGCTGAAGTGTTCCCCGACTGGGAGGTAACAATCCTGCCTGGCGATTGTTGCGCGGTGCTCGTTCATACGTTGTCTCAGTGTCTGCATGGTCTCGCCGATGTACCATGCCGCGGTGCATTCTTTCCTGCAACGTATGAGGTAGACAACGTTGGCCGAGTCACATGAGTATGTACCATGTACCTGGTGGGTAGTGTCCTCACGTGTGATGGTGGTATCTGTGTTGATGATCTGGCATGTCTTGCAGAGTTTGCCATGGCAGGGTTGTGTGGTGTCGTGGTCGCTGTTATCCTGAAAGCTGGGTAATTTGCTGCGAACGATGGTACTTCTGAGGTTAGGCGGCTGTTTGAAGGCAAGTAGTGGAGGCGTGGGGATGGCCTTAGCGAGGTGTTTGTCGTCATCGATGACATGTTGAAGGCTGCGAAGAACATGTCGTAGTTTCTCCGCTCCGGGGAAGTACTGGACGACGTAGGGTACCCTGTTGGTTGTGTCCCGTGTTTGCCTTCTGAGGAGGTCTATGCGATTTTTCGCTGTGGCCCGTCGGAACTGTCGATCGATGAGTCGAGCGTCATATCCCGTTCTTACGAGGGCGTTTTTCAGCGTCCGTAGGTGTCCATCGCGTTCATGACCTCTATTTATAAAGCCTAGGATCCGGTATGCTTTTTTAACCACTTTCTCAACCTGCCCTGCCACCTTCAACTATTTGTGCACATATACCCACAGGTCTCTCTGTTCATGCACCCCTTTAGAATTGTACCTTTTAGTTTATATTGCCTGTCTTCATTCTTCCTACCAAAATGTATCACTTCACACTTTTCTGCGTCAAACGATGATATTTCTTCTTTCAAAAGCTCTTGACAGATGACACGTCATACGTTGATGTGCTCTGTCACTGACTTTCCCCTTATTGGCCTGCTGAGCCCGCCGGTGGGCTTAACAAGGTCAGTCAGGGGAAATTCCCGCTGGTTGGCCAGAAGCTGATGGAGGCGGGACTGAAACCCGGCAAGCAGCAGTCCCGCCTCCAAAAGCTTCCCATTCAGAAAATCCAGCCCTGAGTGTCTCCGCTTCCACCACTTCCGTCGGCAGCCAATTCCAGATCCTCACCACTCGCTGCGTAAAAAAGTTTTCCTCACGTCCCCCCTGTATCTCTTGCCCAAAACCTTAAATCTGTGTCCCCTGGTCCTTGTACCATCAACTAGTGGGAACAGCCTTTCCCCGTCTAGCCTATCCAAACCCGTCATAATCTTGTACACCTCTATCAAATTACCCCTCAACCTCCTTTGCTCTAATGAAAACAAATCCAGCTTCTCCAACCTGTCCTTGTAGCTAAGATCCCCCATCCCCGGAACCATTCTGGTAAATCTCCTCTGCACCCTCTCAAGGGCCTTCACATCCTTCCTAAAGTGTGGTGACCAGAACTGGATGCAATACTCCAGTTGTGGCCTAACCAGTATTTTATAAAGGTTCAGCATAACTTCTCTACTTTTGTACTCAATACCTCTGTTTATGAAGCCCAAGATCCCATATGCTTTGCTAACCACTCTCTCAATATGTCCTGCCACCTTCAAGTCCCTCTGTCCCTGCACACTCTTTAAAACTGTGCCATTAAGTGTATATTGCCTCTCCCTGTTCCTTCTGCCAAAATGCATCACCTCACACTTCTCTGTATTAAATTCCATCTGCCACTTGTCTGCCCATTCTGCCAGCCTTTCTATGTCCTGTTGCAGTCGATTGGTATCATCCTCACTGTTCGCCACACCCCCAAGTTTGGTGTCATCAGCAAATTTAGAAATTCTACTCTGTATTCCAATATCCAATACTGCCACCCCACCTCCTTTCTTTCCCTATCTTTCCTGAACACCTTATATCCAGGAATATTTAATACCCAATCCTGCCCGTTTTTGAGCCAGGTCTCCATTATCGCCACGACATCATATTCCCATGTGGCTATTTGCACCTGCAGCTCACCAACCTTATTTACCACACTTCGTGCATTCACACACATACATGCACTGTAAACCTATCTTAGACCTTCTTGTATTCTCTCTTAGTCTGACCCCACCTAATACCATACTGTTTCTTACTCTAGTGCTATCTGTCTCTCCCAATCCTTTGTGCAATTTGTTTTTCCTTTCTAATGCTACATCCTGGTGCCCACCCCCCTACCAAATTAGTTTAAACCCTCCCCAACAGCCCTAGCAAACCCCTCCCCCATGAGGATATTGGTTCCGGCTCTGTTGAGGTGCAACCCTTCCGGCCTGTACAGGTCCCACCTCTCCCAGAACTGGCCCCAATGTCCCAGGAATCTAAAGCCCTCCCTCCTGCACCATCTCTCCAGCCACGCATTCATCTGCTCTATCCTCCTATTCTGCACTCACTAGCTCGCGGCACCAGGAGTAATCCGGAGATTACTACTTTGAGGTCCTGCTTTTTAATCTCTTTCCTAGCTCCCTAAAATTTGCCTGCAGGACCTCATCCCTCTTTCTACCTATGTCATGGATACCAATATGGACCATGACCTCTGGCTGTTCACCCTCCCCCCTCAGAATGTTCTGCAGTCGCTCAGTGACTTCCTTGCCCCTGGCAACAGGAGGCAACATACCATCCTGGAGTCACGTCTGCGGCTGCAGAAACGTCTGTCTGTTCCCCTAACTATCGAATCCCCTACCATTATTGCTTTCCCGATCTTCCTCCTCCCCTCTGTACAGCTGAGCCACTGTGGTGCCATGGAATTGGCGCTGGCTGTACTCCTCAGAGGAACCATCGCCCTCACCAGTATTCAGTACTGAATACCTTTGGGGTAGAGAATTCCAAAGATTCACAAACCTCTGAGTGAAGAAATTCCTCCTCATCTCAGTCTTAAATGGCCTACCCCTTAACCTGAGACTATGCCCCCTAGTTCTAGATTCTCCAGCCAGGGGAAATGACTTCTCAGCATCTACTCTGTCACACCCCCTCAGAATCTTATGTTTTAATGAGATCACCTCTCATTCTTCTAAACTCCAGAGAGTATAGGCCCAATCTACTCAATCTCTCCTCATAGGACAACCCTCTCATCCCAGGATTCGATCCAGTGAACCTTCGTTGCACCGCCTCTAAGGCAAGTATATCCTTCCTCTGATAAGGAGACCAAAACTGTGCACAGTACTCCAGGTGTAGTCTCACCAAAGCCCTGTATAATTGTAGCAAGACTTCCTTACTCATGTACTCCAACCCCCTTGCAATAAAGGCCAACATGCCATTTGCCTTCCTAATTGCTTGCTGTACCTGCTTGCTAACATTCTGTTTCCTGTACGAGGACACCTAAATCTCTCTGAACACCTATATTTAACAATCTCTCAACAATTAAAAAATATTCTGTTTTTCTATTCTTTCTACCAAAGTGAATAACCTCACATTTCCCCACATTATACTCCATCTGCCACCATATTGCCCACTCACTTAACCTGTCTATATCCTTTTGCAGGCTCTTTGTGTCCTCCTCACAGCTTACTTTCCACCTAGCTTTGTATCATCACCAAATTTGGATACATTGCACTCAGTCCCTTCATCTGAGTCATTAATATAAATTGTAAATAGCTGAGGCCCAAGCACTGATCCTTGCGGCACCCCACTAGTTACAGCCTACCAACTGGAAAATGACCCGTTTATCTCTACTCTCTGTTTTCTGTCCAGTAACCAATCCTCTATCCATTCTAATATATTACCCCCAAACCCATTAGCCCTTTTCTTGCGTACCAACCTTTCATGTGGTACCTTATTGAATGCCTTTTGGAAATCCAAATATACTACGTACATCCACTGGTTCCCCTTTATCTACCCTGCTAGTTACATCCTCAAAAAACTAATAAATTTGTTAAACACAATTTCCCTTTCATAAAACCATGCCTAATCATATTATGATTTTCTAAATGCCCGGTTACCACTTCCTTAATAATGGATTCCAGCATTTTCCTGACGACTGATGTCAGGCTACGTGGCCTGCAGTTCCCTGTTTTCTCTCTCCCTCCTTGGAGTTGCAGTATGATAACAGTCACATTGGAAAAAATAACAATTGTGATGTTATTCTTGCAAATACATTGTAGTTTATTGTATGGAATTCCTTTGTTCATTATATCATTTTACATGGAGCATATGCAATTGGGACGAGTGGACTAAACTTAACCTTTTGTTTTCCTCATTATATATTCTGAAGTACAGCATGGTGAGCTTTAAAAAAGCAATAATGTGAATAGAGAGATTACAATTGTAGAGGATGGTTTAATGCACTCCCTATTATGTTGTAAGAGTTAGATCATGCTGCAGATGCAGTAATGCCAACTCTAATGAATTAATCGCGAGAGACGCGATTTTTAATGAAAATTTACCCCAACTTGAAAAGGGTAGTGATAATGGGTAGGATTTTTTTTAAGTTTTTTGTAAAGCATTTTCAGATGCAGTAATACAGTTTTTGTAAATAGCTGTGACCTGTTAGCAATTAAATAAGACCACTAATGAGGTTTATAAACCATAAAATACCAACTCATGATTTCTTACTCAATCTCATTATTTTTAAAAATTTGTCTCATGATTTATGAGATGGTGGGGTTGGCATTACTGTATTAGGTATTTTGGAATCCAAGAGTGGATCAGGTTAAACTTGATCATTCTGTGTTCACTGTCTCCCAGGGGTGCTATGGCCCGGAAATTCAAAGAGTTTGCACTGGCTGTTAAGGTCCATCTTGGGGTAAAAAATGGCAGCCGCCCGCTGCCAACGGGTCCTGCTGCAGCGGCCATTTTCAGCAGGTTGGCAGCGCTACTATTGCCTGCGCTCGCCGAAAGTATTATAATTAGTCAGAGCATGACGTCAATCGGTGATCAACACCAAGCTGACACCTGCTCATCCATTTTGGAGATCGCCGCTCCACTTGCCGCCCTCTCCAAAGCACGCCCGTGCGTGTTGCCGCTGACAGCGCTTCACCAGCGTAAAGAGCAGTTCCATGAGGACACTTCAAGTGAAAAATGTAAGACAGCCAGAAAGTAAAGATAGAATTATCTCCACATAGCTAATGTAGTGTTTATATTAATTGCAAGCCTAGGTCTTGATAGCGAATGCGCGAGATTTGTAGGTAAAGTTTAATTTTTTTCCGGTGGTTTGCTTATTTGAATCTGTCCTGCCTGACATTGTATACTGAATGTGTAACAAATGGGAAGATGCAGAATATTGCAAGTGATTAGTAAGTGATGGAATAGTAAAAAAAAACTCTCAGTTGTCTGACCCTCCTAAGCTAGTGACTAAAGTGACCTCAGCATATCAATGAAATTATGACTACAGTATAATGGTTTCAAAAACTACAGACTGCTGGATTTGATCGTTCTGTATCTGTGCTATATCATTTTCTTCCTGCTTCATGAAAATTTAAACAAGCATTTAAAATAAAGAGCTTTGCTTGTGTCACTTTGATGCGCTTTAAACAAGCGCTTTCTCCACAAAAGCTGAATGCAATGCTGTAACATTGATTGGTGAGCGGGTGGCAGGTAAATTGTTGTAATAAATACGGCAACTGTTCCGTGCATGGGCGAGTGACTCGTTTCTTCCTCGTTCTCCTGAAATGCAAGTGGGACACAGACGTGACCTTCGGCCTCCTGCTGAGCTTAGCGACTAAAAGAACACATTGCACCATAACTTCTCCGCACCGCTGATGTAAATTAGCAGGCTGCACCAAAATACCGGTGCTGCCTGCACTCTCTCTGTGGGCAACCGTTAGTCTTGGCTGGCGCTGTTACCAGCAGGTTTCCGGCCTACTCAAATTTCTAGGCCTGTGACTTCAGAAATGCAATAAACTTACTCTTTACTCAAAATGTGTTGTTCATCCTGTAACCAAGTGCCATGTTAGAAGTAAGCAAAACATGGCATATCTTTTTCTTTAAATAGCTTTTGTATTAATTGAAAGAATAATGCAAAATTTTGGCTGTATATTAAATATATACCAAATCACACAGCAATAATTGCTTCATGCAATATATAAAACAATTCTGAGAAATACTATTTGATTATATGTTTTCTCAGTTTCTTCAATAACTACTTTAGCTAGTATCTGTTAATTCTCTCTGGAGTTTTCAATCTTGAGACATCATGGATTAATTGCTTTATCTGTCTCTGCAGATTTATAAAAACCTGTGGGCAGCAGTTCTTCAGGGCAAGAAGGTACTTGAGAGACCATCGTGGTGGGTCGAATTTTGTGCCAACAAGCCCTCCATTGGAAGCCTGAAGTCAAAGCTCTAATTCATACTCCATTTAAATACACATCTATAAACCAAAGCATAATGAGGGGTTAATCAGCTGTGACTTTTAGTTAATGATGGTCACCATTGCGCACAATTACACTTTGATTAACAGTAACTCTTTCACAAAGATTTACATGAATGATTAAACTGAGGCCTGAGGGTAAATTTTGCATTAAGTGCTCTTGACAAGAAAAAAGCTGCAGGGCTGGGAGTACAAATTGGTAGTTTCCTTCCTGATATGAACTGAAAACAAAACAAAACTCAATTGTGAAACTTACAGTGCTGTCATTTAAAAATGAAAAACAAAATCCTATTTGAAATATTTCTAAGCCTCAGCTTGGCTCAATTGGTACAATTCGCACATGAGTCAGAAGATTAGTTTCAAACCCCACTACAGGACTTCAGCATATAGCCTAGGCTGATACTTCAGTGCATGACTGAGGATCAGATACATTGCCGTCTTTCAGATGAGATTTGAAACCAAGGTCCTGTGCACATGTTGATGCAGGTGTAAAGGATCCTAGGATACTATTTGAAGAACAGTGGAGGGTTGGGACCTTGCTGCATTCAAATTGGCTGCTGCAGTTGCCTACATAATATGGTTACTCTCCAAAAGTAATTCATGGCTGTGAATCACATTGGGACTTCACATATAATTGCAAGTTTATTTATCTGCTCTTTTAATTGATTTAAAATATCATAACCATTGCTAACATTGATTTAAAATATCATAACCGTTACTAACATATAAATCTAAAATAATGGACTTTAAAAACATACGCTTATTGTAAAGAATTTGAATTTTTTCCAATTGATTCTTTTATTAATATGGCAGCCAAGAATAACCTTTGCTCTGGAATAGCAGATATGAAAAGTAATGCAATTGTCAATCATGAAACCTTTTGATTTTATGTCAGATCCATACATTTAAAATGCAAGGAGTATGCAACCTGGTTGTGCCTACATAGTCCAGAGTACTAACAAAGTATCAGGGAACAATGAATAAAGTGAAATAGTTAATTTAGTTAAGGACAATAATGTTATATTCTACACTATAATTGTCACTATTGGTGTAAGTAAACACTTTAATGTACAATGTTTAATTTGCATTTCTGTTAAACAAACAATACATGATGTCCTATGAAAGTTAAAAATAATTGTGAATGTTAAAATGTCTGAAAAAAAAAGATTTATATATTACTTGTAACATTTGTTATGATGTAGATGATTGTTAAAATTCACCAGCCTTGCCAAATCTGATTGTATAATTAAATTATTTTACAAATATAAGTGCTTTGGTCACAGCATTTGAAAATGCATTGTTCTGATTCATTGAACACATGAAGGTCACCCTCATGAGACACTGTAGCATGTGATAGAGCATTGACCAATCACCCCTTAGTGCTAGCAGCAAGCTCTTTGCTACTGTTTGAGCCAGAGTAGAGGCTTTTCTGTTTTTTTAAAGTTGCAAAAGACCAGAACAGAGTAGTGATTCAAACAAGAGCAGAAACTATGGCCCCGATATTGACAGGGGTGGTTCTCGTAAGTGGGGGGGAGGGGTTTTGATCGGGAAGCCCGGATCCCCGCATGATGTGCATGTGTCTTTTTTTCTACAGCATCCCCGCCCAGAAGTCAGCCTGATTGACAGGCTTTGCTCCCTGTTGGGCGAGGAACACTCCGGAGGAGGTTGCTGGAGCAGATAGGGAGCCTGCTGTTGAGTTAGTGGGGTGGGGCAGGTGGGGGTCCGATCCCCGAGGGTTCTGATCCCTGACCCCAGGGGTCTTTGGATGGGGAGGGGTGCAATGGAGGGGTCCAATGGCTGGGGGGCGCCCAATGGCGGAGGGAGTCTAATGGCAGGGGGATTGTGTCTAATGGCAGGGAAGCAGGTTAGCTTGGTGGGCTGAGAGGAAGCACTCCTGCTCCTTCTGGCCCACAAGCGGTGCTGTAAGGGCACGTACTTATTCCCCGAAGCTGTCCTCGCTTCCCTTGAGCTGCTGGGTTTCCTGAGGCCTGGAAAACCCGCCCGGCCAAGGTTAAACCTGTAAAGCAGGTTAAATGTGAGGCTCCCAAGGCTCATTATAATATTTAAATGGACCACCAGACTCCTGGGAGCAGGTTGGTTGCCCCCCGTCCTGCCCCCGTTAAACCCGGAAGTGGGAGGGTTGGAGGCAATGTTCCCTCTATTGTTTTTTTGTGTGCGCGGTCCCTTTAAGTGGCTGCGAGGCCCATTCAAATTTTCGCGCATGAGCGTTTTTTCCCACTTAAAAGCCAGCGAGCAGCCTGCACGGGACCTCCAGACCGCTTTGCAGCTGCATGGCCACGCAGCCTAACGGGAACGTTGGTTGGAGACGGGTTGAGATTTGAGGTCAAGTTTGAGATTTTTTTAGTTCTTACATCTCACCTGACCCCAACCCACCCATTTTTGGGGGCTAAATTACCCCTTATGGGACAGATGATAGTGCCCATAGTGTTGATGGGACAGATGATAGTGCCCATAGTGCTGAGGCCTACTGTCCACCTATTGTGTATAGAGCAGCATAATGAAGGGCAGAAGCAACTCTGCTGCTGACGGCCTGTGTTCCATGCAAGGGCAATGCTCACCATGGCTTGAAAAGAAAACAAATACAGTCCTTATCCTATAATACAATCTCTGCCTGAACATCACTGTTGGAGCTCAGTGTCCATATAAAATGGTGCTGGATGGTTGACCTGTTCAACCATGTTGGTTCCTGTTTGTTAAAGGGCCATGTGCCTGGTAATTGCTTCACGTTAACCTTGTAATTGCATTGTCCTTTTCATTGTGTCCTTGCGTTTCACTATTGCAGCTATTCCCCATCAATCATCTGTGGGTTTCAGTTGAGGGAACTGTAACTTAGCTCTGCCTAAATAAGATCTATGGGGGCGAATTTGGGCTCAGTAGTGCCCGTTTTTTGGGCGCCACGAGGCCCCACAAGGTTCCAAAATTATGTCCACGGTGCGTGCGCATACTTCTGACGCGAAGTGTGCCAGACACCATATTGGTAAAGGGGTTAGCGCCTGCACACCTAACATCCGCTGGAAGCATGCAGAGCAGGTAGATCATGACGTCAATCAGTGTGCGACCTACGGCCTCGCTTAACCTCGTACAGCTGAACATGACGTTAAGCAGCATGAAGGACCCCCCACTAATGCTATTTAAAGGGATCATCAACTATTTACAGGTTAGTTGCTGGTTTCAAAAGTCTGCAGGGAGTGGTGTGGCAGGTGCTGAAGTACTTTCTGGTGACTTCAAGGCTTCTGCACGAACCAGTTGCTCCCAGACATGGGTGCACAAGTAGGCTTTCCTCTTGGAATCGAGCATGACTGGGAAAATGAGCATAGGCCACGCAGAGCAGGACAAGCTGCTAGAAGAGGGAGGAGGAGGACGGGGAGAAGGGCTCTCAGCAGGAGGCCATATCTTCCCAGAGTTTTCAGGGAGCAATTCTCCTACCCAAACTTCAACGACGACCAATGTTTGAGCCGTCTGCGCTTCACTAAGGTCGTCACTGAAATCTGCCAACTGCTGCAGCCACAACTCCAACCTCAGAGCAGGGCAAGGATTGCATTGCCAGTGGCTACGAAGGTGACCATGGCTATGAACTTTTATGCATCTGGCTCCTTCCAGGTTGCAGCTGGAGATATTAGCAACATCTCACAGTTTGCAGTGCGCTGCTGCATAAGGGAGATCACTGAGGCGCTCTTTTCAAAGAAAGGTAACTTCACTTCATTCCCTCCTGCCAGACAGAAGCAGGCGGAGCGAGCATGATGGTTTGCAAGGATTGCAAGCTTCCCCATGGTACAAGGTGCAATTGACTGCACGCACATTGCATTGTGTGTGCCTCATGTCAAGTCTGCCTTGTACTTCAACCAAACAGGATTCCACTCTCTCAACGTGCAGCTGGTGTGTGACCATAGGCAGCGCATCATTCAGGTCAATGCCCAGTATCCTGGCAGCAATCATGATGCATTCATTCTGCTGCAGTCCACCGTGGCAGCTGTATTTCAACCACCGCGGCAAACCAAAGGTGACTACTGGGGGACAATGGCGATCCGCTGACAACATGGCTTGTGACTCCAGTTTGCAACCCATGCACGTGCTTGCAGCATGCATTCAATAAGAGCTATGCTGCCACAAGAAATCTGATAGAGCAGACCATTGGCGTCCTCAACCAACGATCCTGCTGACTGGACCGCTATGGAGGAGCCCAGCAGTACTCCTCCAGGAGTGGTATGCTGCATGCTGCACAACCTTGCCATCATGAGGGAACAGCCCTTGTCACCACCTATCAGGTGAGGAGCAGGAGCATAGCGAGGAGGATGAGGAAGAGGAGGATGAGGAATAGGAGGACGCGGAAGAGGAGGAGGCGGAAACTGAAGAGAGGCTGCAACCTAGACAGCCCGTTTCTGTCGGGGCTGTACATGAACAACTAATTCAAGTACGATACCAGTAAACTCAACCCCAATTCCCCATTCACCAACAGTCCCACACTCCTTACCTTCCCTCTGTTACTGACCATCATATTGTCCTCTTGCTAACAAAACAAAAATAAAAGCCGACACAAAATACACATTGCAATCCAAATTTATAAATTAAATCATCCCATATTTCATACAAAAATAAATTAATCACCCTTGTGCATTCCCTTAGTGCCTGTTTTCCGTGTGCCTTTGCCTGTCCTAGTGCTCCTATGAGATGTTACCCCAGCAGCTGTAGCATAGCTGGTGGAAGGCTGCTGACTTTCAGTGGGGGAGACTGCAGATGGCCTTGGAGGACGACCTCCAGCAACTCTGGACCGAAAAGGCCCGGCTTCAGGCTGCACCATCTCGGCATGGGTGGCAGCAGTCTGGGCTGGCTGGCTGACAGGCAACAGTAAGGACACTGGTGGAGTGGCAGGGCTTTGAGGATGAATGCTGTCATCCTGAGAGAGGACAGCAGGTTCATGCTCCATGGAGCATACCACTTTCCCAGGGCAATGCCTCAGAAATCCTAGTAATCTGTTGGGGGACAGATTGTTGGAGTGCTGTGACACCCTGGAAGCACCTTTGAACACTGGTATCCAGAGCCATGATGGCAGCAGTCTAAGCTTCCATTGCAGCACTCAGACGTTGGGTGGCTGATGCTTGTGCTGCAATGGAAGCTGAGACATCGGCCATCAGATGCTGCATCATGGTTGGTTTCACAAGTGTGTTGATGGAGTTGGCCACCAGTTCTGTGCTGGAAAGGTTGGGCTCCAAGCTCTACGCAAAGTCCTGTGCCAAGTTGGTGCCGGACTCCACCATGCTCCTTGGCATTGAACACAGGGTTTCTGGCAGGCTTCACAATGCACCAAGCATTTTGTTGTGTACACCCATCAGCCTTTTTCTGCATCCTGGCCCATTGACGTCCTTAACTGAGTCCTCTGCAGCAGAACTCATGTGTGACTTCACTCTCCAGCGAGCTGGCATCTGCGCTCTCCTTGCCTGCTGCTCTGGCTGTAGCGCACTTGCAGATCCTGCCTCTAAAATGCACACCGTGTCAATATCTGAGCTGTTGGCTGTGAGTGTGAAATCGAGTAACCGTGTGTCTTCATCATCACTGTCTTTCTGCTCTTCCACCACTGCCTGGGCAGGTTGCAGTTCTTGGGTATCTGAAATGAAAAAGGAACAAGGGTTGGGTTAGGGGAGAGGAGAAAGTAAGAAGTTCATGCTTACACCATCTGCAGCTTGTAAGTGAGAAGAGAGTTAGGGATGAGGGAGAAGTGGAATGTGAGATTAGGTATGAGGCTACTGTCATCGTCAATGGCTTCAGCCCTGCCAGTGGCCATGGGCTCAGCAATGGCCCTTCCCATATTGGCAAGCACCATCTCCTCAATGGGTGTTAGAACATGCAGGCACATCTCTCCCCCTCTGGTTAGTTCCTGCTGCATCTGGTTGTGCGCCACCTTCTCCTGCAAGAGAGAGGGAAGAGTATCACTGAGTGTCACGCAATCTGTTTGGGTGATCTGGCTGTCATGGTTGAATAGCTGGCAATGTGTGCAAGCTGTGAGATGTGGGTGTGAGGCTTGCAGCAGTGCTAAGTGAGTGAGGGGGAGGTGAAGCATATGAATGTTAGGTATGAGTCCTGATTGATAGAGATTGTTGGTAGGTGAGTGATGGGAGTGTGGTGAATTGAGCAGTGTCTGAGGCTAGTGGTGCAGTTGGTAGGATATGGCATTTAAAGATGCATTCACTGACCTTGACCACTCGTGTGAGGTCATCAAAATTCTTGGGGTACTGCATCCAGGTCCTTGGGGCTAAACTCCTGCCATTGACCTCCACAGGTATCTGTTCCCACTGCCTTCTCATCATGTATCTGGAGGTTGTCCTGCCCCTGCAGATATAGGACATCTCTCCTCCTTTCCATCTCATCCACCAAGACCTCCAGTGCAGTGTGCAAAAACCTGGATGCCTGTTCTCCCATGGTCAGCCATCCTTCACTCTTTCCCAGGTCAGATTCAGTTGCAGAACGATTCCAGTACCTGCTCCTGCCACAATGCACCTCCCCTTTAAGAGATGCAGGCTAGCTTTAAGTAGTGCAGACCAGCTTTAAGTAGTGCAAGTTAGTAACGATATTGCCCCCCCTGCTGATGCATGCAGCCAATGAATAGCACAGTTAGTGCTAGCTGCACACAGAAATCATTATAATGAGCAGGCAGCACGAAGTTGGCATGCTGCCTGCATTCCACTCAACGGGCACGTGTTAATTGCGCATCACGATCCGTGCCCGTTTTTGGGGGGCTAACCAATTTAACCCTATCATATTCTGAAGTTCATCCTTCTCTGCTGGTTTTGGAGGAGGAAGGGCATGACCAGGGGATGCATGCAGTATAGTCCAGCCATATGCCAGTAATTTCCGTGGGGTTTTCCCACAGCAACTTCAGCAGAAACCCCAGAGAAATAGGATAATTAGCCGATTCCACTGTTTTTCCAAGCTTTCCACTGAAGTTACAGCAGGAGGTCATGGGTCCCCCTGCGGCCATTCTACCCCATAGTGTTCAAAATTAGTATTACCTGCTGCATCCTACATTTCACCCTGCAAACAGCCCTTGCAATGAACAAGCAGAAGATAATAGGCAGCAGTTGGTGAAGATGACAGAAACTTGTCTGCACAAGGAACCCATTACTCAGCAACAGTCGTAGGGCTGAAATAAACAATGTGCCCAAATCCTGTAGCGGAGGAGGGCACAACTTGGGCACATCACCCATGGAGGGGAAGGAATTTCCGATTGCCTTCTGTGTGAAATTGTGATCTGGGATCTGGAAAAATGTATAAACAATTAAAAATCCTGAACTGTGACAGGGACCTGCAGTAGCAGATTAAGAGCAGAATTTAGAATGCTCACAGACACCCTTGTGAAAGGACTTACACGGCAAGACATTTAGTATTTTATGCCTGTGTGTAGGGGAGCGAATGAATGATTGAGTAAGGAGATAAGATATGAAAAATGAAAGACGATACTATCCATGAGCTTGGGAGGCCTGAAAAATCCCTCTCACTGTTGCTTCCATGCCTAGAATCTCCAGGGTCTTCTCATTGTAAGGAATCCAGGGTCCTATGTTAGGTAACCCACCCCTCCTCCAGTCTGCATGTGCCACCACTTGTTACTGTGGCCTTAACTTGCAAGCAGATAGAAAAAGAGCATATGTTGGAAAGAGAGATGTGTACCACCCAAGTGCCCACAGCATCAGCCACCTTATGTGAGTCAGTGAACATGCAGCATATAAGTTCCTAGTGTTGGCAGCATGCTTGGTGTTTGTCGCGTGTAATGACCCACAGGGCAAATACATTTCAGCAAAATACAGTGCCCTGGTAAAATACGGGTGTGCCTTTACATTTGGAAAGTACTTGAGCAGTTGTCAAGATGCTGTGAATTATCCCTCTGTAATGCTGCTTCAAACTTAAGAGCTGCTTTGAACAAAAATGTGAGCAATATTTTAGCAACCTTCCTGAGACCAACAAATTTCTCCCTTACCTGTTCCTAGGTGTAATGCACAAGTGCTACTTCCATTTGAGCTTGTCTGGCCCTCGGCACCAAAAAGGACCACCTTTCTTCTAGAACCTCCTGTGGAAGCACCTCCAAAGTTGTTTCATTGAATAGACCACTTCTGCTTCATTATATTGCTGCAACCATCTCTTCCCATTTTCTGTAACCCTAAATGCAGCCATTTAGCACCCAAACTCCTGCCCCCTTGATCCTGGTGTACTTCCAGTACATCATCCACAATGTGCCAGGATAGCTGACATTAAGGGCTCGATTTTGTTATTGGGGCGGGCTAGGGTCGTGTCATCCGCTTTTCGTGTTAGCCACCCGACTCCAATTGGATGTGGGAGAATTATTCGATTTTCCCCTAATTGGGCAATTGAGTTCCAGCATGTGGGAACTCCTGGCCCAATTAGTTTTTTCAGTCTGAAAGTCGCCTCTGATGATGTCATCATTGCTGCTGCATTTAAGGTCTGCAAAGACTGCCTGGCCTTTTGGCCTTTGCTGTGAGAGGGACCTGGAGGCAAAATGAGCAGCAGGAGACCTAAGTCTGCTCCCAGATTTTTTTTGCCGCCGCCATGTCAGGCTCCAAACTTCCACAACAATGGTTATGACTCCTAAAAGTTCCCCCAGAATGATGATTGATCAAATCTCCTTTTTAATGGTGGAGCTGCAGCTGATAGTCAGCAATCCAAGTGTGCTACCGCCAGGTTTCACCGTCGTGTTTCAGAGGAGGCGTGCATCACGTCAGAAAAGTCGTAAAATCAGAAAGGCCTCTCAAAATGGGATTATAGAGGCAATTAAGTGGTTGTTAAGGGCCTTAAGGGCCTATCCCGCCTCTTGGGGGCGGAACGGAGACAGGATCAGAAACCACGCATTTGGGAAAATTGCTCGGAGGTGGGATGGAGGCGGGGTCGGGCCCGCCCGCCATTTTTTGCAATTTTAACACCCCACACGCCTCCAATCCCGCCTCCTCGGGCCTGGCAAAATCGAGCCCTAAATGTTTGTTAATGAACAGATCTCTCATTACAGCATTTTCAAAGACCAATTTCACCCCCAGTGTCTCTGTGAACTGGGTCCTACAATCTCTTACAGCTCTTACAATCTGTTTTTTTTTGAAGAAATATAAAAACAAATTGTAAAAGCTTCTACAAGTATGTAAAAAGAGAGTAGCAAAAGTAAGCGTTAGTCCTTTAGAGTCTGAGACTGGTGAAATTATAATGGGGAATAAGGAAATGGCAGAGACGTCAAACAAATATTTTGTATCTGTCTTCACAGTCGAAGACACAAAAAGCATACCAAAAATAATGGGGAACCAAGAGGCTAATAAGAGTGAGAAACTTAAAGTAATTAATATCAGCAGGGAAAAAGTACTTGAGAAACTAATGGGACTAAAAGCCGACAAATCCCCTGGACTTGATGGCCTATATCCTCGGGTTCTAAAAGAGGTGGCTGCAGAGATAGTGGATGCATTGGTTGTGATCTTCCAAAATTCCCTAGATTCTAGAATGGTCCCAACGGATTGGAAGGTAGCAAATGTAACCCTGCTGTTCAAGATAGGGGGAAGAGAGAAAACAAGGAACTACAGGCCAGTTAGCTTGACATCAGTCGTCGGGAAATTGCTGGAATTCATTATTAAAGAAGTGGTAACAGGGCACTTAGAAAATCATAACATGATTAAGCAGAGTCACTATGGTTTTATGAAAGGGAAATCATGTTTAACACATTTATTAGAGTTTTTTAAGGATGTAACTAGCAGGGTAGATAAAGGGGAACCATTGGATTTAGTATATTTGGATTTCCAAAAGGCATTCAGTAAGGTGCCACATAAAAGGTTGCTACACAAGATAAGGGCTTAAGGGGTTGTGGGTAATATATTAGCATGGATAGAGGATTGGTTACTGGACAGAAAACAGAGAGTAGGGATAAATGGGTCATTTTCTGGTTGGCAGGCTGTAACTAGTGGGGTGCCGCAAGGATCAGTGCTTGGGCCTCAGCTATTTACAATTTATATTAATGACTTAGATGAAGAAACCGAGTGCAAAATATCCAAGTTTGCTGACGATGCAAAGCTAGGTGGGAAAGTAAGCTGTGAGGAGAACACAAAGGGCTGGATTTTGTCAGCCCCGAGGAGGCAGGTATGGAGGCGGGACTGCCGGTAAAGTTGCAGGATTTGGGGGCGGCTGGCAAACCTGCCTCCGTGCCCTTTTGCCAGGAGGCGGGAAGCCGTCCTGCCCCGGGTCCCGTCTCCTCGATGCGGGAAACGGATTAAATCCTATTAACTGCCTGTTAACATGTAGTTAACAGGCAGAAAAAAGGATTATCCCTATTTTTAGCTCCAAAGTGCAGGCTTCCTGACCTCGGAGAACCCCGCCAGGGTGCAGGAGATGAGAAGGGGGTTGGAGGGGTCTGAAAGTGAGATGTAGAGATGAGTGATGGGTGCAAGTGTGGAGTGGAAAGTATGTAAGGTGAGTGTTAAGTGTTATAAAATGTTCACTTACCTTTGTTTCTGCCTACAGCCACTGTGGATCCGGAGTCCCGACATCTTCATTATAGATTTCACAGACTGGATGTTGAATCCTCCGAACCAACAGCCAGGTGATTTCTGCAAAGTTGAAAGGTTTGATGAGTCCTGAACACAAGGACTCATCAAACTACACAGAATGTCAGTGTTTGACAGCTTCACAGAGCTGTCAAACGCTGACATTTCTTCTTTCAAGAAATCTTGACAGATGGCACGTCATACATTAATGTGCTCTGTCACTGACTTCCCCCTAATTGGCCTGCTGAGCCTGCTGGACGGGCTTAACAAGGTCAATCAGGGGAAAATCCCGCTGGTTGGCCAGAAGCTGATGGAGGCGGGATTGAAAGCCGGCAAGCAGCAGTCCCACCTCCAAAAGCTTCCCATTGACAAAATCCAGCCCATAGAGTCTGCAAAGGGATATTGACAGGTTAAGTGAGTGGGCAATAAGGTGGCAGCTGGGGTATAATGTGGGGAAATGTGAAGTTATTCACTTTGGTAGGAAGAATAGGAAAACAGAATATTTTTTAAATGGTGAGAAACTATTAAATGTTGGTACCGTGCGGAGGCTGAACGCCAAAAACATCTTCCCCTCCCCCCTTGTGGCCTCTCAAACAAACAACACAAACTGACCATCAGGCAAAAGGCCTCCTTCTGACTTCTGCCATTTTGTCTCTTCACAAACAAAGAACACATGCTGATTTCCTACATTTTGTATCTGTCCGTTATCATCTTACAATTTGTTCGCAATTTCGATCTCCACATGGTAGCAGTGGTTTTATTACACTTTTCAGAATCTTACAGTCCTCCCTTAAATGTCTCTCATGTTTATTCATGTGCAGACATTTCACCAGAGTTGGAGCAGTATATATTCCAATCGGACATAGTGCCCTTTTATCCCCTATAATACAATATCTGTACCCCATTTCACATTATTAAAGCTAATTCTGGAACAGTCCCCTCGTATGCCTAAATTGTCTTCTCTTGTTCTTTCTTTGGTTATGTCTTGCCCGCATTCCCCACTCCCACATAAGCACGATCACACACATCAACTGTAACCATAACAGAGCTTGTGAGCACAGTCTTACCCATGGAGTTAAGTCTATATGATTAAATCCCAAATCCCACCAAGAAGTCACCTCGTTCATTAACGAGGTTATTATTCTGTCATTCCATCATTCCTCCCTTTTAATACTGAGAATGTCCTTCCCACTTCTCCAATCCGTTTCACAAACTCAGTGAGATTTTCATTTATCCAAGGTAACCCATATCCAAAAATGGACACGTATTTCCCCAAATCATCTATCTCGGTTGATGCCTTAACATGCATTGGATTCTGATCCATTAAAGGCTGAATAGTCCTGTTCCCAATTTTTACCATCCTTTTAGGTTAATACACATAGTACTGTTAGATACCAGACATATTGATAATAACCTCCCTTGCATCTAACACAACATCATGTAACATTGACAACTCACTCGGAACCAACACCAATCCGTTAATCGAAGCAAGGAATGGGGTGGGGAACTCTTCACTCCCTTCATTGGGTGGCACTGGTTTCTCTTTCACCTTTAATTGAATGGCTTCTTTGGACTGATCAGGACATTGAATATTATCATAATGAATTTTAATTTGAGGATCATCATGGGAGAAATTTCTGTTTACACACATCTATACTCCTGTGTGATTACTTGACCAGAAATTTGTCCAACAGTAACTTGTCCCATCAATTAACAGGGTAGCTATGATTCCTCTTACCTTCCTCAATCTTAAGTTATTTGTGGTCTCACCTGGTGCAAACCGGAGTTCTAGGATCGTCCCGTTTGGAGTGGTCTCATTTGAGCATTTTGAACAAATCCTTTGCCCCTCATGCACCCTCTGCTCCGTTACCCTCGCCGTCCAATTATGACATGTTATAGTTTGATTTTTAATTGTTACATTCATCTCATTTACAACAGAAAACCCTGTATCCAGTGAGGTTATGGCTCCATTGGTGCTGTTTCCGAGCTGCTGTGATTCCTGATATAGTTCAATCCCATCCACTACAAGCATCAAAGTGCTCAATGCGTACAGGAGTTTCCCCATCCTGGAGCTGGTAATCTTGCACCATCAACACTCATCTGACCCCCTGCTTAAAAGAAAAAACAGACAATCCACTGCGGCTTTCCTAAGAGCCAAATGGGTTAATTCGTCAATTTCCGACCCCCTTCTCTCAATGTGGGGAAACATCCACTCAAATTTAAAACTTAAAAATTTAACAATGCCCAAAATGTTTACAAAACCCACATCTGCTTGTGGAGTTAAAAACAGAGCTCACAGCTGCTTGCGAAAAGAGTTAACTTCTTTCTTTTGCATTTCAAAAGAAGACAAACACAGACATCAATCATTGTCAGGTTTGGTCACACAACTTCACAGCTTTGTAAATCTTTACTTTTGCAAAGTCTTGTACCTTTAAAATCCTAAACATTCTGTGAAGCAACTCCACAAAATAGCATTTCCTTTTTTTTTCTGGTCACCCATACTTGCAATTAGTCAAAAATTTCCAAAAATTGTTGATGTGTTTTTGCCACATATCCAGAACTAGTAGCTTCCACACAAATTTACACCAACCAGAATTTCACCGTGGCCACAATAAAAGTCTGGTTTTAATAGGTTAATTAACCTCAATAACTCCAATTCAATTCAAACCAATATTTTTAAACTAAGCAGTATCACTTGAAAAACAAAGGATGAAGCCACACTAACAAAGAAACATTCACAGAGGGTTGTGAATCTTTGGAATTCTCTGCCCCAGAGGGCTGTGAATGCTGAGTTTTTGAGTATATTCAAGGCTGAGAGAGATAGATTTTTGGACTCTGGGGAAATCAAGGGCGGGAAAGTGGAGTTGACGTCGAAGATCAACCATGATCTTATTGAATGGTGGAGCAGGCTCGAGGGGCCGTATGGCCTACTCCTGCTCCTAATTCTTATGTTCTTATGTAGAAAATTGGGGTGCTCATCCCACTAATTCCCAACGAGCACTCCCTGCTCGTGCTACTCTCACTGGGATTGGTCAATCACAGAATCATGGGACAAGTGCAGAAATTGTCAAAAACGTTGATTTGAAAATGTCAACGCAGACGCAGGATCAAAATGCTGGCCATTCACATTAAAAAATGTACAGTTGGCAGCCATGGTGGTTATATAATTATATTCTATGCTAAACTTTGTCTATTTTCTTGATTTTAAAAAAATCAGAAAACTGGCTAACAGGCTGCTTTGTGTGGAATGGGGCAATATTTTGTTTCATAAAGGTGCCTGCAGTGGAAGAAGTGGTTGGCTGAATGCCAGGGACATTTGCCATCTGGGCATTCTCATGCACTCTGCCCGATGGAATATTTTGTAGATGAAATGAAGAGTTCAATTTCACAAGTTTCTGAAAATATGTCAGCAATGTTGGTCAGCGTGAATGTGATATAAAGGGCTGGATTTTGATACTGGGGTGGGTTGGGGTCGTGTCATCCACTTTTCGTGTTATCCACCCGACTGCAATTGGATGTGGGAGATTGATGCAATTTTCACCTAATTGGGCAATTGAGTTCCAGCATGTGGGAACCCATGAACCAATTAGTTTTTCAGTCTGAAAGTCGCCTCTGATGATGTCATCATTGCTGCTGCATTGAAGGTCTGCAAAGACTGCCTGGCCTTTGCTGTGAGAGGACCTGGATGCAAAATGAGCAGCAGCAGCCCTAAGTCTGCTCCCAGATATTTTTGCACCACCACTCCCAGATATGTCATCCATCCATCCATCCAGCCAGCTAGCCAGCCAAATGTGCTCCCGCCAGGTTTCACATTCGTGGTTCAGAACAGGCGTGCTTCACGTAGAAAAGGGGTTAAAATCACAAAGGCCTTTCTCTTAGAGGCGGGACGGAGTCGGGACCAGCAGACACAATTTAATGAAAATTGCGTGGAGGCAGCATGGAGGCGGGCTTGTGCCCGCCCACCAGTTTTCGCAATTTTAACCCCCACACGCCTCCAAACCCACCTCCACGGGTCAATGAAAATCCAGCCCATAGTGTATATTGTAGAGTTTCGCAATTATCGCGATTCTAATAATATGAGAGAAGCAGGTTCAATTGAACATTTTATTGAACGGAATGCTGTCTTGAAAATAAAGGGTACAGAAGCCTGTAAAATGGCCACCGCGCATCATGGCAGAAGCTTCCAGAGACACAGTGGGCAGACAAGATGGCGTCGAATATACATTCAGTATGAGATCATACCTGGTACAAATTGAAAAGGCAGGATGCAACCCGTTTGCATTTTGGACAATAGCAATGATATAAGTGCTTGAATCGTTTCATACGCACAGTAAGAATCATTGAACTGGGCCATCGAAAGCCCATCCAGACACATCAATACACAAATATCCCCCCCCCCCCCGGCTCAACAATGAGAGAGACATTGGCGGGTGATTAAGCCAGTATTCGGGGGGCCCCAAAACCAGTTGAGGAGACGATTCATACACACCCTGGCTGGCTTGACAATGAAGAAGGCATTAACGGATAGTTGGCCAGTTTCAGGTGATACCGAAACCCGTTAAGAAGATAATCGCCCCATGCTGGGAGGTTTGGGCGCCAAAATCATACAAAGGATAACATTTAGATTTGAGCAGGAGATAAGGCCGACAAAACAGTATAACTACAGAGGACAAATGTCCATCGGTCTCTTGGCTCTTGGCTCTCTTGACTTTTCGCTCTTCGCCCTTGTCGTGCGCTGGTTCCTTCGGCGGTGCTGTGCTGGTCGGTTATTCGAGTGTTGGGTGGAGTTCAATCAGAACGAGCCACCTCGACACGGCAGGCAGCAGGGTACACCATCCCGATCATCGGTAAACGGTGTCCGGACCCATCAGGGCAACACAGCGGTGTGTTCCCGAGCGAGGCCCGAGTGACGAGAAGAAAGACGAGAAGAAAGACGAGAAGAAATTCCACGTGCCGCCACGGTCAGTAAACCCCAACCGCGCCCGAAGATAAACGGCAGAGTCCACCGGTTTGAATTCCACAAACTACTTCATGACATCAGGGAGTCTGGCTTACCCTCCGGCTTTTTGAGCGGGTAGCCCGAGCCATCCGCGACGAACTTTACCGGAGCCGTCTCAAGTGGACCCATTCGCGGCAGCGAGAGTAAACAAGTCGGGTGCAGAAGCCCTTACAGCCACGTGACAGCCAGGCGCTGCAGCGAAACGAGCTGAGAGCCTCATTTTAAGTTTCCGAAGTGAGCCGAGTGGTGAGCATGTTTCCCGATCCTACAAATCCAGACGTAGTTTAGGTATATTAAGGGAGGGTGGTTCCTAAGGTTAATGTATAATGTGTTCCCCCTTTTACGATGTGTCGTGTGTTCCCCATTTCCATAGACCAAGTTTTATAAACGTGTGTATACTGGTACTCTTTTTGATCTGTGCCTATGACATGTATTTCATTCTTTTGGACACCGTACAATAAAGGCATTCATTTCGTGCTATTCAACCAGGTCTATTTGAGTCTTTCTCTGCATTACTGCTCCTTTGCATCTAAGTCCAGGTGTCAGAACCGTAAGGGCGAGTGGGTCGAACCACTCACAGGTGCTTATTGCAAAAGTCTGGCCGGAGACCAGAGCGAGCAATAGCACAGGCCACGAAAGCCTCACCTCGCACCAGTCCGAACCCTTACAATATTAATGACGTGAAAGCAACAGTCAGAAAAAAAAGTCCTGGCGTGTAGGTTAAAAAGTTCAGTGTTATACAACTTGGCACTTCATAAATTTGACATACAAAAAATGTTTATGCCTTGTGGTTGCTGGGCAGCTATTTTAACCCCATTAGTATCAGCATAAAAGGGCAAATTAAAGCTCGTGAGATTGAAATGGGCTATTAAACTGATTGGGATCGGGCCAATTTTACTGTCTCACCGGGTTGGGTGTACTACAGATTTCCATAGGAAAAGCTAAACAATCCTAAAATTACCCATAAAGGAAGTAACATTTACAGCCAGCAGAGATCAGATTACATATTTAAATATTGACCCTTTATTGAACTGAAGTACAGACAGTACCAAAATCACAGCCATTGCTTCTCTGCACCACAGACGTATTTTGAGTAAATGCAGTGAAGTTAACATGACTGAGGAATGTAGCCACCCGCCTCATAAAGTCTTGCACACTATTTGACTAACTTTCAGGGCAATCTGAGGAAACTATAAGGGGAGACAGTTTAATGACCTCATATTGAAAGAAGGGGACTGAAATTTCAGGAAGTCCACTCCACCACTGGATGTGCGGCATGGCAGCACTTTCGGCATTCCAGTCAGCTCCAGCATTGCCCCTATCCCAATTCCTAGGATCGGGAACATTTGCATAAAGTGGGACCCAGGAATTTCAAAGTAGCACCTTGCCATTCCAGCGGTAGGGGTGGGTGGGGGGACACTGAAAGCGATTTCACAGTTGGGTCCAGAAAACCAGCATTGTCGGCCCTAATTCCGCCAGGATAACATCTGGGTAACTCAAGTATGCCAGCATCATGCAGACATACTTTGCATTGAGGGCAGAGCATGTGGAACTGGTGGAACCTCTGGCAAATGATGTAATTCCCCCAGTACCTCCACTTCCTCTGACATTGTCACGAAGTGGGTGGGCTGTTGGGGATGATGGTGCAAGAAGCATCTGTCCCACCTTCATCGGAATTTTCAATGTTTATAAAAAGGGGGCAGAGACCAGTGGAGCTGGATCCTGCTCCAAATACCCCCCACCCCCGGGATGGCTTTCGACACTGCATTGTTCTCTCTGAGCCAGAGAACAATATTCCTTTATGATCATTTGAATGACTTCCCGGGTAAGATCATAAAAAATGTTATTTTTAATATTACTATTAAATATTGTAGTGTAGTCACAAAAGTACTTCATTGGCTGTAAAGCGCTTTGAGACGTCCGGTGGTCGTGAAAGGCGCGATATAAATGCAAGTCTTTCTTTCTTTATTGCAAAATGGTTGCTGTGCATTATCTTTAACCTTTTGGGAAAATGAGAGCTTTGAGGCACAATATTATCTGCTCTATTGGCATTTGAGCAATGTGTTTTGAAGTTCCATGCAGTTTCTAATCCTACTGAGCATTGGACATTCACAAATATTGTGTGACAGGTATCTGTATTGGAAGTTCCAGAGGGTTAGCATCACTGAACACATTGTGAAGTACAGATGTATTCCGTAAATAGGTTCTGCAGTAACGATACCCATCCTTCTTCATATTAGGAAGAAAATTGGGCAAATGGAATTTTCTATTTTTTTCTGTTCTAGTGCATCTGAAATGAAGCCAAGGTTTTATCCACAATGGGCCAGCTCGAGTGTACAGCGTACATAATGATGTTGGTGCTATTTGTTATTTGGACTATAATTTGGAACAGAGTTGAATAATATTTTATGCAAATTAGTCAAGCTGCCAAACCTAACTGTTGTAAGTTCCATCTGTCCCACCACATTTACATTGCAAAAGTTTCTTGAACTGGTTATATGACAGTTGGCACTCTAAATGATGAAATACACTAAATAGAGTTGATGCAGAGTTTTCTTTGTGTTGTTATCTATTTAAGTGAGTTCTAAATGTCCTTTGCAGAGTTAGCCATCAAGGTACAGATTATAGACAGCATTGAGTCACTCCAAATGACTGTCCTTTCTGTATTTTAAATTGTAATGCAGGGGTAGAATTTCCGCTTTGAGCGCAATTGCCGACTGTGCCGGAATCGGCAACTGCACCCAAAATTGCACCCGCTTTGAAAAGTGTCTTTTTACTCGAGTTTCCGCTCAAATTCATTGGCATATCACCGAACGCAAAATCTGCCATAAACCAACGCAACTGGGCAGCGCTTTAAAACTTATTTTTTTCTTTTAATTTTACTTTAAAAACATTTCCGTCATATATTTAAGAGTGGTAACTTGGTGAAGTTTGATTAAAACAGCTGAAAATAGATTTATCGCAAAAAATCAGCAGTTTTAATCAGTGTCAATCCACCACCTGTGAGTAACCCGATTTTAAATTACTGAAATTCACTTAAAAAAAAATATAACACTCTCTTCTAGTTATATTGGGGTACAGTAAACAGTTTCTTAGTAAATTAAAACAAAAATCACATTTGAAAGCTTTTAAAACCTACCTTTCAGAGTCCTTGCGCCAAAAGAACCAGATTAATTTTTAAAGCCTCCCTAAAGGCCTGCAAACGAGCGCAATTAGCGGAAACTTCCGATGGTGATTGGTTCACACTGGGGGCATGGACAATTTTGTGGGCGGGGCCTGCTTCCAGAGCGATGTTTTTATAACTAGCGCAAATGATCGCGGAAACTCAAGTTGTGCTGAACGCTAATTGCGCTTGAAATTCCACAATCTTTTGCGCCGGTTACGCCAATTTCGGCCAAATTACACTGAAAAACCAGCGGAAACTCCAGGCCGCAGTGAAAGATTACTCCGCCACATGTTAAAACTGTATCGAATATGTATTTTCTGAAATCACCTTTGTATTAACCAAATATGTACCTGATGACTATTAAAAGATGGGAGTTATTGTTGTAACCTCACAGGTACTTTGACTCACTGCACCGCATATATTTTTGGCATGTAACCTTTACCATCTTTATATGATCACCTTTTTGTATTAAATCAAACAAGTATACAGTAACTAACCTGCACAAGGCTGTTTGGCACCATATCACCTAGAATCTGTCAAGCTTTACAAAACCGCTAGGTAGGCATGAAAGGCAGCAAGAAACATTCTGGCTTAATGCAATTAACAAAACGTGAAATTGCTAACACAGCTGCAGTCACATTAATGAAGTTATTCAGTTGTGGCCACAAGATAAGGAACTGCCTCTGATGACAATAGGGCCGCAGAATTATTAGCCTGAGACCAGACAAGAAATGTGAGATAACGGGCCCGAAGTTGCTGATTTTGGCCTTGAGAAGAAGCATGGCCCGATAAGATGGGGAAACAGCCCTTTTCAGTGTTGTAGGCTGACGATTGGTCAACCAAAGGGATATGGCATCTTGAGGACCATTCAATCACCCCTTGTCCATCAAAGAGATAAGGAGTGGGCGGAATCTTCTTCCTTTGTCTGGAAAATACTCGACGCCCTATTGGCCACCACACCCATTGAAAAGACCCCAATAGGGTAGATACCTGTGTCAATATCAACCCCTGTAACCACCCTCAAAAGTGGCATAAAAGGGAGACCATTGCAAGAGTTAGGCTGTAGAGCACCAGGAGCAAGGGCTGACCCTGGAAAGGAACCTGGCAGCAGTGGCCCACAAGAAGTAGATCCGGATCCGAACAGAGGAAACTCCAGGCAAGGTAAGGCCAAGGCAAGGGCCAACGAACAGAGGATACCCCAGCCGAGGTTGGGTGGAAGAGACCCCAGGCAGGGTGGAAGCTTCCTTTAAGACTTCTAACAAGTGGGTACGACCTCTACCCAGGACGGCACGGGTGATATAATTCTCTTTCTGTACTGTAAACTACTGCGAAGGCACATATAGGTGCTGACCCTTGTGTAATACTTAATACAATACCACTGTACCATATTGGAGTCATGTCGATCATTGGGAAAGGGTACAAAAAACCCTGACAGCAGTGCTTTGCAATCTGGAGAATTGATGCTCGGAGAGGGCAAATACTTTTCAAGGCAATTTTTATTTGCTATTGAAATTCTGATTGTTCCTGCCAAAGTTGTATTAGCTTTCAGGTTGTACTTGAATAAATAATGTGGGCCTGAAATATATATGAGCAGTATAGTTTAAAATGCTTTGGATTACATAGGGTTACATACAGCACAGAAACAGGCCATTCGGCCCAAGCAGTCCATGCCGGTGTTTATGCTCCACTTGAGCCTCGTCCCATCTTTCCTCATCTAACTCTATCAGCATAACCCTCTATTCCCTTCTCCCTCATATGCTTATCTAATCGCCCCAATTTTATCAAAACAATAATTGATCACTTTTTATGTTTAATCTAAATATTGAAACACTTTTCTTAATTATTTCCTGGTATATGTCAAATTGCTGCAGTGTTTTTTCTCTAATGGGTAGTTGGCTATATATAGTGTGGCAGATTGATCCTAATATACCAACTATTGAGATAATACAATAAGGCAGTGAGAAACCACAGTGTACTTGAGTGTCAGAGCTCCAGCATTATTGCCAGTGACAAATTAACTGCTGTTCCCTGATTAATTATGGCATAAGGGATAAACAAAATTAAAACTACTGAAAAGCGAAAGTTATGTGCAACCTAAATAATTTAATATTTAACTCACAGACTTTGCTCAGAAGTGAATCTCTGCAATATTACAATATTGTTCCTTAAAATTGCTTTGAGGAAGTCTGCAGGTTTATCATTGTTGAGTATCTTCTATATATAGACACATATTTTTTAATGAATTTCTCGCACAATAGCAGTCAGTCCCACATCCCTGCCAAATTTGCCAATTTAATGTGGTTAAGCCAAGGAGACTTTTAACAGATGGGAGTTATTGTTGTCCCAGACCATCTGCAGCCTTGCCATCTTTTGGATGAGATGTTTAACTGAGGTTCCGTCTGTCCTCTCAGGTGGAACTAAAAGATCCCATGGCACCAATGTTCCCGCTAAGGAGCCGTGCACTGATTGCGAGGTCCCGCACAGGCTGCTCACCAGTGCTGCCGCTGGACTAGATACGGCGCATGGGGCCTACGCAGGGAAAAAAAATTAGAGGGAGCATTGCATGGCACCATTCGAACAAGAGTAGGGGAGTTCTCCCAAGTGTCCTGGCCAATATTTACCTCTCAACCAACATCACTAAAACAGATTATCACCATCACCTTACTGTTTGTGGGACCTTGCTGTGCACAAATTGGCTGCTGTGTTTCCCATACTTCAAAAGTACTTCATTGGCTGTTAAGCGCTTTGGGATGCCCTGAGGTTGTGAAATAGATAAATGCAAGTCTTTCTTTGCTTTATTTAATATGCTGTCTGCAGGATAGTGACAGTCCTGAAATATCTACTCTCATAAATAGCGGCCATTTCAGCTGATCCAGTGGAGGGCAGAGCCAACTGCATTAAAAGGTCTGCTGCAACAATGCTAAAGAAATAGGCCCTGAAATTCTATGGGAGTTACCCCATTTCCCGTTGTAACTTCAGCAGGAGACTGGGAAAACCGCTACAGAACTTTAGGACCAATAAATCTCCATTTTTCTCCCCAAAGAAAGAAGGAAATCACAGTGAGGTGTATTTCCATGGGTGGAGGCAGCCACCTGGCACCTCATTCATCTGACTATTCTTCATCCATAGCTTTGACATACAGAGTTGTGTGCCCTCGAGGTTTTATCCCACTTGAAGTAAACCGCTTACAAATTGCCACACAGACCAGAGGTTTACAGACTAAAGTAACCAATATCTTTATGTACAAATAATAATATGAAGTAATATAAAGCACGTACAATTGGCAAATACTAAAAATACAATTGCCCTGATTTTCTGTGGAAGATTGGCGGAAACTCCAGAGATAAGGCATAAATGGTCATTTTTAGCTATTTTGTTGTTTCTCCTGGATCCAGTTGGTCTTCCACCAGGCAACCTCCATAGAATTTCTGGGCAAATATATATAAGCATAAATACAATTCGAAAGCCCTAACTAGGTCAATTAGTTGATGTAGTGTATTTGGATTTTCAAAGGCATTCGACAAGGTGCCACATAAAAGGTTACTGCATAAGATAAGAGCTCATGGTGTTGGGGGTAATATATTGGATTGGATAGAGGATTGGCTAACTAACAGAAAACAGAGAGTTGGGATAAATGGGTCATTTTCAGGATGGCAATCTGTAACTAGTGGGGTGCCACAGGGATCAGTGCTGGGACCTCAACTATTTTCAATCTATATTAATGACTTGGATGAAGGAAGCGAGTGTATTGTAGCCAAATTTGCGGACGATACAAAGATAGCTGGGAAAGCAAGTTGTGAGGAGGACATATTTGGGCTTGATTTTGCCAGGCCCGAGGAGGCAGGAATGGAGGCGTGTGGGGTGATAAAATTGCAAAAAATGGCGGGCGGGCGGGCCCGACCCCGCCTCCATCCCGCCTCCGAGCAATTTTCCCAAATGCGTGGTTTCTGATCCCGTCTCCATCCCGCCTCCAAGAGGCGGGATAGGCCCTTAAGGGCAAAATATATTAATATATATTAATGATCTAGACGAGGGAACTAGATGTAATATCTCCAAGTTTGCAGACGACACAAAGCTGGGTGGGCGTGTGTGTTGTGAGGAGGATGCAGAGAAACTCCAGTATGATTTGGACAAGTTGGGTGATTGGGCAGATGCATGGCAGATACAGTATAATGTGGATAAATGCGAGGTTATCCACTTTGGTGGCAAAAACAGGAAGGCAGATTATTATCTGAACGGCAATAGATTGGGAAAAGGGGAAGTGCAACGAGACCTGGGAGTCCTTGTGCACCAGTCGTTGAAGGTAAGCATGCAGGTGCAGCAGGCGGTTAAGAAGGCAAATGGTATGTTGGCCTTCATAGCGAGAGGATTCGAGTACAGGAGCAAGGATGTCTTGCTGCAGTTGTACAGGGCCTTGGTGAGACCACACCTTGAGTATTGTGTGCAGTTTTGGTCGCCTTATCTGAGGAAGGATGTTCTTGCCATGGAGGGAGTGCAGCGAAGATTCACCAGACTGATACCTGGGATGGCAGGAATGACGTATGAAGAGAGATTGAGACGATTGGGCTTGTATTCGCTAGAGTTTAGAAGAATGAGAGGGGATCTCATTGAAATTTATAAAATTCTAACAGGACTAGACAGACTAGATGCAGGAAGGATGTTCCCAATGGCGGGGGAGTCCAGAACCAGAGGTCACAGTCTAAGGATAAGGGGTAAGCCATTTAGGACTGAGATGAGGAGGAATTTCTTCACCCAGAGAGTGGTGAACCTGTGGAATTCTCTACCACAGAAGGCAGTTGAGGCCAATTCATTAAATATATTCAAGAAGGAGTTAGATATATTTCTTAAGGCTAAAGGGATCAAGGGATATGGGGAGAAAGCAGGGACAGGGTACTGAATTTGGATGATCAGCCATGATCTCATTAAATGGCGGAGCAGGCTCGAGGGGCCGAATGTTTCTATGTTAACAACCACTTAATTGCCTCTATAATCCCATTTTGAGAGGCCTTTCTGATTTTAACACTTTTCCGATGTGATGCACGCCTCCTCTGAAACACGACGGTGAAACCTGGCGGTAGCACACTTGGATTGCTGACTATCAGCTGCAGCTCTACCATTAAAAAGGGGATTTGATCAATCATCATTCTGGGGAAACTTGGTGGTGGTGGTGGTGGTGGTGTTGAAGAAGAAAAAATCTGGGAGCAGACTTAGGTCTCCTGCTGCTCATTTTGCCTCCAGGTCCCTCTCACAGCAAAGGCCAAAAGGTTGGCAGTCTTTGCAGACCTTAAATGCAGCAGCAATGATGACATCGTCAGAGGCGACTTTCAGACTGAAAAAACGAATTGGGTCATGGGTTCCCACATGCTGGAACTCAATTGCCCAATTAGGGGAAAATCGCATAATTCTCCCACATCCAATTGGAGTCGGGTGGCTAACACGAAAAGCGGATGACACGACCCCAGCCCGCCCCAATGACAAAATCGAGCCCGAGTCTGCAAAGGGATATAGATAGGTTAAGTGAGTGGGCAAGAATTTGGCAGATGGAGTATAATGTGGGAAAATGTGAAGTTATCCACTTTGGTAGAAGAATAGAAAAGAAAAATATTATTTAAATGGAGAAAGACTACAGAATGCAGCGGTACAGAGGGATTTGGGTGTCCTCGTACATGAAACACAAAAGTTAACATGCAGGTGCAGCATGTAATTAGGAAGGCAAATGGAATGTTAGCCTTTATTTCATGGGGGATGGAGTATAAAAGTAGGGAAGTCTTGCTACAACTGTACAGGGCGCTGGTGAGATCACACCTAGGGTACTGCGTACAGTTTTGGTCCCCTTATTTAAGGAGGGATATACTTGCATTGGAGGCAGTTCAGAGAAGGTTAACAAGGTTGATTCCTGGGATGGAAGGGTTGTCTTATGAGGAAAGGTTGAGCAGGTTGGGCCTATACTCATTGGAGTTTAGAAGAATGAGAGGTGATCTTATTGAAACATATAAGATTCTGAGGGGGTTGGACAGGGTAGATGCTGAGAGGATGTTTCCCCTTGTCAGGGAATCTAGAACAAGGGGGCATAGTCTCAGAATAAGGGGTTACCCATTTAAGATGGAGATGAGGAGGAATTTCTTCTCTCAGAGGGTCGTGAATCTTTGGAATTCTTTACCCCAGAGAGCTGTGGAAGCTGAGTCATTGAATATATTCAAGGCGGAGATAGACAGATTTTTGAGCAACAGGGGAGTCAAGGGTTATGGGGAACAGGCAGGAAAGTGGAGTTGAGGCCAAAATCGGATCAGCCATGATCTTATTGAATGGCGGAGCAGGCTCGAGGGACCGAATGGCCTGCTCCTGCTCCTATTTCTTATGTTCTTATGTTCTTACTTATACTTGAAGGAACTAGTTTCTGACTGAGTTCCGAAGTCTCTGTAAAATGACAAAATACATTTTGTTACAGCCCTATTCCCAGCCAGAATGGAGATGATTGGGTAATTCCCCTTCAATCACGCCTGGAGACTGCGCTGCTGTAAGTGACTGGGATTGATTTCACTAACATAATTTGTATGTAACTATCCTCCACTCACTGCACTTTGCTGGAGAAATCACCCTGCTTTCATCAGGAGACATTGCTGTAGTTTCGGTCATGGGTTCTGTTTGTTGTAGTTCATAGAGACTCTTTTTAAATAGTCTCTACAGGCTGTTTGCTGTAATGTGTTGTTTAAATAGACTGTTTGCTGAGTAAATAGACTTTTTTTGGTCTAAAATCGACTGTTTCCTGTAAGTACTGCCGTAAGTCCCGCCCTGCCTCCAACTCATTGGCTGATGCAGTGGTGTCAATAGACACACTGGCCTAGAAATTGGGGAACACTGGAAACCTGCCAGTAACATTGTCGGTCAAGGATAACGGCCGCCAGCCGAGAGAGCGCAGGCAATACCAGCCTTTTGGTACTGTCTGCTCATTAACATCAGCGGGGCGGTGATTTGCTAGTGCAATGCGCTCTTCGCTAATCTCAGAAGGAGGCCAGAGGTCGCCTCTGTCTCCCGCTTGCAGTGTAGGGGAGCGGGGAAGAAAGGAGCGACCCGAACAGTTGCTGTACGTGCTCCAAAAATATTAACTGCCATCTGATGTTTGTTGATTTTTTATATGTTTACGACATGAATGCAGATCAAAGAGATCTTATCACAGATCATCTTCAATCGTTGCAATGGAGTTCACCCATTGATTGATTGGTAAAAACATATGGTCGATTCGCATTGTATAATTCATGAAGGCTCAATAATTGCATGAAATTATTCTTCGATAATATATATCCTGGAACTTATAATGCTGGCTCATTACATATATTTCTCCAGATAATAAACGAGTAACTAAAATATCTATATTCCCTGTTGTGTTGCAAAGACTGAGAGGTGCTTGACTGCAAATGTAGTTCCCGACAGTGAATCCTGCGGTGTCCGCTCATTTATTAAAGGGTTTATGAAAAATACTTTTCGAAGTATCTAACCTGGGAACAGGTCCAGTAGAGTCGCATCATTAGGTTTAGTTATTCTACTGTGTCTAACAGGGCCCATTGATCATCTGGGCCTACCCATCTGAAATCCAACTGTGAGGCTTGTCATATAATACAGTCTGAATCCACCACCACAGGTCGCCAATGTATTGCGATCATGTTTGGTTTTCAGGTTAGGCAGATGGAATTATACTATTGACCTGTACCAATAAATGGAATAACATTTAATTACCAAGAGCTGCATCAACGGACGTGGATGTGAATTTCACTGCGAGAGTTATGTTTTTTGCGGACGTTGAACAACAACTACTGTTTAGGTTCAGTTGTTGAGTCGAGTATTGATCGGAAATGGGCGTGTTTTTGTTCAGGGGTGAAATGATTTACTGACCCACAAACACTATAGGCCTCCTGGAAAGCTGCCAGAAAATGTAACCCACCCCTCCCCCCGCCACTGATGGGCAAAAAATGCAAGTTTAAAAGAAGAACCTTGGCAAAGGAGGCGTTTGAAGTTCCAGCGTCCATCCTCATAACTCCTGCCAGACTCCTCATGGCCGTTAATGCTGCTGAAACACCTGTTAGTGGCAGCACTGTCTGGCGTGATTTAGCGTGGGCGGCAATGCGAGCGGAGAACTCCAAAATGGATGAGCTGGCGTCAACTTGGCGTTGCACGCCGATTGATGTCATGCTCCAACTCATTAAAATACTATTGCCGATGGCAGGCAATGGCAGCGCTGGCGACCTGCTGAAAATGACAGTGGCCGCAGGAGCCGCCACCAGCTGGTGGAAGAGTGCCGGCCACCATTTTTTCGCTATTTCATGGTGGTAACGGGTGGCACAAACCACCCGAATTTCTAGGCCTCTGTATTTTTTGTCCAATTCTGCTCAAATCTCCATTCGCCCTCAGGCACAGTATGTTTCTTTGAGGACTATGAGCAGTTGTTGAAACTGCTCCTTTCAAAAAACTATTGTGTGCTTCAAACACCCTGCTTTAACCCTTTAAAAAACAGCATTTCTGTTGACCATTTGATATGGAGGTTCCCTGATAAATTCAATGCTTCATTCATACATCCAAATAATAATGAGAAGGAGAGCCTAGATATTTTTATCAGCATTAAGCTTAATGCTGACAGTGTGTAGAAGTGCTCAGCAATGGCAGAAATGCAGTGTGTTGACTTACTGAGCTGAATTCTCCTCCCGAAATGGGGAGGGATAGTGGCGAAGAAGGAGGGAAAGTTCCAACTGCAATTCACTGCCCCGAACTGGAATTCTCAGGATCTCCACTGCTGCCTCTTTCCCACTACCCGTGCAAATGGCAACAGGGGGTTGGGGTTCTGAGGATGGTAATACAAGATCACAGCCAATGTAAAATTCCTATCCAATTTTTTTTTTAGATGCTGTAAAACTCAAAGCCTGGTTATGTTATCAGAAATTAACCAAACTACCAATTTGGGGGGGGGTTGGAGGGGGGGGCGGTGCTCTTAATATAGAGGAGCAGTGGAATAGAAGAAGACAGCCCAGAAATTACAGAATGAGTTCAAGAAAATATGTGAGTGGGCAGAGCAATAGCGGATGAAACTTAATGCAAACAAATGTAATGAATATACGAAGGAAAAATGAGCAACACATGAACTCCATGAATAATACCGAAATAGCTCAGGAAGAAGTTATAAGCGTCCTAGGACTTTTAGTAAACTCAATGCTCAACATGTCCAATCAGTGCAGCTCAGCAATCAACAATAGAATACTAAATAGTCAAGCACAAGTCAGAGAATGTGTGATCAGAGTGTAGAATGCTTTGGTCATACTGCACCTTGAGTACTGTGTCCAGCTCTGGTCGCTGGGAAAGAAGGGAAATGTTCAAGAACTGAAGGTAGTGTAAAGAAGAGGCATGAGGCTGAATTATGAAGACTGGAACAACTTGGGCTTTTCAACTCAGATAATCACAGACTCTATCCAACATGTTTAATCTCCCACAGGATGTAAAACTTCCCAGAAGCTCTGTTAAAGTTACAAAGGGTTAAAGTAACCTTTTTCAGCTTGTAGTCAAATGCTCTTGAGAAAGAAAGAATGAAAGAAGAAAGACTTGCATTTATATAGCACCTTTCACGACCACTGGACGTCTCAAAGCGCTTTACAGCCAATTAAGTACTTTTGGAGTGTAGTCACTGTTGTAATGCGGCAGCCAATTTGCGCACAGCAAGGTCCCACAAACAGCAATGTGATAATGACCAGATAATCTGTTTTCGTTATGTTGGTTGAGGGATAAATATTGACCAGGACACCGGGGATAACTCCCCTGCTCTTCTTCGAAATAGTGCCCTGGGATCTTTTACGTCCACCTGAGAGAGCAGACGGGGCCTCGGTTTAACATCTCATCCGAAAGACGGCACCTCTTGACACTTGAGGTGCATGTTAGTGTTTGATAGTGTTGTTGACTGGTCCATATTTACACCAAATCCTTTTCATTTAATGCCTAATGGGAATGTGAGTTCCACCTTTTTCGCATGAATGCGTATGATCTTACATTTAAGGTGGGTCGGGTGGGAAATTTGAAATAAGTTGGAGCGGGCTGGGAACCCGCCGTCATCCTGTCCCCCACACGCCTTTCCCTCGAGCGCTTTTACTGGTGCGGCATCGACCCGACCGGCAGAGGCGGGCGACAAAATTCAAATCAGTAACAGGTAGTTGTCAGACCCTTAAGAGCCTTTTTCAGCCTACCTTTCAAATTTCCCTGGCTGCCAACGGGATTCACAAAGCTCGGGAACCACGTCTGTCAGCCTGAGGCTGGAGTTGAGTCACCATTGCTCCAGCTGATTAGATGACAGCATGAAATGTACTATAAAAGCTCCCACCTCACAGCTGATCACTTTCCTCAGGCAGAAGCTGTTGCTGACTGCATTCCCAGCACACATTTAGCTTTTTACAGGCTGAAAGTGTTTGCAGCAAAGTCGCCATCCAGTCTCACCTCATTGGTACAACCTATTACACCATTGACAGATTGCTTCTCTCATCTTACTTGACCTGCCATCTATTCCATCAGCATGGGTGTCATTTACACTCTCTCACCGTAGTTCTCAGAATCTGACCACGATGAGCCCCAACACCAGCAGCACCAGGCACCCCAGCAGCAACACCAACCTTCTCCTCAACCACCTGATGCTGCACAAGACAGAGGGCATCAGCGCAGGGCTGCACCGCGCCGGAGGCGATACCCCCAACACAGGGTTTACAGCAGAGGATGAGCTTCCTCAACATGACGGAGCAGCAGTGCCAAAGGAGGCTCAGGCTATCGTGCCAGGTTGTCGCAGACATTTGCACATTGCTCGAGCAAGACCTGCAGCCCAGAGGACCTGGTGGACAGGCCTTACCAGTGGCTGTCAAAGTCATCAGCATCCTCAACTTTTTTGCCTCAGACTCCTTCCAGGGATCTGCAGCAGACATTTGCGACATCTCGCAGCCAGCCGCCCACAGATGCATCACACAGCGATGCCCTCTTTGACAAATCAGCCAATTATATCAACGTTGCCACTGATGAAGCCAGTGTTATTGAGCGGGTGCTTGGCTTTGCCACTCTGGCTGGCTTCCCACGGGTGCAGGGCGTCATCGACTGCACACATGTGGCCATCAGGGCATCCCATCATAACCCAGGAGTGTGTGTCAACTGCAAGGGCTTCCACTCCCTCAATGTGCAGCTGGTCTGCAACCATAGGAAGATCATCATGCATGTGAGCGCAAATTCCCTGGCAGCTACCATGACTCTTTCATCCTGTGCCAGTCCACCCTCCCTCAGCTCTTCGCTCCTCCAAACAGACTTTCCGGTTGGCTGCTTGGAGACAAGGGCTATCCACTGAAAATTTGGCTCATGACACCCTTGAGGAGACCAAGTACTGAGGCCCAGGAAAGTTATAATGAAATTCACATTTCCAGCAGATGTGTCATAGAACAGACATTAGGCATGCTGAAAATGCGCTTCAGATGCCTTGACAGATGTGGAGGAGCCCTTCAGTACGCACCAGCCAGGGTCTCCAGAATCGTTGTGGTCTGCTGCGCCCTGCACAACATAGCGCAGCTGCAAGGATTAGCGCTGCATGAGGAGCAAGGCTCTGAGCACAGAGCCTCTTCAGAGGAGGAGGAGAAGCATCAGCTGAAGACGAGGAGGAGGAGGAGCAGGAGGAACCTGCAGGCCAGATCCCACCAGCACCCGAGCACATTGCTGCCCGGGAGGCCAGGGATGGGATCACCATGGCCAGATTTACTTAACTTTACGCTGTACGCCCATATGGTTGCCACATGCTGTGCCAGGTTGGCACCAACCCAGAACAACACCATAAAGCATCCCTACAATGACCAAGCCATTCCTTTCACTCTGATCACCATTGCTGGAGGTAACGTTATGTCTCACCATTCACTCCAACTCACTAAGCCACTTCCAAAGTTGCACACCAATTTGACCGGAAAGTGGAGAAAATAAAGATATTTATGTGTGACATCACACTAACAGAAACTTTACAGAAACATTGAATAAAACACCCAATTGGTACCCTTGTGAATCTACTTGTGTGTCAGCTTTCTCTTATGCGTGCTTCTACGAGGTGCTATCCTGTGGCTTCAGCAGAGGTAGAGACAGCCTGCTCACTTCCCTGCTGCGACTGCTTAGACACTCTTGATGGATATCCTCTGGGTTTTGGAGCTGGTGATAGCTCCGCCAAAGTCTGCTCCTCCTGCGACTGTGCAAGGGCAGACTCAGCCATTGCTGTCCAAGGAGGCATCTGGGGCTCTAACTGAGGGTGTGGCAATGGGGGAGAAGTGTAAGCGCTTTGAGAGGAGCCCACACTTCCATGTCCCCTCTCACCATCATTCCTCTCATGGCCACCCACACTTCCCTGTTAGCAAGGAGCTGGAGAGCACCTTGCTGCACAGCAGTGGGGCCATGAAGACCCACGTCCACGTTGACATCCCTCCTAGAGAGGAGGTCTATGAGCGTCTGCCATCTATGCTCCATAGAGACCATGTGCTCCTGTGAGTGGAGCATTAGCTGCTCCATGCAGGTGACCATCCTATCCATGGAAGAGCATACAGTCACCATCACCTGTGACACGGTGGTGCTCATGTTGGAGATGGACTCCTCCATTCTCTGAACATTTGCAGACATCGCGATCGTAAAACCTGCCAGAGCCCCCTGCACTTCTTCTTGCACCTCCAGGATCGCCTCTTTCTCAATGGCCCCCGAGGCTCAGCGTCAGCATGCAGCTGAGTAGAGCTGGGAGCATCCTGCGCCCTCCGGCGAGGAGTCTGGTGACGCTGTGCCCTCAGAGGCTGGAGGCTCATCTGAGGAGTCATCTTGCTCTTCCTCCTGGACAGTGGGGCGGGGGGGGGGGGAGCGGGTGGTGGGGGGGGAGGGGGCGGCTCATGATGGACTTGTGGGAGAGTAAAGAGATGAGTTAGATATGCCAAATGAAGAATGGGTACAGATACTATTATGCACATGATGACCATTCAGTGGCTGATGACATCAGTCCCCATATGAGTGACTGATGTATGCCGTGTAGCTCTATAATATGTAATTCTGTCACCAGGTTGCTGAGATGTCCCCCTCGCTCTGTCTCCCACCTCCAGCTACTCAGCCACTCCCGATACTCTTGTGAGAGTGGCAAATGATGGAGGCCCACCTCCAGTTCTCTCCCTCTCCCTCTTATTGTGCGCTCTCTTCTGCTACAAGGAAGGAAAGAAGAGAAGGTTGAGTGAGAGTGATGGAATGAGTATAAGGAATGGATGGGTTACATCTTTAGAGGGAGACTATGATGGAGTGGGGTGGCAATGCCAAGTGGGCTCCTTGTGTGTTGTTAGTTGCTATGATTCTTTTAGGATGAGGGTGAATGTGAGGGGTGGCTAGTAAGATGGGAATGTGATAATGTAGAGAGAGAGGGATGGGTGGAGGTGCAAGGTGTGTTGGTGTGAGTAAGAATGTGCAGGAGTAGTGTAGGGAAGGCAGAGTGATGGGGATGTGATGAGAGGCACAGCAGGATGAAGTTGAGTGTGGCTTTGTACTCACCTTTCCTGATCTAATGAGATTATTGAAACGTTTCCAGCACTGCACCCAGGTCCTCCTGAACACATCCCTGCTGTTCACCTCCTCTGCAATTTGGAGCCAGGCTCTTTTTGTCTCCTGGGGAGGTCTCTCCTGCCCATTTGAAGGGAAGAGGACCTCCCTGCGTACTCCGACTCCCTCCACAAGTATATGGAGGGAGTCATCGGAGAACCTGGGTGTAGCCCTCTGCCTCTGTGCAGTCACGTCTCTAGTGTTTGGAGCAATCAAAACCTCCAGTGTAGTGACTGCACACTCCTAGATGAACCTTCAAATGCAATGTGGCCATGGCTCCTTTAAATATCCTGGCTGAAAACGCGTCATTGATGATGTCATCAGATCCGCACCATTTAATAGGGCCGGGTAACGTGCAGGGCGGGCTTAATAGGCCCCATTAGCGCAAAGTCTATTTCAGCAGCGGGATGGAAGCAACAACGGGGTCGCGACCCGCCATGGCGACCACCCACACCCGACCCACCCAGGTACAGAAAATTCTGGCCATTGTAAGGTCAGTTGGGGTATTTTAAAGGGTATCAGATCCAACCTGGACTAAGGTAATCAATTATAAGAACATAAGAAATAGGAGCTGGAATAGACCATTTGGCCCTTCAAGCCTGCTCCGCCATTCAACAAGATCATGGCTGATCTTCTACCTCAACTCCACCTTCCCGCACTATCCCCATATCCCTTAATTTCCTTAGTTCCCAAAAATTTATCGACCTCTGTCTTGAATATACTCAACGACTGAGCATACACAGCTCTCTGGGGTAGAGAATTCCAAAGATTCACAACCCTTTGAGTGAAGAAATTTCTCCTCATCTCAGTCCCAAATGGTCTACCCCTTATTCTGAGACAGTGACCCCATGTTGTAGATTCTCCAGCCAGGGGAAACATTTTCTCACCATTAACCCTGTCAAGCCCCTTAAGAATTTTATATGTTTCAATTACATCACCTCTCATTCTTCTGAACTCTAGGGAATATAGGCCTATTCTACGCAATCTCTCCTCACAGGGCAATCCCCTCATCCCAGGAACCAGTCTAGTGAACCTTTGTTGCACTCCCTCTAAGGCAAGTATGTCTTTCCTTAGGTAAGGAGACCAGAACTGTACACAGCACTCCAGGTGTGGCCTCACCAATGCCCTGTATAATTGTAGTAAGACTTCTTTACTCTTATACTCTAATCCCTTTGTAACAAAAGCTAACATACCATTTGCTTTCCCAATTGCCCGCTGTACCTGCATGTTAACTTTCTGTGATTCATGTACAAGGACACCCAGGTCCCTCTGAATGCAAACATTTCCCAGTCTCACCATTCAAAAAATAGTGGATACCAAAGTGGATAACTTCACACTTCTCCACATTGTATTCCATTTGCCATGTTGTAGAGGAGATTGATTGCCTTTTGTCTATAGGCAGACTGACTCCCTTCTGAACTGAAGATTGTAGCTGCATATTTTTTTCTTTGCCCTGAAGAGCCTCACTGCGTATCCACCTTACAAGGGTGATCAGTAAAGGCCCTGCTGAAGGGGCTTTGCAGGTGCCTGCAGCCCTCCCCTTCAAATCAAAAGACTACCCCCATATAGGCAGACAGGGATTCTGCTCCGCCGCACTGGCACCAGCAGAGAAGGACTGCTGGAATTTCAGTCCACTTTTTTCCCACTGACTTTGCTGTCTTTTGTTGTGGAAGTTTTAGTTTTAAAAGTTATTCAAGTTTTCAATGAATATTCATCAGCAGCAAAGAAAAGGTAAATAACTCAAGCCATGATCCTGCCTCCTGCGTTAAGAGATGTTTCATTTGGCAAAACAAGGCAACTCTTTCAGCAGCACTGCAAAGACCTGTGCGCAATTTACCTGCTCACTTGCCCTGCCAGCTGAAGAACAGTGCACATGTTTGTGCACGTGTGCCAGAACTAAAGGGAGAAGTAAACCCCAACAGAACAAAAAACCGACCGAACAAAAGCTAACGGGTAAATTCACCAATCCTCCACAGTCTCAATAGGGAGTCACACTCAAAGAGGATGCAGGTATTGTAACCCTCTCCAACTCGTAGTCCGTTCAAGCATGGCTTCCCCCGGGTGCTTGGGAACGGTGAATTTACACATACATCTGATGTAACAGATTCAAATTGTTTGATAATATCGTTGGGCATCCTGAGCTGGTGAGTTGCCAATCTTGGTCATTTTCAGATAACAATAGAGGTGAAATACCCAGCAGCAGAGGAGCTGCCTTCTGTCACACACCCCTCTTGACAGAGAGAGTCCAAGGCCGGAATTTTCCAGGGTGGTAGTGGGTGCGAACGGAGGCAGGTCGGGTGGGAAAGTTGTTATTTTTGGGAGTGGGTCGGGAACCCGCTGTCATCCCGTTCACACTCGCCTTTCCCCCAGGCGCGCCTGTCAGCGCGGACCCGAAGCTGAGATCTTCGTGGATAGCACGTTTAACGAGGTGGTCACACCGCAGGTAAAGAGTGCACAGGCAGACAGGGAATGGGTGACCGCCAGACAGAGTAAAAGAACTAGGAAGGTAGTGCAGGAGTCCCCTGGGTCCATCTCCCTCTCCAACAGATTTTCCGTTTTGGATACTGCTGGGGGAGAAGGTTTCTCAGGGGAATGCAGCAAAAGCCAAGTCCGTGGCACTACGAGTGGCTCAGCTGCACAGGAGGGGAGGAAAAAGAGCGGGAGAGCAATAGTGATAGGGGATTCTATCGTAAGGGGAACAGATAGATGTTTCTGTGGCCGCAGACGTGACTCCAGGATGGTATGTTGCCTCCCTGGTGCCAGGGTCAAGGATGTTACTAAACAGCTGCAGGGCATTCTGAAGGGGGAGGGCGAACAGTCAGAGGTCGTGGTTCACATTGGTACCAACGACATAGGTAGAAAGAGGGATGAGGTCCTGCAACAAGAATTTAGGGAGCTAGGTAGCAGATTAAAAAGCAGGACCTCAAAGGTTGTAATCTCTGGATTACTCCCGGTGCCACGTGCTAGTGAGTATAGGAATAGGAGGATAGAGCAGATGAATGCGTGGCTAAAGAGTTGGTGCAGGAGGGAGGGCTTTAGTTTCCTGGATCACTGGGTCCGCTTCTGGGGAAGGTGGGACCTGTACAAGTCGGACAGGTTGCACCTGAACCGGAATGGGACCAACATCCTTGCGGGGAGGTTTGCTAGTACTGTTGGAGGGGGTTTAAACTAACTTGGCAGGGGGATGGGATACGGAGTGGAGCTATAGTAGGGGGTGATGCACAGCCAAATATAGAGGAAAAAACAAGTCAGCCTGGAAGGCAGAGCAAATATGTAATGGCACAAGGGAGTATGGCAAGGCTGGATGGCATTTATTTTAATGCAAGGAGTCTTGCGAGTAAGGCAGATGAATTGAAGGTGTTGATGGGAGTATGATATTGTTGCTATCACAGAGACATGGTTGAGGGAGGGGCAGGACTGGCAGCTCAATATTCCGGGGTATAGAATCTTCAGGCGAGACAGAGGGGGGTGTAAAAGAGGAGGGGGTGTCGCAATATTAATCAAGGAGTCAATTACTGCTGTAAGGAGGGATGATATCTTAGCAGGTTCCTCTAATGAGGCCATATGGGTCGAACTTAAAAACAAAAAGGGGGCAAGCACTTTGCTGGGAGTGTACTATAGGCCCCCAAACAGTCAGGGGGAGATAGAGGAACAGATATGTAGGCAAATCTCAGAGAAGTGTAGAAATAATAGGGTAATAATAGTAGGGGATATCAACTTCCCCAATATTAACTGGGATAGTCAGAGTTTGAAAGGCTTAGAGGGTGCGGAATTCTTAAAGTGCATCCAGGAGAGCTTTTTGAGCCAGCATGTAGAAAGTCCTACAAGAGAGGGGGCGGTACTGGACCTAATTCTAGGGAATGTAGCCGGGCAAGTGGTAGAAGTGTCAGTAGGAGAGCATTTTGGTGACAGTGACCATAATTCGGTGAGATTTAAGGTAGTCATGGAAAAGGACAAAGATGGACCGGAAATAAAGGTTCTAAATTGGGGGAAGGCCGATTTTAATATGATAAGGCAGGATCTGGCCAAAGTGGACTGGGATCAGCTACCTGTAGGAAAATCCACATCAGAGCAGTGGGAGTCATTCAGAAAGGAAATAGAGAGAGTACAGCGCCAACATGTTCCCGTAAAGGTCAAGGGTGGGACCAACAAGTCCAGGGAACCCTGGATGTCAAGGGATATACAAGAATGGATTAGGAAAAAAAGGGAGGCTTTTGGCAGATACAAAGGACTAAAAACAGTGGAAGCCCTAGAGGAGTATAGACAGTGCAGGGGGGGCACTTAAAAAAGAAATTAGGAGAGCGAAGAGGGGGCATGAAAAAACACTGGCGGGCAAAATAAAGGAAAATCCCAAGGTGTTTTATAAGTATATTAAGGGCAAGAGGATAACCAAGGAAAGAGTATGGCCCATTAGGGACCAAAGTGGCAATCTGTGTGTAGAGCCGGAAGATGTGGGTGAGGTTTTAAATGAATATTTTGCATCTGTGTTCACTATGGAGAAGGACGATGTTGGCATAGAAATCAGGCAGGGGGATTGTGATATACTTGAACAAATTAGTATTGAGAGGGAGGAGGTACTAGCGGTTTTAGCGGGCTTAAAAGTGGATAAATCCCCAGGCCCAGACGAGATGTATCCCAGGCTGCTGTGTGAGGCAAGGGAAAAGATTGCAGGGGCTCTGACACAAATTTTCAGAACCTCTCTGGCCACAGGGGAGGTGCCAGAGGACTGGAGGACAGCTAACATAGTACCATTATTCAAGAAGGGTAGTAGAGATAAACCAGGGAATTACAGGTCAGTGAGCCTAACATCAGTGGTAGGGAAATTATTGGAACAAATTCTGAGGGACAGAATTAGTCTCCACTTGGAGAGGCAAGGATTAATCAGGAATAGTCAACATGTCAGGGGGAGATCATGTCTAACCAATTTGATTGAATATTTCGAGGGGGTGACTAGGTGTGTGGATGAGGGTAGTGCAGTTGATGTAGTCTACATGGACTTCAGTAAGGCTTTTGACAAAGCCCCGCATGGGAGACTGGTCAAGAAGGTAAGAGCCCTTGGGATCCAGGACAATTTGGCACATTGGATCCAAAATTGACTTAGTGGCAGGAGGCAGAGGGTGATGGTCGAAGGTTGTTTTTGTGACTGGAAGCCTGTGTCCAGTGGTGTACCGCAGGGATCGGTGCTGGATCCTTTGCTGTTTGTAGTGTACATTAATGATTTAGATATGAATGTAGGAGGTATAATCAGTAAGTTCGCAGATGACACAAAAATTGGTGGAGTGGTAAATAGCGAGGAGGGAAGCCTTAGGCTACAGGACGATATAGACGGGTTGGTCAGATGGGTAGAACAGTGGCAAATGGAATTTAACCGTGAAAATTGTGAGGTGATGCATTTTGGGAGGACTAACAAGGCAAGGGAATACACAATGAATGGTAGGACCCTAGGAAGGACAGAGGATCAGAGGGACCTTGGTGTGCATGTACATAGATCCCTGAAGGCAGCAGGACAGGTAGATAAGGTGGTTAAAAAGGCATATGGGATACTTGCCTTCATTAGCCGAGGCATAGAATATAAGAGCAGGGAGGTTATGATGGAGCTGTACAAAACGCTAGTTAGGCCACAGCTGGAATACTGTGTGCAGCTCTGGTCGCCACACAATAGGAGGGATGTGATTGCATTGGAGAGGGTGCAGAGGAGATTCACCAGGATGTTATCTGGGCTGGAGCGCTTCAGATATGAGGAGAGACTGGACAGGCTGGGGTTGTTTTCCTTAGAGCAGAGAAGGCTGAGGGGGGACCTGATTGAGGTGTACAAAATTATGAGGGGCATAGATAGGGTAGATAGAAAGGAACTTTTCTCCTTAGTAGAGGGGTCAATAACCAGGGGGCATAGTTTCAAGGTAAGGGGCAGAAGGTTCAGAGGGGATTTGAGGAAAAACTTTTTCACCCAGAGGGTGGTTGGAATCTGGAACTCACTGCCTGAAAGGGTGGTAGAGGCAGGAACCCTCACAACATTCAAGAAGCATTTAGATGAGCACTTGAAACGCCATAGCATACAAGGCTATGGACCAAGTGCTGGAAAATGGGATTAGAATAGACAGGGCTTGATGGCCGGCGCAGACACGATGGGCCGAAGGGCCTCTTTCTGTGCTGTATAACTCTATGACTCTATGACCCGACCGGCAGAGGCGGGCAACCCAATTTAAATTATTAGTAGCTCGTTGTCAGACCCTTAAGAGTGGTTTTAACCTTACATTTTACATTTAACTGCATGGCCACAGGAAACACGCTGCTCGGGAAGCATGTCTGTCAACCTGAGGTGGGAGTTGAGTGGGCATTACTCCAGCTGATTAGTTGACAGCATCAAATATACTATAAAAGTTTCCACCTGACAGATGATCACTTTCCTCAGCAGAAGCTGTTTTTCACTGCATTCCCGGCACAGATTCTGCAGGCTGCAGTCTTTCCAGCAAAGTCTCCATCCCGTGTCACCTCATTACCTCTCTCACCATTGACAGATTGCTTCGGTCATCTCTATTTCACCTGCCATCCATTCCATCAGCATGGATGCCGTTTATAGTCTCACCATGGTCCTCAGAATCGGACCACGATGAGCCCCAACACCAGCAGCACCAGGCACACCAGCAGCACCAACAATATCACCAACCTTCTCCGCAATCAACTGATGCTGCACAGGACACAGGGCATCAGCACCCGACCACATTGCTGTCCGGGAGGCCAGGGATGGCCTCATCATGCCAGCTTTAGTTAACTTTACGCTGTACACCCATATTGCTGCCACATGATGCGCCACGTTGGCACCACCCTACACCAACACCATAAAGCATCCCTACAATGACCAAGCCATTCCTTTCACACTGATCAGCATTGCGGTGGGGGGGCGGGGGGGGGGCAGGTACCGTTATGTCTCACCATTCACTGCAACTCACTAAGCCACTTCCAAAGGTGCACACAAATCTTACATAGGATTACATAGGATATATGGCACAGAAACAGGCCATTCGGCCCAACCAGTCCATGCCGGCATTTATGCTCCACACGAGCCTCCTCCCATCTTTCCTCATCTAAATCTATCAGCATAATCCTCTATTCCCTTTTCCCTCATATGCTTGTCTAGCCTTCCCTTAAATGCATCCATACTATTCGCTTCAACCTTTCCACCATCTACAAGGCACAAGTCAGGAGTGTGATGGAATACTCTCCACTTGCCTGGATGAGCGCAGCTCCAACAACACTCAAGAAGCTCGACACCATCCAGGACAAAGCAGCCCGCTTGATTGGCACCCCATCCATCACCTTAAACATTCTCTTCCCTCCACCACCGGCGCACCGTGGCTGCAGTGTGTACCATCTACAAGATGCACTACAGCAACTCGCCAAGGCTCCTTCGGCAGCACCTCCCAAACCCGCGACCTCTTCCACCTAGAAGGACAAGGGCAGCAGGCGCATGGGAACACCACCACCTCCACGTTCCCCTTCAAGTCACACACCATCCTGACTTAGAAGTATATCACCAATCCTTCATCGTCGCTGGGTCAAAATCCTGGAACTCCCTACCTAACAGCACTGTGGGAGTACCTTCACCATACGGACTGCAGCGGTTCAAGAAGGCGGCTCATCACCACCTTCTCAAGGGCAATTAGGGATGGGCAATAAATGCTGGCCTTGCCAGCGATGCCCACATCCCATAAACAAATTAAAAAAACACTCCCTGTGGTAGCGAGTTCCACATTCTCACCACTCTTTGGGTAAAGAAGTTTCTTCTGAATTCCCTATTGGATTTCTTGGTGACTATCTTATATTGATGGCCTCTAGTTATGCTCTTCCCCACAAGTGGAAACATTCTCTCTGTATCCACTCTATCAAAATTTTACATAATTTTAACGACCTCTATAGGTCACCCCTCAGCCTTCTTTTTTCAAGAGAAAAGAGACCCAGCCTGTTTATCCTTTCCTGATATGTATACCCTCGCATTTCTGGTATCATCCTTGTAAATCTTCTCTGCACCCTCTCCAGTGCCTCTATGTCCTTTTTATAATATGGCGACCAGAACTGTATGCAGTACTCTAAGGGCTGGATTTTGAATGACCCATGGAGTCGGGTTTGGAGGTGTGTGGGGGGTTAAATTTGCGGGGTCGGGGTTCCCGACTCCGTCCCGCCTCCAAGAGGCGGGAGAGGCCATTAAAGCCCTTAACAAGCCCTAAATTGGCTCCGTTATGCCATTTTGAAACGTTTTAGCTAGTTTAACCCTTTTCCGACGTGAAGCACGCCTGGTGTGAAACACTCCAGTGAAACCTGGCGGGAGCACAAGTGGATAGCTGACTATCGGCTGCAGGTCCACTATTACAACGGAGATGTGATGAAGGTAGTAGTATTAGGTCTGAAAGTCGCCTCTGATGCTGCTGCATTGAATATCTTTAGAGACTGCATGGCCTTTGCTGTGAGAGGACTTGGATGCAAAAAATGCTCTCTCTCTCTCTCTCTCTCTCTCCTCTCCGCGCCCCACCCAGGTCCACTCACATCAAAAGCCAGGCTCCTCTCTCACCAACAGCCAGACAATCTCTGAGACCAGTCAGCAATGATGACATCATCAGAGGCGACTTTCAGACTGAAACCACTAATTAGTTCATGGGTTCCCACATGCTGGAACTCAATTGCCCAATTAAGTGAAAATTGCATCATTGATCCACATTAATCTGGAGTCGGGTGGGGAACACGAAATGCGGATAACCCGACCCCAAGACAAAATCCAGCCCTAAGTGTCTAACCAAGGTTCGATACAGGTTTAGTATAACTTCCCTACTTTTCAATTCTATCCCTCTAGAAATAAACCCTAGTGCTTGGTTTGCTTTTTTTATGGCCTTGTTAACCTGTCACAACTTTTAGTGGTTTGTGTATTTGTACTCCTAGATCCCTTTGTTCCTCCACCCCACCTAGATTCACACCCTGCAACTGATAAGTGACCTCCCTATTCTTCCTACCAAAATGTAATACCTCACACTCATCTGTGTTGAACTTCATTTGCCAATTATATGCCTATTCTGCAAGTTTATTAATGTCCTCCTGTAACTTGTTGCAGTCCTCCTCAGTATGGACTATCCCACCCAAAGTGTTGAAAATAAAGATTTTTGTTTGACAGCACATTAACGGAAACTTTACATAAACATTGGAAAAAACACCTAAGTGGCCTCCTTGTGTGTTGTTAGTTGGTATGATTGCACTAGGATGAAGGTGAGTGTGAGGGGTCACTAGTGAGATGGGGATGTGATAATGTAGAGTGGTATGGGTGGACGTGCAAGGTAAGTTGGTGTAAGGATGCGCAGGGGTAGGGTTGGGAAGGCAGAGTGATAGGGATGTGATGAGAGGCACAGCAGGATGCAGTTGAGTGTGACTTTGTACTAACGTTTCCTGATCTAATGAGATCATTGAAACGTTTGCGGCACTGCGCCCAGGTCCTCCTGAATACATCCCTGCTGGTGACCTCCTCTGCGATCTCCAACCAGGCTGTCTTGGTCTCCTGGGGAGGTCTCTTCCGCCCATTGGAAGGGAAGAACACCTCCTTGTGTGCTCTGACTCCCTCCATAAGCATATGGAGGGAGTCATCAGAGAACCTGGGTGCAGCCCTCTGCCTCTGTGCAGTCAGTGTTTGCAGCACTCCAATGCTGTAGTGCACTGACAGCACTATGTTACATTGACATTTAAATCCCATGTGGCCATGGCCCCTTTAAATATCCCAGCTGAAAATGTGTCATTGATGATGGCACCATTTAATTGGGCCGGGTAATGTACAGGGCGGGCTTAATAGGCCCTATTAGAGGCAAGTCATTTTCAGCAGTGGGATGGAGCCAGCAGCGGGGTTGTGACCCGCCACGGCCACTGCCCGCACCGGACTACCCAGGTCGGCAAAATTCCAGCCCAAGTTGTGTTACCCAAAAGGAGAAAATGGGGATAAAATATATAATTTGAAACAAAAAGCTGTTGTAGATGGCTGGGTTTTCTTTTGAATATGTCAAAAGAGTAAGTGCTAACATAAATATACAAAGCAAATTTTCAATCACCAGAGATTTGCTCTTTACGTTTAGTGATTTCACAACACGGTTTTAATCAGGTGGTAGTTTAATGGCCCAAAGTAAATTACTCCAGAACAACATAAACCTGTCATGTTATCTGATTACAGCATCTTGTCACTTCAGAAAGTATATCTGCACTATTCATAGTAGTATTTCTATTGTTACTCAAAAACATGCTTGTTCATGAATGAACGGTTACAGATTCTTTATATGCTTTCTGTAAATGTCGTTCTTCGTATACAAAACAAAACTGTCTCAGTTAGTTAACAATTCTGTTGGCATGTTCAGTATAAAATACTGTATATTCATAACTTTAAAGAACATTTAAAAAAAATGTATTTTCTAAATCCATGATTTGCCTGAGGAATTAAAGTTTAACCCTTTGCAGCCTGCATGTGTTTACTGCATTACTAGTATTCCAAAGTTAATAAACCAGATTTTTGTTGTCATAACAGTTCTTAAGCTTTTTTTCAAAAAAACCATTTGACTTTCAGATTTTTTTCCCCAAGAAGAGTTATTGAGAGCATTTTCCCACTTTGCAATTGATGACGTAGGCCCCGATTCTAAAGGGAGGGCGGGACATGCACACAAGCCCTAAAGCGGGCGGCGCACCCGGAGGAGGTGGTGGTCCAGATGTTCATTTCCATAAATGTTTCTGGAGTCCCGCCCGATCCCGGCCAAATCCACTACCTGGCCAGCGGGCAGGAGTGGGAATTTGGTGGCAGGAAGCCGCAGCCGGGGGCCCGTGGGACTGGTCCCTGGCAGTCAGTGAAGGGGAGAGGGCATTGTCCAGAAGCAGTTGAGGGGAGGGTCTGGAGGCGATCGGAGGGGGGGGCCTCTGGAGATGATCAGGGTGGGGGTTGAGGGGGGGGGGGGGGGGGAGTTTGGAGGCAATTAGGAGGTTTTGCCACAATTGGAATTTAGAGAGGGGAGCCCAGGGCAAGGGAGACCGATGGCTTCCTTGTGAGGCTTGGAGGAGCACGCCTGTTCCTCCTGGTCCACAAGGAAACCCTAAAATAAAATTTTGAAACTTATCTGCTGAGTGTCTTCTGGCCCACGATCCGTCTCCCGGTAGGTTTGCCAGATGGGGACGCCATCACTACACCCCCGCTCAAGTCTACAACTAAAATTGCCGATCGGGTCCTGATGACATTGGCCGGAATTTTCCCAAGGAAGGTGGGTTGGGAGCGGGGGGCCTCCGAGGCAGGTGGGAAACCCGGGAGGCCAGGTTTTCCACAGGCCCTGCCAACTTTAACGGCAGGGCCTGATTTGAATGTGAGGCCTTGGATTCCCACGCACAGATTGAGAGGCTGGCTGGCTGCGTGTGGGTAGGTCTCAGAAGCGAGGGATCGGTCCTGGGAAGGGATCACGGGAGGAGGATTGGCAATTGGCAGGGGTCGGGGATCTGGAGGGTGGAGAGAGCATCGGCAGGGGTCGGGGATCTGGAGGGGGGAGATGGCATCGGCAGGGGTCGGGGATCTGGAGGGGGAGAGAGCATCGGCAGGGGTCGCGGATCGCTGGGGGCTGTCGTCCAGGAGGGAGGGGAGTATGGGGGGTCGGCAGGAGGGGAGAGAGGATTGGGACCGACCACCGGAGGGTCGAAGCCAGCCTCCTCATCATCGGTGGGGGTTGCGGGGCCTGCGGAGGGTGGGCGGGGAGGCCTGGGAAGGTGATCGGAGGCCCCCGGGGAAGGGGGGTGTCTCCGATCACAAGGGGTGGGTCTGGTCAGGACCCTGGATCCAGGAGGTAGGTATAAAGCCACTTACCTCCTGGATGCAGCAGTCCCCGCCTCTGTTTAACTGCCAGGTTGCACGAATTGTGTGAAACCCGTCCCCATGCAGTTAAAAACAAAATGCAAGGGATAAAAGAGGCTTCCAGCTTCATTACAATATTTAAATTGAGGTAACGCCCCCCTCGGAGTGGGTTGGTTCCCCACCCCCCGCTCCGCCTCTGGTAAAACCGGAAGTGGGTGGGTTGGAGGCGGGATTCAGGTCGGGAATCCCATTTCTAACACTTTAACTGCCCCCACACTCCAAACCCACCCGTTTTTTAGGGGAAAATTCCGGCCATTATCGGACCCGATCTGTATATGTAAAGAAGGACCCCTCTTCCATCCTGTGGCTGTCCCGCTCACCTACTCAAAAGAGCAGGTTAAGATCAGGACATGATGGGAAGACAATGAGATCAGAGGGGTGAAGTGACTGGTCTCATTTTAACTGCCCCACCCCTCCCCCCCGCCACCACATGGTTTCTGCCAGGCGGGGGCTGTTAAAATCGGGGCTATAATTTCTGTGGCAGACATGGAACAGGCCTGATGTACTTCAGTGTACCCCTACAGCAAAATTCTGATACAGAAGAGCAGTTTTTGCTGCACCAAGTAACATTTGTTTGCCCTGCAGATTCAACCCATGTCTCTCAAAACTGGAACAAGTGCTGAAAATTCACACCCACCAAAGACAAGGCAGAGAAAAATAGTATTTATCAGTTGTAAGCACTAAAGATTTCGATGTGGGGGGACTTTTATCACCCCATGTCAGCGGGATGTAATCTGGAGGGGTGACATTCTCCATAGGTGACTGGCAGCATTGTAAACAACTGTCTTACTCCACTATGCCATCTGTTCCAGCAGCTTTATTGGTCCTTAATAGAGAAAACAGCAATTGGGATTATTCCAGGCTGGAAAGGGTTAATTATACTGGCTGCGTTTCAGTCACATAATTAGATCAGGTTCAATGTTAAAAAGTATGTCATCATTTCCCCTGCGAACTTCGAGCAGAAGAGGGAACTCATTCATCACGGCTTCTTGCAAGTCATTTGTCGTCTTTAAGGGGATTCCATTTACTTTGACAATAACATCCCCATCTTGTATTCCGCCCCTGGAGGTAAGGAAATGGATATATATTAAAACGTGACAACAAGCTAAGTTTTAAATATTTACTTCAACAGGTACAAAAAGTTTTATTGTGTAAAATGTATTCACTAAACATGAAGGTCATTCTAGCAGTGGATGGTGGCATTGTTACTACCGACAATACCAGTTGTTCTGTGCAGGCACCGCTACATCACATGGCTCCCATGCTTGGTGTCACAGATTTTGCTCACACAGGTTGAACAGTGCTGGAGTTCCACCTGGCTCAATGGGCAGTAGGTGTTGCTCTGTGTTGTCTGCTGCTGCAGTTCTGTGATAACTGGGAGGCCTCAGGAATCAGTGGTGTACCCAAAAGACAAACAGACTCCATGGGCCTTGATTTTAAACCCCCACTCCCCCGATGGGCGGGAGAGGGTCATGAGGGTTAAGAGATCAGGATCAAGCAACCTGACCCCATTTCCGCCTGTTTAAGATTTAACAAACACAAATCAGACCATCCCACAACAGGCAGGCAGGGGCCAAATTAACAGTCAAAATTTAACAGCAAGTGATTCCCGGCAGCACATCCGAGGCAGGAGGCACCGACTGGCCAATGTATGTGCTGAGGATCTGCTCCTTTTAGCACTCCTTATGGTTCCAGGAAGAGCAGGGGTGCTCCCCCCAGTCCTCACATGGAAGCCTTCGGCCTCCCCCAGCCCTGATCGCAGCCCCAATGTCGTGGCTCCACCCCACCTCATCCCGATGGTGGGTCCGCTGTACTCGCTCCCCCACCCCCCTCCACCCCCAAGCCCTGATCGTGGCCCAGAGCCTTCAGCCTCTAGTGACTGCCGGGTTCCATCCCCACGGGTCCCCGGCTGTGGCCTCCTGCCGCTTGTTTGTCCTCCTGCCTACCAGCTAGGCTGTCAATGTGGCCGGCTGTCGAGTGGGAGTCTGCAGATTATTTAAGTGAGGTCCTGCCAATCTTAACAGCAGGGCCTTCACGTCCCCGGCCTTGCCGGGTTTTCCCCACATGACCGCGCTCCCTCCCCTTTAATATCATAGAATCATAGAAGATAGGAGCAGGAGTAGGTCATTCGGCCCCTCTAGCCTGCTCCGCCATTCAATGCGATCATGGCTGATCAACCAAATTCAGTACCCTGTCCCTGCTTTCTCCCCATATCCCTTGATCCCTTTAGCCTTAAGAAATATATCCAACTCCTTCTTGAATCTATTTAATGAATTGGCCTCTACTGCCTTCTGTGGCAGAGAATTCCACAGGTTCACCACTCTCTGGGTGAAGAAATTCCTCCTCATTTCTGTCCTAAATGGCTTACCCCTTATCCTTAGACTGTGACCCCCTGGTTCTGGACTCCCTGACCATCGGGAACATCCTTCCTGCATCTAGTTTGTCCTGTCCTGTCAGAATTTTATAAGTTTCAATGAGATCCCCTCTCATTCTTCTAAACTCCAGCGAGTATAAGCCCAATCGACCCAATCTCTCTTCATACGTCTTTCCTGCCATCCCAGGTATCAGCCTTGTGAATCTTCGCTGAACTCCTTCCATGGCAAGAACATCCTTCCTCAGATAAGGCGACCAAAACTGCACACAGTACTCAAGGTGTGGTCTCACCAAGGCCCTGTACAACTGCAGCAAAACATCCTTGTTCCTGTACTCAAACCCTCTCGCTATGAAGGCCAACATACCATTTGCCTTCTTAACCGCCTGCTGCACCTGCATGCTTACCTTCAGCGACTGGTGCACAAGGACACCCAGGTCTCGTTGCACTTCCCCTTCTCCCAATCTATTGCCATTCAGATAATAGTCTGCCTTTCTGTTTTTGATACCAAAGTGGATAACCTCGCATTTATCCACGTTATATTGCCTCTGCCACGCTTCTGCCCAATCACCCAACCTGTCCAAATCATCCTGGAGTTTCTCTGCATCCTCCTTGCAGCACACACGCCCACCCAGTTTTGTGTCGTCTGCAAACTTGGAGATATTACATCTAGTTCCCTTGTCTAGATCATTAATATATATTGTGAATAGCTGGGGTCCAAGGACCGATCCCTGCGGTACCCCACTAGTCACTGCCTGCCACTCGGAAAAAGACCCGTTTATTCCAACTCTTTGCTTTCTGTCTGCCAACCAGTTCTCTATCCAAGTCAATACCTTGCCCCCAATCCCATGTGCCTTAACTTTACACATTAATCTCTTATGCGGGACCTTATCAAAAGCCTTTTGGAAGTCCAAATACACCACATCCACTGGTTCTCCCTCATCTATTTTACCAGTTATATCGAGGCTCATATTTCTACTAAACTTTAGGTAAGAGGGCCTGTCAATATCTTTCAAATGAATAGAGTTGCTTGCAATGTCCTCTGCCTTCATTGTAGATTTGGCAACAATATTGAAGTTTGGAATGCTTGACAGGTTGATCAGTGGATTGTGCTCTTCCTAAGACTGCAAGGTTTAAATTGGACAATCTTTTTGTTTCAATTAGTCTACCAAGTGCTTAAAAATAGTTAACATTAAATTTGCCTTTTTTGACCTGTTGGAGAACCTGATTGCAAAACTGGTTAGCTATTGGGTTTAAACTTTGGATGTAGATTTGTTAATGGTACAATCAATTTTGCAGCTTCAATATATAAGTGTCACTACATGCATAGAGGTAGAATAAATCTAATTTATACTTGTAAAATTCCCAAAGATTTTTCCATCTAAGATTTGGAAAACACTGATCCCTAGTAAAAGGCCTAAAAAGTGAGTAAGCAACTTGACCTCAGTTTCTTATGCTAACATTGATGGTACACTGCAGTTACTCGAGTTCCTTATTTCAGGTGAACTTGTGGTCAGAAATCACATTATACCCACTCACCTTTGTCACTTCTCATGAACCTAGATGATTGATGCTTTACAAGTTTTGGGTTTTGAGCTCCTGGTTACTTGAATGTCCATGACCTGCTCAGTTTCCTGTGCAGCCTTTCAGGCATTCAGCACATTTTTCAAATTCCACACGATAGTGCAGATCAAGCATCTATCAGCCATTCGTTACTCTAACAATTTCCTGCTGCTGAGAAATTTTCCTACTCTGCATGCTAGCATGCCAGGCACATTCTTGGCTGTCATGCAAAAGCCAATTTTTCTTCGCCCTTGATAATGCTGGCAGGCCTTTTATCCTCCGCCTCCATTATCCTTACTTCTTTTTTGTATTGAGCTCAATTCAGCTGGATGGAATTAAACTTACTCATGGACCCAGTGGCTAACTTGTGCGCCATGTTATTAAAATCAAAGTGAAATTCTGGGGCTTGGCATTGGGGTACATATTAAGGGGGAGAAATTCAGTATCGACCTGTTTAGGGGTGGTAACTTTTGAACGCTGGGAAAGTTAGCGCCAGGCGCTAATGATTCCCAGCTTTAAAAAAATTGTGTGTTCGCGCTCCAGGAAGGAAGTGGAGAGCTAAATCAAACGCTCCACTTCCTTCCTGGAGCGCTAAAGGACGCAGGCGGGCGGTAGTTGTGCGGCGCTGCACAATGTCCCGTGCAGCACTGCCGCGTTCCGAGGCTCCTTCCCTCCCTTAAAGGAAAGGACCATCACTGCAGGCTCTGGTGACGGTGGCCATGATCCGGCCCTATCAGCCCCATGCACTCCAGCATCGATCAGCTGATCGATCACGGCTCAGGAGAAGTAAAAAAAATTGAATAAAAACATTTCAGAAATTTAGGTACTTACCTCGGCAACCTCCCCTTTAACTTTCGCCCCCGAATGGCCCGACCTCCCGATCAACGCCTCCTGCAGCTGTCGGTGTCATCGCCCGGCGATGCTGCAGGGGGCAGAACCAAAGTTTGGGTCCAGGGCGCTACCAGGGCGATGCACACGGCAATAATGTCACGATCTTCGGGCGAATGAGATTGTGGCGCAAAGTCTTACCGCCACCGCAAACCTCTCACCGAAGTTCGCGGGAGTCATTAATCTTGCCGCGCCTGGGCGGTAAGTCGTTAGCGACCCGTTATCGCCCCCGGGGGTGCTAACGGGAGACGTTAATCCACCAAATTTCTCCCCCTAAGCTTGCCGCCAAGGTGAAAATCAGGTGGCCGATCTGCAACACCAATTTTACAGCCGGGTGGAAAGTTGAAAATCTACCCCGGTGTTTGGGTGTGTCCACCATCTATAGCTAGACCACCAAGAGGGTGATGGAATTCTGACGGAGTTGTGGTGGGGATTGGAATTTGAGGCAGAACCCAGATCTGCCAGACATCCACCACAGACAAGAACAATAACATACCAAGCCGGCGCTCCTTCTGTCTTTCCCAGTAATATCCTAGCAGTAGTTTGGGGGTCTGTCTGGTCTCACTCCACTTCAATCTGATTACAGGAGGACTCCAGAGTCAGGCTGCATCTGCACTATAGGAGCAATTTTCTGAATGCATTTTGCCAGCAAGGAGGTTTGCCCAACAGCCATGTATATTAGGAAATCAGAGGTGCGTTGTCGATGATTTCCCAGCATTACGTAGAATTACACAGAAATTACAGCACAGAAACAGGCCATTCGGCCCAACTGGTCTGTGCCGGCATTTATGCGCCACATGAGCCTCCTCCCACCCCTCTTTATCTAACTCTATCAGCATAACCTCCTATTTCTTTCTCCCTCATGTGCTTATCTACCTTCCCCTTAAATGCATCTATGCTATTCGCCTCAACTATTCCTTGTGGTAGGGACTTCCACATTCTAACCACACCTTGCGTAAAGAAGTTTCTCCTGAATTCCCTATAGGATTTATTGGTGACTATCTTATATTTATGGCTCCTAGTTTTGGTCTCCCCACAAAACGGAAACATTTTCTCTATGTCTACCCTATCAAACCCCTTCATAATTTGAAAGATCTCTATTAGTACTGTGTACAGTCCTCTAAGTGTGGTCTAACCAAGCACACGTGGCTTACAGCGAGGCTCTCCACCAGTAACACACATTTGGAAAATCAACCAATAGAACTTCAACATCAGTGCAAAGCAAAACTGTTTCACACCAACACTATAATTGCACTGTGAATGGACCTTAACAATCAGCTACAACTATTCAGAGACAAATGTGGTGATTCAAAAGCAAAATACTGTGGATGATAGAAATCTGAAATAAAAACAGAAAATGCTGGAAATACTCAGCAGGTCAGGCAGCACCTGTGGAGAGAGAAACAGAGTTAACATTTCAGGTTGTCAGACCTGAAACGCTAACTCTGGCCGGAATTTTGCAGGGTGGTAGTGGGTGCGATCGGTGGTGGGTCGGGTGGGAAAGTTGTTATTTTTGACAGCGGGTCGGGAACCCACTGTCATCTCACTCCCACGCACCTTTCCCCCAGGAGCGTTTATCATTGCGGAGCTGACCCGACCGGCAGTGGCGGGCGACCCAATTGAGATGATTATCAGGTAGTTTACAGGCACTTAAGAGCCTTTTTCATTTACTTTTTTAATTTCCCTGCATGGCCACGGGATTCACGCAGCTCAGGAACCACGTCTGTCAACCTGAGGTGGGAGTTCTGTGGCCATTGCTCCAGCTGATTACTTAACAGCATGAAATGTTCAGTGAAAGCTCCCACCTGACAGATGATCACTTTCCTCAGGCAGAAGCTGTTGCTCAGTCCATTTCCAGCACAGATTCTGCAGGCTGCAAGTCTTTCCAGCAAAGTCTCCATCCAGTGTCACCTCATTGGAAGAACTCGCTCACCATTTACAGAATGCTTCAGTCATCTGTACTTCACCTGCCATCTATTCCATCAACATGGGTGCCATTTATACTGTCTCACCTTGGTCCTCAGAATCATACCACGATGAGCCCCAACACCAGCAGCACCAACAACACCTTCTCCGTGATCACCTGATGCTGCGCAGGACAGAGGGCATCAGCACCCGAGCACATTGCTGCCCGGGAGGCCAGGGATGGCCTCATCATGGCCAGATTTAGTTAACTTTACACTGTACACCCATATGGCTGCCACATGATGCGCCAGGTTGGCACCACCCCACACCAACACCATAAAGCATCCCTATAATGACCAAGCCATTCCTTTCACACTCATCACCATTGTGGGGGGTACCGTTATGTCTCACCATTCAATGCAACTCAATAAGCCACTTCCAAAGATGCACACAAATCTGTCCAAAACCGGAAAATGTTGAAAATAAAGATTTTTATGTTTGACACCACATTAACAGAAACTTTACATGAACATTGCATAAATCACCCAAGTGGCTACCCTTCTGTGTTGTTAGTTGGTATGATTGCACTAGGATGAAGGTGAGTGTGAGGGGTGGCTAGTGAGATGGAGATGTAGATAATGTAGATAGAGAGCGAGGGGTGGGTAGAGGTGCAAGGTATTTTGGTGTGAGTAAGGATGTGCAAGAGTAGGGTTGGGAAGGCAGAGTGATGGGGATGTGATGAGAGGCACAGCAGGATGAAGTTGAGTGTGGCTTTGTACGAATGTTTCCTGATCTAATGAGATCATTGAAACGTTTGCACTACTGCACCCAGGTCCTCCTGAACACATCCCTGCTTGTGACCTCCTCTGCAATCAGGCTGTCTTGGTCTCCTGGGGAGGTCTCTTCCGCCCATCGGAAGAGAAGAGGACCTCCCTGCGTGCTCTGACTCCCTCCATAAGCATATGGAGGGAGAACCTGGGTGCAGTCCTCTACCTCTGTGCAGTCATTGTCAGTATTTGCAGCACTCCAATGCTGTAGTGCACTGACAACACTATGTTAGATGAAACTTCAAATGTAATGTGGTCATGGTCCCTTTAAAGATCCAGGTTGAAAACGCGTCATGAATGAAGTCACCAGACCTGCTCCATCTCACTGGGCCGAGTAACGCGCTGAGCAGGCTTAATAGGTTCCATTAAGGCAAGTTCATTTTCAACAGCGGGATGGAGCCAGCAGCGGGGTCGCGACCTGGCACGGACACCACCCGCACTGGACCTGCCCAGGTAGGCAAAATACCGGCCTCTGTTTCTCTCTCCATAGAAGCTGCCTGACCTGCTGAGTATTTCCAGCATTTTCTGTCTTTATTTAGTGATTCAAGTATCGGTTTATTTCTTCAAGGATGTCAGGCTGCTAACAACCAGCGTTATTTAATTTCCATTCACAGTGTGAATGAGTTTACATAAAGTTCCCTTGTGTGGTATTTGAATGATGCGGAGATGCCGGTGTTGGACTGGGGTGGCTCCCCACGCCTCCACTACTCGCCTTCAAGCAGCCGCCTAACCTCAAAAGTACCATCGTTCGCAGCAAATTACCCAGCTGTCAGGAGAACAGCGACCATGACACCACACAACCCTGCCACGGCAACCTCTGCAAGACATGCCAGATCATCAACACAGATACCGTCATCACACGTGAGGACACTACCCACCAGGTACATGGTACATACTCATGTGACTCGGCCAACGTTGTCTACCTGATACGTTGCAGGAAAGGATGCCCCAGAGCATGGTACATCGGCAAGACCATGCAGACACTGAGACAACGTATGAACGGACACCGCGCAACAATCGCCAGGCAGGATTGTTACCTCCCAGTCGGGGAACACTTCAGCAGTCAAGGACATTCAGCCTCGGATCTGCGGGTTAGCGTTCTCCAAGGCGGCCTTCGAGACACACGACAACGCAAAATCATCGAGCAGAAACTGATAGCCAAGTTCCGCACCCATGAGGACGGCCTCAATAGGGATATCGGGTTCATGTCACACTACAGAACGTGACTCGACATCGTTGTCTGTCTTTCCAGTTTAAAAAAAACCAAAAAAAAACCCAAAAAAAACAAAAACAAAAAAAAAGGTTAAAAGCTCAACTGCAGACAGCAGGATTTGACACGTTGGACCCCCTGTGACCCATCTCATTGTCTTGGCTGTGCTCTGGTGTGTCTTTGATGTAATGCCTCCCTGAAAGATTGTATCTCCGCAGTTTCTGTGTTTATATACTGTGTAATATTGTAGATTCCCTCATTGTACCTTTACCTGACGAAGGGGCAACAGCTCCGAAAGCTTGTAACTTTAAATAAATCTGTTGGACTATAACCTGGTGTTGTGCGACTTCTCATTTTTGTGGTATTTGAACACAGTGATTAACCCATTTACTTTAAACAGATCAACAACTTAATTGTGACACACTATGGAACATTACAAGTACATTAACCAGCGTGCTACCAGAGGGAACTAAACCCTTACAGCAGTTCAGACATCACCCTTCTTTCAACTGTTCTCCAAAGGGGTTTTTGTCTACATTTAGGTTCACTCCCTGATCAGTAAAATTATTTTCAGGGCAGACTACAAAGCACAAGGTGAAATCCTCAGTGGGTGGACGATGACACCAAGTCCTCCCCATTACAGATCCAGTTCAGAAAATTGTTTTGGAATGTTTTATTCACCACTACATGCATTCTAGAAGTAGATAACAATGGCCCGTAATTTGCAGTCAGCGGCGAAGCAAAAGTGCTCGCCGCTGACCCCGAAGAAAGGTGCCCACATAGATCTCGCAATCTCTGTGGCGAGAAGTTTGCCTTTCTCGACGTGCAATTCATTTTTGCGCTGTGTAATGGGGATTCCCAGTAAACAGCTGCAGTGACATCAACAAGCTGTCTAAGCAGTCAATCACACTGATGAATTCTCAGAGAGAAAACCAGGAAATGAAAAGCAGCTTTTATCCGGACTTTTTAAAAATGTTACAGAGAGCGCAATAAAGATTGGGACTTTCACATGGGGATAAGGTAGAAGCTGAAATATCATGAACAAATGTTTTTAAAGTTTTTTAAAAATTGTAATTTTTATCATAATGGAGAAATTTGACACTCCACAAATATAAAAATTAGTTTTTCAGGGCCATAATGTTTGTTTATCAGTCAATACGCTGTTAAAACCCCAGTTACACCTATTCCAACAAGGCTTAACATTTAATGGGGTATTTAAAGCCCAAGTTTTCATCAGTTTCACTGATGACACTGATTTCTCTGATTTCACTGATTGCTGGCTATGGTGAGGGGGGGTGCGGTCCACAGCGCAGCCTGTGTCGGAGCAGTGAATGACTGACCGCAACTTCAGGATTTCCACGTTTAAATGCACATGCACTAAATCCTGAAGTTGTGGTCAGTTTCAGAGGGGTAATGACGGCGAATGCAGACAGTTCGCCATCATTACCCACCTCAAAATCCAGGCCAATATTACTGATAAGCTCCCCCATGGACTCTGTGGGTAAAGGACTGTTAGTGTAGCATTAAACCATACAGACCAGAAGGTCCCAGGTTCAATCCTCTGAGTTAGCTGATCTGAATTAGCTCTAGTGTCCCTCGGCTAGGGCAGGGGCAAAAGAAAATTAGTCAGGTTTCTATTCCTAACCAGTTACCACTGCTAGAAAGCGTGCCTGGCCATCGGGTCAGAACAAGATTGGACTCGACTGTCATGCCCTCCATGGAGGATAGTTTGGTGGCCATCTGGGCTCACGGATGAAGAATGGCTTCTTGGGTGAGGTACCAGAAGACTAGAGGCAAGAATGCTACTCTACCACTCTTAACACACTGATGATGCATTATAGTCCTGAAATCCCATGAGGTCCTGCTGGTGTCCTGACGTAACTTCAGCGGGCAATTGGCTGAAAGCCCAGAAAAATGGCCGAAACACTTGTTTTTAACCATTGACGCTGTTTCTCTGGAGGTTCTGTCAATTTCCTGCTGGAGAACCCCAGTGCAATTTTCAGGGGTATATGTTTATTTTTCTCTCTTTTTCAGCACATTTAGCACAGGAATATACAAGTTTACCAACAATACAAGCTTGGACCTTGACTGCGTTAGAACTAACCCTAACCCTAACCCTAAGCAGCCAATCAGATAATGTTGTTAACTCCCTTAAATAGGCACTTTAAATGCTATAAAGAATGTTTAGTGTGTGAGGCCAACTGTGGAGTTTACAAATCTAGGCATTCATGGAGGGCAAGGGGACTCTGCAGGTCCTTGTAAACCATGTATTATAGCCTCTACTAGTTGGAAGAACAACCCACCTCTAAACAGAGGGCCCATTAGGCATGGAAATCAATCATGCAGGAGATAAACATGGGCCAAAAAAAAAATCTTTACATAATTCTGCCACACTTGTGGTAGATGATGTCTGATTTGGAGAAAAATGGTAGGGTAAGCAATGGGGATCACTTTCAATTATCATACACTGTCACCTCCTGGTCAGAGGTTTTAAGCTCCGTGCCAGGGCTTATTACCTAGGTGGGCATCCTACTGTAGTATGAAGGACAGCTTTGATGGAGATACTAAATTGAGATTCGATCTACCTGTTCATCTGAAGATTATTACGTTACCAGAGAGCAGAAGACCATGCAGCTAATATAGATTTATTTTGCCAGTAATTTCCACGGGTGCTCCCAATCTCCCGCTGCAACCCCAGAGAAAGAACATAAACGGCTGTGTCCCCTTTGTACAGTACTAACAAATCTGCAACCTCTCTTCCACTCATTTATTTTGGTGTTCTTTACTGGAGAGCTTTTTGCATAGCACTCAAAAGAATAGGCCTTACCTGTGTGCTGGTGAATCTGGAATCACTTCATGTACGTAGATGCCAGTGTTGATATCAGGAAAATCAGGGTTTCTTTGTTTCAATTCTTCTATTAGGCTGGAGATCATAAACATAAACCATTATTGGAAAGTTGGAGAACGAGTAAACCATTTTTTCTGCCAATGTCAAAATAATTTGATTAAAAAAATGTCCTCAGAATAAATACACAAAGTTGCTGCTAATGAAATCCCTTCAACATAATTTAATATTAAAACACTGAGTGTAAACGGTCTCAAATTCAAGTTTACAAATACTTTGCAGCATATTACCACCATCTGATGATGTTGAGGTATAATCTGAGTTGCATCCTGAAACAAAAACATTACAGGGTAGAATTCCCACCAATGTCTCGCACTGATCCCGCAGGCTATGACTTTAACCTGCTCTTCTGAGCAGGCAAGAAAGAAACAGTGGACTTGAGCAGGGAAGCTGATGTTGTTTTCTTGTCAGATCAACCTAACAGGAAGAGGAGTCAGGTCCAGAAGGGGCCCAAAATGGTAAATCTTTTAACTTTTTTTTTACTTCCCTTGTGGGGCCAGAACCAGGAACGTTCCTCCTGGCCCCATAACGAAAGTTAAGGCCTCACCTCACCTGGGCGGCCTTGATGCTCCTGTGACAAGGCCTATATTTTTAACTCATTGCCAGACATCATAGCATTCCAACACAGTTGCAGCTACACCTGACCTTGGCTCCCAGGCTATCTCCACTCTATGCCTCATCCTTACTGTTGTCTAATATCCAACTTACACCCACAGCTTCCCTATTCGACTGTAGCAGTTCTCTTTCTCACCCCAGGCTGTCTGTGTTACAACTTACTCACAGACTTTAAGTATAAGCAAAAGGGTTACATGTCTAATATATTTCAGGTTACCAATGCATACAGTTGATGATTACAGACTTTTTCATTTAATTCTTACACACAATTATAAATCCATTACTGATGATTATATCACTAAAGATAGAAAACAAGTATTCTAAAATCCAACTAATCCATGATAATCTTATAAAAATGCCTAACCTACTAAAGTAAATTTTCTTCCAATGACAATAACACAACAACATTATAGCATACAAGTGTCTGGGTGTTCGATTGAGAGGTAATGTTCCTTTAAAAGGAGTCTAAATTATGCTTAAACTTAAATATTAATAGTTTACTCAACAATACAGTTTCTGCCAAGCTGTCCATTTACTGCTGCTAATAAATCCCACTTGTATCAGATTTTTCATTATAAGGGAAATAATCAACAGTATGCTTGTGATACAACACACAATCTGGGTTGAGATAGCATAAATTGTGAGAACAAAACTCATAGGGTGCAATTTTCATGTCACCACCATATTATGATTCCACCCATAATATATGGCGCTACAAGTTGAGAGGCGGCTGTTTCAAGCAATATTTAAAGGGCTCATCAACTGCTCTCAGGTGAAATGATTTTCAGGTTTTGGGAGACATTTTGAACACATGAAATAGATCTGTTACTGAGCAGACAGACAACTTTGGAAAGATAAGGAGCAGCAATAAAGCTTATAAACTTACGCAGGAGTTATGGTCAGCATCCTCACACCAATGAAACGCTTCTTCAGACCAGTGACATCTTTATTAAGCAGAAGGAAAAAATCAGTTACAGTGAATTCTCTATAGCCTAATAAAATGGTAACTATCAATTTATATTTTAAATATCTATCTTTACAATAAAATTCCTCGTGTTTGTCAACATCTACATGGTGACCATCATCTATATCATGGCCATCCAATCAGTTTTGAGGGTCCAGTCCTTGGTCTTGGACTAGCCTCCCGAAGGTAAATTTTTCTTTTCTTTTTCAGCCTCCTTATATTTTTAATTTTCTTAGCTAATAGCACTGGCATCCATCGGGGTGGCATTTCAATAACGTTTTTTCTGACCCCTGCACATGATCACGTCATCACTATGGATCAACTGCATCCTAATAATCAGTCTCAGAAGGACACACAAACAAGGCAGCAATTTAAAAAAAAAATCTCTGCCCATATTTTCAATTTTTCCATTTTCTTATGTTATGAATTATTAACTTCACTTTTATTTTAGCTTTCTTTTATTTTTAGTATTCATTATTTTATTTTTTTTCTTATTCATTCTTGGGGTTTGGACGTCGTTAGCAAGGCCAGCATTTATTGCCCATCCCTGTTTGCCATTGAGAAGCTGGTAATGAGCCTTCTTATTGAACCGCTGCAGTCTGTGTGGTGAAGGTGCTCCCACAGTGCTGTTAGGTAGGGAGTTCCAGGATTTTGACTCAGCGATGATGAAGGAACTACGGTATATGTCTAAGTCAGGATGTGTGTGTGTTGGAGGGCAGCTTGGAGGTGATGGTGTTCCCATGCACTTGCTGCCCTTGTCCTTCTAGGTGGCAGAGGTCACGGGTTTAGGAGGTGTGGTAGAAGAAGAAGTTATTGAAATGAGGCCCGAGACCCAATTTTGTGTGAGTCACGGGCCTCCAGGTTGGGGTGCAAGCTTTCTGCATGCCATTGATTATGTATCCTAAAACAAGCCATAACCAGGTTCTACCCCAATGCCTCCTGAATCTGGTCATTACTTTGGTACAGCATGAGATTATGTTGTCATCTATATCTAATGGACATCCAGGGTTGTTAGTTGCTGAACTGCACCACCACCATTGGGTTTCCCAATGGGAATCCCCTTTAATGATCATTTTGGAGGAAGAGAAGAACCAACTGAGGGATTCCACAGGAGAGGCTTTGTAACTATTGCCAATAACCTCATTCCTGCATCTAGAGGTGCACATACCTCACTTTTGCAGAGGATTAGTATGTGGAAAGGGTCCTATTCCCAAGGTAGGTGGCGACAGCGTGCCCAATAGCACAGTTGTGTAATCCTAATGCTGGATGGTTCTTCAAATGTACCCCAATCCCTGTACATCAGGATTTTAGTGTTGCTGCATGAAAGAAAGCATGCCATGGCGATTTAAGAGCCAGCACTGCATGCTTGGCCTCATCTGCCAAGATGTAACCAATTATAACTGCAGACAAGGGTGCACCTACATGGCAATGACTATGGGTAACTTTCTTCACATGGTCTAGGTCGACAGAGACAGTAGGACACCTGTAGCTGCCATGTAGCACATGGCTGGCACAGCCAGTGACAGTACCAGTTAATTGTGGCCTCCAGCCTGCCTTCACCTCTTTGCATGCATGCTGACCATTGAAGATGATGCTGCAAAATGCCACAAAGGGCCAACCTCGTGCACTAACATCTCTGCTTCAGCATCTAGCAAACAAAGATTGGGTACTGGGCTGTTCTGTCACTTGCCTACAGGCTCATGCCTTCACATTTGTTTTTCTTTCGCCTTCACTGTTTGTCTAACAATTATTTGGCATCTCCTTCTTCAGCCTTGGGTGAAATATCTTTCCAAAGCCTATAAAAAATGTTGTATCCCCCCCTCCCCCCACTGCCGTTCTGCCATTTAACTTCAATTGTCCACATCCTTTCAAATTTCACCTACACATAATTTTCAATTTTCCGCTTCTGTCATTGTTGTGCTCCCTGTACCCATTCATATATGCACCTGGAATAATTTAAATATAGCCCAACCCCCAAAAGTTGAGTGCTTTTATCACATTACCATTTTGACGAGAAGGGCAACAGTCCTTAACCAGTTAAAAATTACTTACACCAGTACATGAAAATTTCACCCCCCCCCCCACCCCCAAGATTTAGAGACCTTCTAAATAACCATAAACCTCTGTGAAGAGTATTTCTAGTTTCAGATAGCTGTACCTACGTATTGTCTAATACTGCAATGGAGGGACGCTAGAATCAATTATCGCCACATAAACATTTCCATGTATTTCTTTTCAGGAGGAGGGATATTTGTATCAGCATTTCTTAATTTTATGCATGGTTTGCACATTTTTGTTTCAGGTGGATCTAATCTCGAGATCCAAATACCTGCTATTATTGAGGCATGTTATTTTTTTAAACGTCCAGTATTATTACGATCAAGTAAAAAGAGGTCAGTGCAATGAGGTCTTCTTGTAACTGACCTAGATATTAAAGCTGCACTTCAGCATACTTCTTATAATACGTAGAAATAAATGATTTGCAGATTTTGTGTGTGATTTTAAATTGCATTTCTTTTCAAATGTTTGAGGCAGGAAGTCAGTTTTCAGGTTGCAGAGCTGACTTGCATGGTTCATTTCTTAAGTTGCATTTTTCTTTTTCCTCACATTCGTACTTTTGGTTTATGGGAGCACGTGCCAGATTGTGTTCTTTGGCTGGTGTTACATCACATCAAGCATTCTTCAGACCTCAACATATTTATAAAATGAATACTTATGGTATTGCTCTTTTTGCATGTTTGACAAAATTTCAAGAAGTACTTCCAATTTTACATCCAATCTTCTATTTGCAGAAAGAAATACTCATGCCCCCAGCCTTTCCTCCACTATTATTTAAAACAGTCACTTCCCAGTAATTAATATTGGTCTGGGCTGTGGAGTCTTACACATTACAGTACATATTGTAAGCTGCTATTTGTTTCTTATTCTTGTAGTGGTCAGGAATATGTTTTCATACTGTAGTATGTTCCTCCCTAGAAAATAAATCGGCTTAATTCATGCAGTAGAAAATCTTACCTTTGGTTTGCTTATCAAGAGAATCAGTAAGAAATATTTTGATGCGATCTGATGGAATTGCAAAGGAAATTCCTGCGGTGACCTTCAGTGTATTTATTCCTATAACCTCTCCATCCTGTAGGATGATAATATTTTAAAAAGAACGTTAAAAAAAATTCCAGGGTGTATTATAAATATTATTAGTTGTATTTACCACTGTTAGATTTAGAGGATGAAATGTGCTTTGAAGTTTTGCACAACATATTTATTTTTGCAACAGATAAAAGCATGCTAACTCTTAAGCAAAACAATTTAACAATTTCCAGATGTTAGTGTCTAATCTTTTCCGAAGAGCTGAAAAAATGGTACACATATGAAACGCAATGCAATAAAGTGTATCACGGATATATTTTTCAATTAAATGTTAAAGATTTTATCTTAGCATATGAAGGAAATTGAAATGACACTTAATTGGACTTACCAAATTCACCAAAGGCCCTCCAGAGTTTCCATACTTCAGAAATGTGCAATGGGCAGAAAAGAGCAAAGACAGTAAGTGTTTACCACATTACATGTATGGGATATTTGACAGCATTAGGCTATGCAGCTTTATGCACAACATTACTAGTAACTGTCATTAATTTAACTATTTGTGAAAAACCAGTAAGTTGAGTTGCACTTCACTAAAAACAAAATGGTAGTCTCTGACTCTCTTCCATCCATGTTTTTTCCTCAGATTTTCTCTTCTTACTATTCCTTCCGGAAGGCAGTGATTCATGGTGGCTTGTGGTTCCATAAGAGGTGGCTCTCTGGCATTTCATCCTAGTAGCTAGTCTGTATTTACAAATCCTGACGGTGAGTTGCACTGACCAAGTTTGAGCCATCGCAGGTGAGCTCAATCCTGCCCTCATCTGATGTTTACAATTTCCCCAAACAGTTACTGGCTAAACAATAAAACAGGAATCCCCAGGTGATATTCAGCATCTAAATCTCTTATTTGAGGCCACATTTGACAAAACAAGATGGAAAAGCATAACTGGTCTAACTTTGGTCCTAATTCAGTGCACTGTCATCTTCTGCAAAGGGTCCCTGGTTATAAAGTAAATCATGTTGAGTGCAGTGAGTGGGTTCAGAACAAAATTATTGGAGTTTGAGCGAACAGCTACTGACCACATCAGTCAACATTATTTTTCCTCACTTTTCCTTTCTCATCACAATATATTAAGCAGTAATAATGCCTGCCATCATTACTTTGTACAGTCACTCAGTACTGATTTTAAAAAGCAGATGCAGAAACATAGCATGCTTTTGAACAGGTTGGTTCTCCGAAAGTTATTGGAACCCAAAATATATGCCAACTGGTGTGTTTTATATTTAAACATGCCATCTTTGGATTGCTATCCCTTATTGTTTTAAAATCTCTAATCTACTCCAGTCAACCAACCAGTAAGAGTTAACACAAAGCAACAAAAAATATATGTTGCTTTAATTGTCACCATAATTATTACTAACTTCCCAAGATACTAATTCCATTCCCACCCAGATTTTCCAGAGCTGGTTCCTTGAAAGCATACAAAACTATTCTATATTTCCTTGGCTTTAGTTCATTAGTCACTGAATCCGTTGACTTTCATGTCCACACAAAATTGGATCAACAGCTTTAAAAAAAATCTGGTAAATCAAAAGACCAATGTAAAGTTCTGGCTGCCAGAGTGCATAATTTTTGGCATAAAGATGCCCACTGGTGTTAAACTAGTAACTTTGAGAATGAGGAATGCTCTTCTGTCTACCTGCGACAGCACTGATGGTTCTTGTGTTGTTTGACCACGGGGATATCAACTGTGGAAAGTAACTGGTCAGAATTGAAGAGTGGACATGTAGAATTGGATAGATATTCTGGGGGTGGGGGGTGGGTGGGGGTGAGGAAGCATTTCCTGAAGATTAAATAAGTTACATAAAAGTTCATGACAGGCTGCACTGAGCAACCTACATGACCTAAATGGGCCTTTCTCATTCTATGCTTTCTTATTTTGTTATGTTCTTGCTGGCAAACAGCAATTGTATTGTCAATGACCGGTATTTTCTGTAGCTGGGTGAGTCGGGTGTAGGCGGTTGACGTGGCGGGTCGCGACCCCATTGCTGCTTCCATCCCGCTGCAGAAAACGACTTTGCGCGAATGGGGCCTATTAAGCCCGCCCTGCGCATTACCCGGCCCTATTAAATGGTGCGGGTCTGATGACGTCATCCATGATGTGTTTTCAGCCGGTATATTTAAAGGAGCCATGGCCACATTGCATTTGAAGGTTCATCTGTGCAGGCAGCACACTGAAGGTTTTCATTGTTCCAAACAGTTGGAGAGATGGCTGCACAGAGGCAGAGGGCTGCACCCAGGTTCTCCGGTGACTCCCTCCATATGCTTGCGGAGGGAAAGAGAGCGCATAATAAGAGGGAGTGGGAGAGAACTGGAGGTGGGCCTCCATCATTTGCCACCCTCACAACAGCAGGGGAGGCTGCATTAGAAGCATCGGGAGTGGCCGAGTAGCTGGAGGTGGGAGATGGAGAGAGGGGGACAGCTGAGCAACCTGGTGACAGAATTACATATCATACAGCTACATGGCATACATCAGTCACTCATATGGGGACTGATATCAGCAGCCACTGAATGGTCATCATGTGCATAATGGTATTGTTATCCATTCTTCATATGGCATATCTAACTCATCTCTTTACTCTCCCACAGGTCCATCAAGAGCCCCCCCAACCGCCTCCCCCCCCCCCCCCCCCACTGTCCAGGAGGAAGAGCAAGATGACACCTCAGAAGAGCCTCCAGCCTCTGAGGGTGCACCGTCAGCAGACATAAGCGCACCCAGCACCAGCGCAGATACGCACACCTCGATGGGTCCAATGCGAGATCGAGTAGTGTTATCACAGGGTCCGTCACAAGTCACAAGTGAGCAACAGCAGATGGTGGAGACAGAGACAGCAGTGGAGACTCCTCTCAGCTCTGCTCAGCTGCATGCAGACGTTGAGCCTTGGGGGCAATTGAGAAAGAGGGCGATCCTGGAAGTGCAGCAAGAAGTGCAGGGGGCTCGGACAGGTTTTGCGACCGCGATGTCTGCAAATGTTCAGAGAATGGAGGAGTCCATCTCCAACATGAGCACCACCGTGTCAGAGGCGATGGTGACTGTAGGCTCTTCCATGGATAGGATGGCCACCTGCGTGGAGCAGCTAATGCGCCACTCACAGGAGCACACGCTATCTATGGCGAATAGATGGCAGAGGCTCATAGACGTCCTCTCTAGGAGAGATGTCAGCATAGACGTGGGTCCTCATGGCCCCACTGATGTGCAGCCAGGTGCTCTCCAGCTCCTTGCTAGCAGGGAAGTGCAGGAAGTGCGGGTGGCCCATGAGAGGAATGACGGTGAGAGGGGAGAGGGAAGTGTGGGCTCCTCCGTTGCCACCCCCTCAGTCAGAGTCCCAGATGGCTTCTCGGATTGCGATGGCCGAGTCTGCCCCTGCACAGGAGGAGCAGACTTTGGCGAGGCCACCACAGGCTCCAAAACCCAGAGGACGTCCTCCAAGAGTGCCTGAGCAGTCGCAGCAGGGAAGTGAGCAGGCTGCCTCTACCTCTGCTGAAGCCACAAGGGTAGCACCTTGTAGAAGCACGCGAAAGAGAAAGATGACACACAAGTAGATTCACAAGGGTAGCCACTTGGGTGATTTAGTCAATGTTAATGGCAAGATTCCATTAATGTTATTTCAACCATTAAAATCTTTATTTTCACCACTTTCCCATCTTGGACACATTTGTGTGTACCTTTGGAAGTGACTTTGTGAGTTGCAGTGACTGGTGAGACATAATGGAACCTCCAGCATTGGTGGTCAGTGTGAAAGGAATGGCTTGGATATTGTAGGGATTCTTTATGGTGTTGCAGTGGTGTGGTGCCAACCTGGTGCATCATGTGGCAGCCATATGGGTGTACAGCATAAAGTTAAGTAAATCTGGACATGATGAGGCCAGCCCTGGCCTCCCAGGCAGCAATGTGCTTGGGTGCTGATGCCCTCTGTCCTGTGCAGCATCTGGTGGTTGCGGAGAAGGTTGGTGTTGTTGTTGTTGGTGCTGCTGGTGTGCCTGGTGCTGCTGGTGTTGGGGCTCATTGTGGTCCGATTCTGAGGACCAAGGTGAGACAGTATAAATGGCACCCATGCTGATGGAATAGATGGCACGTCAAATAGATTTGACAGAAGCAAGCTGTCATCGGTGAGAAAGGTTCTTCCAATGAGGTGACACTGGATGGAGACTTTGCGGGAAACGCTTGCAGCCTGCAGAAAGTTAAATCTGTGCTGGGAATGCAGTCAGCAACAGCTTCTGCCTGAGGAAAGTGATCAGCTGTGAGGTCGGAGCTTTTATTGTACATTTGATGCTGTCAAGTAATCAGCTGGAGCAATGGCCACTCAACTCCCGCGTCAGGTTGACAGACGTGGTTCCCGAGGTGCGTGAATCTGTTGGCCATGCAGGGAAATTTGAAATGTAGGGGGAAAAAGGATCTTAAGTGTCTGACAACAAGCTTATAATCATTGCGAGGGAAAGGCGCGTGTGGGTGGGATGACGGCGGGTTCCCGACCCGCTCCGACTTTTTTCAAATTTCCCACCCGACCTGCCTCCAATCATGCCTGCATGGACCCCAGAAAATTCCGGCCAATGTCTCTGGGCAGACATTACTGTTGTCTCCAACTAAAGCTTCACAAGCACCACAAAAACTGTCTGCTATACTAGATGAGTCTCACTCAGGCGATTTCATCACGCTTTGAAAATATCTTGGTATATTGCACTTACATTGATTATGGCATCCGTTTGTATGTAGTCCATGTCTGAGTCTCTTAGACCCAGCTCCCGTCCATCTCTCTGAGCAGAGCTGACAATTCCAGTAGTTACTGTATTTTGCAAAGCAAAAGGACTCCCAATAGCAACTACAAATTCTCCTGGCCTGAGGTCAACTGATTGACCCAGTGATAGTACTGGTAGCTTTCTCTGCAAAATATCATAATATTAAATTAAAGCAGATATCTTCCACCATATATTTTCCACCAATGACGCGGCTGCATGTAGCGCCACGTCATTGCATGCCTCCTCCCCTGATTAAAGGGGAGGGGCCTAGCGGTGTGCGCACCGGGGCCCTGTCGGACCACCGGGGAGCGGGGTGCCGTGGAAACAGCCCACTCAAGAGGAGTGCCAGGCTGAGTGATTGCGGTCGGCACCCCGCATACAAATGTGAAAGGGGGCAGGTGCTGGCAGTTGGCCAAAATAAAAATGGCTGCCCAACACCTGCCCTTTAAATTGCGCTGCCGCTCGCTACCACCGCTGCAAAACCGCCCCCTGATCCTGTCACACATATCGCATGGTAATAGGTCAGGGGGTGCAAACGGGGCGCTGCGCACGGTGATGACATCATCATCGCCGGCGCAGCAGAGCGGGCGCTACCGGCTACCGGCGTCGCTAACCTCCCACTGAATTTCGCGGGAGGCATTAGCGGTGCCGCGCCCAGGCACTAGGGCACTAACGAGAGGCGCAAAGCAACCCAATTTCTAGCCCTGGGGGTGAAAATGGTCTTGGGAGGTAGGGCAAAGTGGGCGACAGCGAATCAGCAGCCTGTTTTACACCCTGCTCTATTTTCTTTTCCATTGAAGTCATTAGAAAAGAAAATCAGATGGGGTGTAAAACATGCTGCCGATTCGCTATCGTGCTATCACCGAAGATCAATTTTACCCCCTACTGCTTTTTCACTTCTGGGTTCTGATCCAGCGCAACCTATTAGAATGAAAGTTCCCTCTCTCTGATAGCTGTACGAGTCCTATACGAGATGATACTAGGCTTTCTCTACAACAATGATTAGCAGAGAATCTGCAATCTTACTCAAAGGGACGTGAGGATGGCTGGTGTGGGAAATGGATAAATTCACACTGGTGCAATGGGGGGGGTTCTCTTCCGAGTTTGGTGGTTAAGATAATTCGGGGAACAGAAGGAACTAAGCTTTACTCTGCATCTGGCCTGGTATGTGCTTGGTATTGTCATTTGGGATAAAAGTATTTTAAAAGTTTCCATTCTTCAGTATTGATATCCTTTACTTTAATAAGGACAAAATATGTCAAAAGAAGAATAAATAAATGTACTCAATACTATAAAACTTAATTTCCAGGCACTTAAAGTTTAACCAAAAGATGGTTCACTTACCTTTGGATTAATCTTTATTGTTGCTATGTCTGATTTCTTGTCAATATCTTTTATTGTTGCTTCATAGTTTTTTCCATTGTGTACCTGCACCTTCAGCTGTTGCTGACCTGACATTATATTGTTGCTAGACACTACTACATGGGCATTGGTCACAATTAGCCCACTATCTGATATTATAAAGCCAGAGCCACTTGACAGTGGGACATTTCGTCTCAACAGAGGATGCCTGTGTGTGGAGAGAAAATTAAAACAAGGCTGACAAATTTTCTACATTCTTTAGAGCACGGATGAATTTTTTTAGTTGCTAATACTTAAGTTGTAATAAATCTGTATCCTTACCAACATTTTAATGTACAAATATTAAGAAAATAACTGCAGAAGAATATTATAAGGTAACATCAATTTTACTCAATCACAAAAATAATTATAATTTCTAAGTATTATAATCCCATAAAAGGGAGGTATTATTTTTAAGTAAAACATTCTTCATCCCCTGACACTATTAAATTCTGTTTTAGTATTATAAACTTGCATAACCTCTCTCTTCCTGTCAAATCATAATGACAATTGTTAGCAAGTAAAATTAAAATTCACAATGGTAACATAAGAAACAAACTGTAATGGATAAACCTGATTGGTAAAGCTCAGTGAGTCAGAAGACTTTACAACATGAAGAATAAAAACCAGCTGGGAGTGAATTCAAGTGCATAGCACACTGCAGGAGCTCAGATAACATTCAGAAACCATTGCTCTCATGGTTTACAGCACCATTCAAACTGCCAATAGTGTTACTTTGTCAAGCATTTATTCCCAGCCAGTCAACACTCTCTATCAAAATATATAACTATGCCATTTATGCAGCTATTGCAAGAAAATCTGATATCAGTTTGTAAAAGCTGGTGCAGAATAGTACAATTGTGAGCTGTGGCTCAGTTGGTAGCCCCCCCCCGCCTCTTGAATCAGCAATAGTTGTGGGTTCAAGTCCCACACGAGAGACTTGAGCACAAAAATCTAGGCTGACACTCCAGTTGCAGTACTGATGCACTGTTGGAGGTGCCGTCTTTCAGATGTAGACATTAAACCGAGGCCCTGTCTGCCCTTTCAGGTGGATGTAAAAGATCTTATGGCACTATTTTGAAGAAGAGCAGGGGAGGTATCCCCGGTGTCCTGGCCAATATTTATCCCTCAATCAGCATTACTAAAACAGATTATCTGATTATCTGTTTGTGGGAGCTTGCAGTGTGCAAATTGGCTGTCGTGTTTCCTACATTACAACAGTGACTACACTTCAAAAGTACTTAATTGGCTGTAAAGTACTTTGGGACGTCCGGTGGTCGTGAAAGGCGCTATATAAATGCAAGTCTTTCTTTTCTTTTTTGAGCTTGAAGAAACTTGAAATAAATGTTTAGGAAGTCCATCATTTCTAGCCCTTTATTATAAAGGGGAAACCCAAACACACTGAACCAAAGGGATACAGTAGTGTAGTGCTTATGTTAGTGGACTTGTAATCCAGAGAACGGGAGTTCAAATCCCACAATGGAAGTTTGAGAATTTGAATTCAGTTTTTAAAATCTGGAAATAAAAGGTTGGTATTAGTAAAAATGACCATGAAGCTGTCGGATTGTTGTAAAAACCTAACTGGTTCACTAAAGTCGTTTATGGAAGGAAACCTACTGTCCTTACCTAGTCTGGCCTATATGTGACTCCAGTCCCACACCAACGTGGTTGACTTTCAACTGCCCTTTAACTGCCAAGCCATGCAGTAGGATCAGAACCACTACCAGCGGTTCAAGAAGAAGCCCCACCACCTTCTCAGGGCAACCAGAGATGGCAAAAAAAGGGTGGCCTTGCCAGCGACGCCCATGTCCCAAGAAAGAATTTTAACAAATGAAATTAATTCAAGTATACTATACAATATCTTACACTTGTAATACTCCATACACATTATTCTCGACAGACGTACCTTAAAAACAACTCTATGTGAACAACTGCAGGTGCAATCTTCTCCACCACATCTGCTATAAAATTGAATTTATATCTTGGGCTGTTTGGATGTGAATAACCTATACTACGCAGAAGAAATGCTGTACATTATTTATGAAATTCATAAAGTTACCAACATTAAAAATCTGATACATCCATATAAACAGTAAACTAATTTAGGAAAATAGAACTGAACTGAATTCAATAATTTTGTTGAAATGTTCTCAATCAAATATTCACTGCACATGTCCAGAAAATATAACAATTCAATATGGTAGTGGCAAAACACAAACATCAACTAGTGATGGAGCAATGAAGCATCCGAATTACTGTTTGTTCATTTAAGAAACTATTCTGGTATAATACACCAATGAAGAAAATACACCAATAGGGCATAAAACAGCTCACAGTTACAGTGACACATGCACAATTCTGGGATGACCACCACAATTATAGGACATGAGAACACTGGTAAGCCTCAAGAATGATCAACATTTTGAAAAATATTCTTTCTTTCCACAGAGTAGTGGGTGTGTGGAATATACTCTCAGCAAAACAGTTAAAGTTTTGACAATTATCTCTTTTAAAAAACCCAATAAATATCTGGTTCAGAATTAGAATTGGAGGTTTACAGGATAAGTATAGCCACAGATAATCAAATATGGTACAGAGCATCAAGTTTCCAATACTGCTGGTACTGTGGAAATGTCGTCGGTGCAATGCATGTGGTCAGGTTGATTATAGATTGGAATGTTGGATGTTTTTTATTCGTTCATGGAATGCGGGTGTCGCTGGCAAGGCTAGCATTTATTGCCCATCCCTAATTGCCCTTGAGAAGGTGGTGGTGAACCGCCTTCTTGAACCGCTGCAGTCCGTGTGGTGAAGGTACTCCCACAGTGCTGTTAGGGAGGGAGTTCCAGGATTTTGACCCAGCGACGATGAAGGAACGGCGATATACTTCTAAGTCAGGATGGTGTGTGACATGGAGGGGAACTTGGAGGTGCTGGTGTTCCCATGCACCTGCTGCCCTTGTCCTTCTAGGTAGTAGAGGTCGTGGGTTTGGGAGGTGCTGTCGAAGAAGCCTTGGCAAATTGCTGCAGTGCATCTTGTAGATGGTACACACTGCAGCCACGGTACGCTGGTGGTGGAGGGAGTGAATGTTTAAGGTGGTGGATGGGGTGCCAACGTCCTTGAGCTTCACTCAGTTACCTTCAGTGGCCAGAGAATTTTATCTTTCAAGTATAATTTGTTGAGGTAGTGCTGCTTAATATATTTGCATAAAGTTTCTTTCTGCACTCTTCTAAGAGGTAAACTAATGAGTGAAATTAAACTGCTATAAGTTTGCCTGTTCTTAGTCACCTCCCCCAAGAGATTGCATAAGATTGACAGTCTTATACAGTGAAAATTTTACAGGTGTGTTGAGAGCCTTTTCTTATATACTATTTCCTTATGTTTTTATGTAGTTGCAGACCTCTGAGCCATAACGTTGTCTTTAGAAGCCACAGAAAAGTGTTTATGAGGCAAACATAGAAACATAGAAGATAGGAGCAGGAGTAGGCCATTCGGCCCCTCGAGCCTGTTCTGCCATTTAATGAGATAATGGCTAATCATCCAAATTCAGTACCCTGTCCCTGCTTTCTCCCTATATCTCTTGATCCCTTTAGCCTTAAGGAATATATCTAACTCCTTCTTGAATATATTTAATGAATTGGCCTCAACTGCCTTCTGTGGGAGAGAATTCCACAGGTTCACCACTCTCTGGGTGAAGAAATTCCTCCTCATCTCAGTCCTAAATGGCTTACCCCTTATCCTTAGACTGTGACCCCCTGGTTCTGGACTCCCCCGCCATCGGGAACATCCTTCCTGCATCTAGTCTGTCTAGTCCTGTTAGAATTTTATAAGTGTCAATGAGATCCCCTCTCATTCTTTTAAACTCTAGCCCAGTCGACCCAATCTCTCTTCATACGTCATTCCTGCCATCCCAGGTATCAGTCTGGTGAATCTTCACTGCACTCCCTCCATGGCAAGAACATCCTTCCTCAGATAAGGCGACCAAAACTGCACACAATACTCAAGGTGTGGTCTCACCAAGGCCCTGTACAACTGCAGCAAGACATCCTTGCTCCTGTACTTGAATCCTCTCGCTATGAAGGCCAACATACCATTTGCCTTCTTTACCGCCTGCTGCACCTGCATGCTTACCTTCAGCGACTGGTGCACAAGGACACCCAGGTCTCATTGCACTTCCCCTTTTCCCAATCTATTGCCGTTCAGATAATAATCTGTCTTCCTGATTTTGCCACCAAAGTGGATAACCTCGCATTTATTCACATTATACTGCATCTGCCATGCATCTGCCCAATCACCCAACCTGTCCAAATCATACTGGAGTTTCTCTGCATCCTCCTCACAGCACACACGCCCACCCAGCTTTGTGTCGTCTGCAAACTTGGAGATATTACATCTAGTTCCCTCATCTAGATCATTAATATATATTATGAATAGCTGGGGTCCTAGCACCGATCCCTGCGGTACCCCACTAGTCACTGCCTGCCATTCGGAAAAAGACCCATTTATTCCAACTCTTTGCTTCCTGTCTGCCAACAGTTCTCTATCCAAGTCAGTACCTTACCCCCAATCCCATGTGCTTTAACTTTGCACACTAATCTCTTATGCGGGACCTTATCGAAAGCCTTCTGAAAGTCCAAATACACCACATCCACTGGTTCTCCCTTATCTATTCTACCAGTTACATCCTCAAAAAATTCCAGTAGATTAGTCAAGCATGATTTACCTTTTATAAATCCATGTTGATTTTGTCCGATCCTGTCACTGTTTTCCAAGTGCTCTGCTATTACATCTTTTATAATGGACTCTAGCATTTTCCCCACTACCGATGTAAGGCTTACCGGTAAGCCTTACTATAATTCCCTGTTTTCTCTCTACCACCTTTTTTAAACATTAGCTACCCTCCAATCCATGGGAACTGTTCCAGAGTCTATAGAATTTTGGAAGATGACCAGCAATGCATCTACTATTTCTAGGGCCACTTCCTTAAGACAGTTTTTAAATGGATATTTTATGAGTTTTTTTCAAGTGCATCAAGTAGGCACATACTATCATAAATCGTGGAAAAATATATCAGATTGTTAGAGTACTTTAAAAGGGCTTGTCAGTGAAGGACAGCAGGTGTTTACACAAGGCACCCAATTAACCCTAGAAAAATTAAGTTCATCAGTTTTTCCAAGCGATATTAAATAGGGATGATAGCCATCAGAAAAGTTGATTAAAATGTAATCTTACATAACTGTACAAGAACAAAATTAAATAATACCGTACTGTACATTTTCTGCTCAGCATATGGCCAGTACTGTATAATATGACTACACCAATTTTTATGGCAAATATTTTTAATAGCATGTTTCAAAACCTGCCATTTATCCACAAAATTGAGGAGAAGACAGCTGACAGATGATGCTCACTACATTTTTTTTTAGTTGAGAACCTTTTTTGTTTCTTGTTCAAGAGGTATGTGACTGAAATATCACATTAATGTAATCGGCTAACGGTAAAGAAAAAATATTTTTGGTCTCTTTCTTAGATGCATACCTTGGGTTCTTAAACACCAAATTAGAGGGCATCCCAAATTGTGAGAAAGAATGCAAGAGATTGCAGGAGAAGATAGATAGATTAGCAAGTGGGCAGAGAGATGGCAGATTCAGATAAGTGCAGAGAAATATTTTGGGGGCAAATGAAAAATGTAAGGAAATATACCAAAATTATACGATTCTTGAGAGTGGAGGGAGAGAGAGATCCAGTATCACATATATAAATCTTTAAAAGTAGGAATGCAGGTAGAAGAAACTATAAAAATATAATGAGATATGGGGTTTGCACATGGTAGCATTAAATATAAAAAGCAAGGAAGTGATGATGAATTTATACAAGACATTATTTAGGCTACAGTTAGAGTACTGCATGTAGTTCTGCTCACCCCAGTATAAGAGGATATTAGAGTAATGGAAAAGGTACACCAAACATTTACTAGAATGATACCAGGAACAAGAAGTTATAGTTATAAAGAAAGACTTGGAAAATATGAGCGGTTTTCACTTGAACAGAAAACGTAGACAGTATTAGGCTATTCATCGAGGGGGGCATCAAAGCTGAGCCCAATGCCGTCCTCACACGACGACACAAATGCACATTTTCCAGCAGGGGTCATGGGATTGTAATTAGAAGCAGAAACTCACTCTCTAACCCAGAGATCCTAAGGTCAACGGTAACACCCCAACTGCTGCCTCAGCTAAGATTAGCTCCCCAGATAGACCAAGGATCTAACCTGATGCCTTTAGCCACTAGGCCATCAGAGGGACTCTATTTAATAAATGTAGTCATCTGAGCTTGGCTATTCCAGGCCTCCAGTTTCACAGAAACCACAGAAATAGTATTTTCTATGATTTCAGTTTTCAAAGATGACCTAACCATCTGAAGAATACTCTGTAATCAGTCCAAGGGTGTTCCTCAAACACTTATACCATCACTACAAACTCTTAGTTGAATGTATATTATGTTTTCAATCTCTCTAGAGGTTATGTTATAGCTTCCTGAAGACATTTTCTAATTAGTGTATGTAATTTTAATGCCTACATAGTGAAAGTTTAAGATGTATCCTTCAGATGGAAGTTAAAATGAAATATCACTGACGGGATGGAAGTACAGGTACTTTCAATGTGAAGTATCTCCTCCAACCATTTATTAATAAGAGCTGCCTACTTATTCTTCGCCCTCTTGGGAGATGTAATGATTTTTTGTAAATTGCTGGTCATTTTGCATTAACTAGCTGGAAGGAGATTACTATGCTGATATGGCTCCAGCATTGTGAGAGTAGGGATTAGGATCTTTTTTGGTTCTAGATGCCAATGCCAGGGCTCCAAAATGGGAAAAATATATCAGTGTTAGTCAGGCAAAGGAGTCTTTTTTACAACTTCAGAGCCACAACAGGGAAGGAAGGCGAACCCTGGGCCAACAATAACAACCACTAATTGATGAGCCTTCCTCCCACAAAAGCAGAGCAGCACTCTTCTGATTGGGCAGCAGAATTGACAGCCCTCCAGGAGGCTCCTGCAATTAGTATAAAATTCTTCCGGAATCCTGTAATAAAAAACCATTTAAGCCAAAAAAAACCAACTATTTTAGAAATCAGAGAATCACACAGCACAGAAGGAGGCCATTCGGCCCATCGTGTATGCCAGAAATGTTCCTATTTTGTCACTGTTATAAAACTATGTTTAGGAACAGCTGGTGTTACAACAATGTTGCATTTTAATTTAATAAGTAGGTGTATTGTAATCAATCTGTAAAACATAAACTAATTGGGGTCAATTCAGAAATACTGCACAGTCACTCTCTTGGAGCCTACCACAGTTTTCAGAATAGTAACATTTTTGAAGAATTTCAAAAGTGTAAACTAGGATGGGAACCTGAGTGTAGATTCAGAAGGGAGAGAAGCAAAGCGGGAAATAGAAGGCAGTAAATTAGTAAGTTAGTTTGGAAGGCAGAGGAAACAAAGGCTAGAAAATAGACAACAAAGGGGTTTGGCAGTGCTTAATGGTATATACTTCAATGCAAGGAGTCCAGAAAATAAGGCAGATGAGCTGTGGGTATAGATAGACTTGTGGAAGTATGATATTGTAGCTATTGCTGAAACATAGCTGAAAGAAGGGCAGGAATGGCAGCTCAACATTCCTGGTTACAGGGTTTTCAGATGAGATAGAGAGGGGGATAAAAAAGGAGGGGGGGGTCGCAATATTAGTTAAAGAAACAATTACTACTGTGAGGAGGGATATATGTTAGAAGGATCATCAAATGAGGCCATATGGGTTGAACTGAAGAACAAAAAAGGGGCACTAACACTGCTGGGAGTGTACGATAGACTCCCAAATAGTCAGAGGGAAATAGAAGAGCAAATATGTAGGCAAATTTCTGAGAAGTGCAAAAACAATAGGGCATGGGATCCAAGGGAAAGTGGCAAGTTGGATCCAAAATTGGCTCAGTGGCAGGAAGCAAAGGGTAATGGTTGACGGATGTTTTTGTGACTGGAAGGCTGTTTCCAGTGGGGTTCCGCAGGGCTCAGTACTAGGTCTCTTGCTTTTTGTGGTATACATCAATGATTTAGACTTCAATGTAGGGGGCATGATTAAGAAATTTGCAGATGAGACAAAAATTGGCCGTGTGGTTGATAGTGAGGAAGAAAGCTGTAGACTGCAGGAAGTTATCAATGGACTGGTCAGGTGGGCAGAAAAGTGGCATATGGAATTCAATCCGGAGAAGTGTGAGGTAATGCATTTGGGGAGGGCTAACAAGGCAAGGGACTACACAATCAATGGTAGGATACTGAGAAGTGTAGAGGAACAGAGGGACTTTGGAGTGCATGTCCACAGATCCCTGAAGGTAGCAGAATAGGTAGATAAGGAGGTTAAGAAGGCTTACGGGATATTTTCCTTTATTAGCTGAGGCATAGAATATAAGAGCAGGGGGGGTTATGCTTGAACTGTATAAAACACTAGTTAGGCCACAGCTGGAGTACTGCGTACAGTTCTGGTCACCACATTACAGGAAAGATGTGATTGGACTAGAGAGGGTACAGCGGAGATTTACGAGGTTGTTGCCATGACTGGAGAATTTTAGCTATGAAGAAAGCTTGGATAGGCTGGGGTTGTTTTCTTTGGAACAGAGGAGGCTGAGGGGGGACTTGATTGAGGTGTATATAATTATGAGGGGCCTAGATAGAGTGGATAGGAAGCACCTATTTCCCCTAGCAAAGATGTCAATAACCAGGGAGCATAGATTTAAAGTAATGGGTAGAAGGATTAGAGGGGAATTAAAGAGCTTTTTTCATCCAGAGGGTGGTGGGGGTCTGGAACTCACCACCTGAAAGGGTAGTAGAGGCAGAAATGCTCATCACATTTAAAAAGTACTTGGATATACACTTGAAGTGCCGTAACCTACAAGACTATGAACCAAGAGCTGGAAAGTGGGATTAGGCGGGATCAATCTTTTTCGGTCAGCACAGACACGCTGGGTCGAATGGCCTCCTTCTGTGCTGTAAATTTCTATGATTCTGTAACTTTGAAAAAACATGGTTATTGAAAAATTAAAGTAAACTTATTACTGCCACTATACTGAGTACCACTATCAATGTAATATGCTATTTATTTATTTTAAAGGATCTTGAATGTGGCATTGGGTGCAAAATTCCAAATAATAATTTGTACAAGTATAGATGTTATTTTTCACCTGTAGGATAATGCAGCAACTCTCACCCAAACACAGTAATGAACTCAATCATGCTCAATGTAAATTCAAGATCCACCTTGTATTAAAGGGAAATTATACATCTGAAAATTGTTACTTAAGATACTTTCTCAAGCTAAAAGAATTTAAAAACATATAGGCAATTGTATCACGTTAGCAGCTACAGTGTCAACTCACCTTTAGGAGTCTTGCCCTAATTATCTCAGTACAGGTAACATGGCAAAGATGCATATCTAGGATGTTTGGTTGTAGTCTCATGTTGGCTTCAAGAACTTTCTGAGAGTGATCCCAAGAGCTTTGAAGCCCATGTATCCATTACTTTACTCTAAAGTTTGCGAAGGAAGTTTGGGCAAGTTTTATTTGGGTGGTGTCATGGTGGACACCCAAAGTCTCTGCACCAGATCTTTTGATGTGTGATGATCTTGATATTGAAAGATTACCCATTGTAATGTAATCGTTGCAAATTGATCAAATAAGCTCCAGCTGACTACTGGGATATAACGGCCTGTAGATAATACATGAAAATAACTTAAAAATTGCTGTAGAAACCAACTGTTGCACGTTATTAAAGTATTTGCTTACCTGCTTCACATCCGCCTTTGTGAACTTGAATGATCGCCGGCAGTCTCAGCTGCAGAGCTCTCTTGCTGACCAACTTGAGTTTGCACACGTTGTCATAGGTCTTGCCGTCGCTGCCACACACCTTGTAGTTGGATTTGCATCGGCAGACGCCGGGTCCCTTTGCCAGACGCTTGCCGGAGAGAGGCTTGCACTCCATCCCTTCCCCGCAAGTTACATCGCTCGGGCGCCCGCAGGCTTGTCCCTCCCCAGCGGCGCACACCAGGCAGCAGTGACAGACGTCGTGCACGTAGCCATGGAAACAGCTGGGACTCGGGCACTTGGACACATCGCAGCGCAGCGGGCAGGCGGGCCGGTCCGGGGACGGCGCGGGCTCGGCGCCGGCGGCAAAACCGCAGCTCGTCACCCTCAGCAAGAAGCCCAGGAGAAGAGAGCGGGTCAAACTCGCCATTGCTGCAGCACAGACACGTCACCAGAACACAACACAACTCAGTTCATGTAAATAACAGGTACAACTGGTAAAGTCTAAACAAAAAAATCCACCAAAAGTTAAACCGATAACCTGGAGAGCTATTTTTTTCTTTACAAAAATGTAAATTCTGTAACTTATAAATTGCAAGAATAAAAAAGATTTTTTTGTAATTATTCCGAGTATAAATATATTTTTTTTAAAGTCAGAAAATGACGGAGGTTACAAACCAATCCATACACTGCAATGCAAAAGTTGAAAAGATTGTTTCAAATTTGAGCGTTTCAAAAGTTTACACGGGTAAACAACGAACATCAAAACTGAGCACGAAAAGATTACAACGAAGAACTAAAAAGCCGACGCATTCTGACTTTACAGACTTTTCTAATTAGAAAAAAATAGAAAATTAGAAAAAAAGCGAGAATATCCGAAGATGAAAACAGCCTCTGTGCCGCTGCTGAGTGAGAATGATGTGCAAGCCTTGAAAGCAAACGGTAATAAAGAAGCCTTGATGAGTTTTTCTTCTGACTCACCAAACTTTAGCCAATGTTTACGAAATTGGAGCGTTGATCCAGATCCCCGCAGCTGTAGTGACCCAACCCACACTGACCAGATTTGAGGAGGTTCCACATATATAAAAAAAAACAGTATTCTGTTTAGGCGCTTTAATCTTCCACATCACAATCCCGATAAGAGTATAAATAATTTTCCAAAATAAATATGCACTTACTATAAAAGTCAACATCAAGTGCGCTGTACTTTTAAAAAAACGAATGTGTGTCTGGGGGAGTTTATATATATATATATATATATATATACAAAGGTAGGATAGTGAAACTCATTAAATAATTTAAAGTGTTGTATGCTGATTACATTTTAGTAAACAAATTGATGAGTTTTGCAGAAAGAAAAGGAAAGTTGACTCCAAACTCCAAAGTTAGCGCAAACCAAGCATGTCTGTTATACATTTGATTGAATGCAAAACAAGTGAATATACATATATATATATATGTTACTCATGTTATGTGGAGCATGTAGTGACAAGCAGCCACTTGACAAAATTTGACCCTGGTGTCTTTCATGGAAGTGAATAAATGAGGAATAACAACAGACAAATCTCAGACTTCCCAAAGCATAATCATGCACTACAAATTCTGGTTCAGCATGTGATAATAATTAACAACAACGACTTGCATTTATATAGCACCTTTAACGTAGTAAAACGAACCAAGGAGGGAAATTTGCTACGGCTCTTCGGGGGGGTTTAAACTAATTTGTCAGGGGGATGGGAAAAAGGGCTGTAGTCCACGAGCCAGTGGTGAGTGTAGGGAAGTACTGAGGAGGGTATCAAGGTCGCAGGAATGTACCGGCAGACAGGAAGATGGCTTGAAGTGTGTCTACTTCAATGCAAGGAGCATCCGGAATAAGGTAGGAGAACTTGGAGCGTGGATTGGTACTTGGGACTACGATGTGGTGGCCATTACGGAGACATGGTTAGAACAGGGACAGGAATGGTTGTTGGAAGTTCCGGGGTATAGATGTTTCAGTAAGAGTAGGGAAGTTGGTAAGAAAGGTGGAGGAGTAGCATTGTTAATCAAGGATAGTTTAACAGCGGCAGAAAGGCAGTTCGAGGGGGATCTGCCGTCTGAGGTAATATGGGCTGAAGTTAGAAATAGGAAAGGAGCGGTCACGTTGTTAGGAGTTTTCTACAGGCCCCCAAATAGTAATAAAGATGTGGAGGAAGAAATTGCAAAGCAGATTATGAATAGGTGTGGAGGTCACAGAGTAGTTGTCATGGGTGACTTCAACTTTCCAAATATTGATTGGAACCTTTATAGGTCAAACAGTTCGGATGGGATAGTTTTTGCACAGTGTGTGCAGGAGGGTTTCCTGACACAATATGTGGATAGGCCGACAAGAGGTGGGGCCACGTTGGATTTGGTACTGGGTAATGAACCGGGCCAAGTGTTTGATTTGTATGTGGGAGAGCACTTTGGAGATAGTGACCACAATTCGGTAACTTTCACTATTGCAATGGAGAGGGATAGGGCCATACGGCAGGGCAGGGTTTATAATTGGGGGAGGGGTAATTATGATGCGATTAGGCAAGAATTAGGGAGTATAAGATGGGAACAGAAACTATCAGGGAAAGGCACAAACGAAAAGTGGAGCTTTTTCATGGAGCAATTACTGCGTGTCCTTGATAGGTATGTCCCTGTCAGGCAGGGAGGAAATGGCCGAGTGAGAGAACCACGGTTCACAAAAGAGGTTGAATGTCTAGTCAAGAGGAAAAAGGAAGCGTATGTAAGGATGAGAAAACAAGGTTCAGTTGGGTCGATTGAGGGGTACAAGGTAGCAAGGAATGAGCTAAAAAAAGAGCTTAGGAGAGCTAGGAGGGGGCATGAGAAGTCCTTGGCGGGTCGGATCAAGAAAAACCCCAAGGCTTTTTACTCTTATGTGAGAAATAAAAGAATGACCAGGGTGAGGGTAGGGCCGGTCAAGGACAGTAGTGGGAACTTGTGCATGGAGTCAGAAGAGATAGGAGAGGTGATGAATGAATACTTTTCGTCAGTGTTCACCGAGGAGAGGGGCCATGTTCTTGAGGATGAGAGTGTGATAAAGGTGGATAGGCTAGAGGTGGTAGATGTTCTGAGGGAAGATGTTTTAGCAATTTTGAAGAACCTGAGGGTCGATAAGTCCCCTGGGCCAGATGGGATATATCCTAGGATTCTTTGGGAGGCAAGGGAGGAGATTGCAGAGCCTCTGGCTTTGATCTTTGGGTCCTCACTGTCCACGGGGATGGTGCCAGAGGACTGAAGAGTGGCGAATGTTGTTCCTCTCTTCAAGAAAGGAAATAGGAATGACCCTGGTAATTATAGGCCGGTTAGCCTTACTTCGGTGGTTGGTAAGATAATGGAAAAGGTCCTGAGGGATAGGATTTATGACCATTTGGAAAGGGGCAACTTAATCAGGGATAGTCAACACGGATTCGTGAAGGGTAAGTCTTGCCTAACAAATTTGATTGAATTCTTTGAGGAGGTAACTAAGTGTGTAGATGAAGGTAGAGCAGTTGATGTCGTATACATGGATTTTAGTAAGGCGTTTGATAAGGTTCCCCATGGTCGTCTCATGAAGAAAGTAAGGAGTTGTGGGATAGAGGGAAATTTGGCCGATTGGATAAGTAACTGGCTATCTCATAGAACGCAGAGGGTGGTGGTGGATGGAACATTTTCGGACTGGAGACCAGTTACCAGCGGTGTGCCACAGGGGTCGGTGCTGGGTCCTCTGCTGTTTGTGATTTTTATCAATGACTTGGAGGAGGGGACTGAAGGGTGGATCAGTAAATTTGCTGATGACACCAAGATTGGTGGAGTAGTGGATGAGGTGGAGGGCAGTTGTAGGCTGCAAAGAGACATTGATAGGATGCAGAGCTGGGCTGAAAAATGGCAGATGGAATTTAACCCTGATAAGTGCGAGGTGATTCATTTTGGTAGGGCAAATTTGAATAAGGATTACAGGGTCAACGGCAGGGTTCTGAGGAACGTGGAGGAGCAGAGGGATCTGGGGGTTCATATCCACAGATCTCTGAAGGTTGCCACTCAAGTGGATAGAGCAGTAAAGAAGGCCTATGGTGTGTTGGCGTTTATTAACAGAGGGTTTGAGTTTAAGAACCGTGAGGTTATGCTGCAACTGTACAGGACCTTGGTGAGACCACATTTGGAATATTGTGTGCAGTTCTGGTCACCTCACTATAGGAAGGACGTAGAAGCATTGGAAAGAGTGCAAAGGAGATTTACCAGGATGCTGCCTGGTTTGGGGGGGAGGTCTTATGAGGAAAGATTGAGGGAGTTGGGGCTTTTCTCTTTAGAGCGGAGGAGGATGAGAGGCGACTTAATAGAGGTTTATAAGATGATGAGGGGGATAGATAGAGTGGATGTTCAGAGACTATTTCCTCGGGTAGAGGCAGCTGTTACAAGGGGGCATAACTATAAGGTGCATGGGGGGAGATATAGAAGGGATGTCCGAGGTAGATTCTTTACTCAGAGAGTGGTTGGGGTGTGGAATGGACTGCCTGCTGTGATAGTGGAGTCGGACACTTTAGGAACTTTCAAGCAGTTATTGGATAAGCACATGGAGCACACCAGAGTGATAGGGAGTGTGATAGCTTGATCTTGGTCTCGGACAATGCTCGGCACAACATCGAGGGCCGAAGGGCCTGTACTGTGCTGCACTGTTCTATGTTCTATGTTCTAAGGCGCTTCACAGGAGCGTTATCAAACACAATTTGACACCGAGCCACATACTAGGACAGGTGACGAGGTAGGATTTAAGGAGCATCTTAAAGGAGGAGAAAGAGGTAGCGAGGTGGAGAGGGTTAGGGAGGGAATTCCAGAGCTTAGGGCCTAGGCAACTGAAGGTACATCCGCCAATGGTGGAGCGATTAAAATCGGGATGTGCAGGAAGCCAGAATTGGAGATCTCGGAGGAGGTTACTGAGATAGGGAGGGGCAAGGCCATAGAGGGATTTTAAAATTGAGGCATTGCCGGACCGGGAGCCAATGTAGGCCAGTAAGCACAGGGGTGATGGGTGAACGAGATTTGGTGCGAGTTAAGATATGGGCAACAGAGTTTTGGATGAGCTCAACTTTATGGAGGGTGGAAGATGGAAGGCTGGCCAGGAGAGCATTGGCATAGTCAAGACTACAACAACAACAACAACTTGCATTTATATAGCGCCTTTAACGTAGTAAACCATCCCAAGGTGCTTCACAGGAGCGTTGTCTAGAGGTAACAACGGCATGGATGAATGTTTCAGCAGCAGATGAGCTGAGGCAGAGGTGGAGACAGGTGATGTTACGGAGGTGGAAGTAGGCGGTCTAGGTGGGGGAGCGGATGTGTGGTCGGAAGCTCATCTCAGGGTCAAATACAACACCAAGGTTGCGAACGGTCTGGTTCAATCTCAGACAGTGGCCAGGGAGAGAGATGAAGTCGGGACTGAACACAATGGCTTTGGGCTTCCCAATATTTAGTTGGAGGAAATTTCTGCTCATCCACTACTGGATATCAGACAAGCAGTGTGACAAATCAGAGACAGTGGAGGGGTCGAGAGAGGTGGTGGTGAGGTAGAGCTGGGTGTCGTCAGCATACATGTGAAACCTGATATGTGTTCGGATGATGTCACTGAGGGGCAGCATGTAGATGAGGAATAGGGGGCCAAGGATAGATCCTTGGGGGACACCAGAGGTAACAGTGTGGGAGCGGGAAAAGAAGCCATTGCAGATGATTCTCTGGCTACGACTGGATATAAACTCTGTTTCTGAATTCTTGTTTACAAGGGGTATGGTTCCTGCTGCTGACAGTCTGGAGGAGAGTTCCACATGCAGAAATATTATGCGAAGATTAAGCTACAATTACCACACACAAGATGCTAACACACACTGACACACTTTATATAACCACAAGGAAATATTCCATGCTGGTGTTTCCTGAAAAAAATTGCCTGGTGTTGAGTAAAATAGCTACCGCTACATAATAGTACATGTTAAGACTTTGATATTGAATACACAGATAGAGTACATAGAATACACGTGCTTAATTTACCTATTTTGAAGGTCCGCTTCCAGTAAGGGATATAACACAGCCAGAAACAGCCCCTTGGAATGGTTTTACTGCATAGTGAAAAGAGAACCATGGAAATTTAAGCACAGAGAGAGCTTACACCACTGCTAGCTCCACATCAGAGGTATCTGATATAGTTCAGTTTTCCTGTTCCTTCCACATACTCTAATAGTTTAAATATTTTTCTTCTTCAAATGTAATAATCAGTAAGAATCAATAATAGAATTATTTTTAATCTCACTCTATTTTCCCCATTTTCTCCTCTCAGGTCACCTCTGAGCTACATGTTCGCATGACACCTCCCCATTTAAATCATTCTTTTAATATTATATATTATAACTGAAGCCCATTAAACAATATGGCCCAAAAATTCGGCCGTTCCTGGGTGAGTACTCAGTGCGTACTCACCCGTATTGCTTTCCGAAGTGCCGGTTTCCTGCATGCACTGCGCATGCGCGGGAAACCGGAACTTCCGGTATGGTGAAGGGGGCGGTTCCTAGGTGAACCGCGTGCGCGCTAGAGGCTGCGCGCACGCAGCACACTTAGATTTTTTTTCAGGTTTCTACGCGAGGGTAAGTATTGAAGATTCTACGCCAATAAAAAGGAGGCGTAAGACCCCTTTTGAACAAGGTAAGTGGTTAATTAAGTATAATTTTAAAAATTTTTCAACAGGTTTATCTTTTTTAGATACTTTAAAGAAAGGTAAGTTTATTTTTATAACTTTTAAAAAGTATTTTAATTTTTTCAAAAATTTAAATTTTTGTTTAAAGTGGTTAATTTATTTAACTATAGTTATTTTATAAATGTGATGGTTTTTTTTTAAATTTAATTTAAGTTTAGCTGTTCTTTTGGGGCCAATTTCAATTCACAGATTTGACAGGTCTCCTGTCAAATCTATGAATGAAAGATGGTCTGCTTCCATTGGCTCTCCATGGCCCACGTGATCCCAGGGGTCGCATCGCACTAACTGCGCCCCTGGAACACGCAAGCACTGCGCGCCGGCTCTTGGGAGAGGCCCAGGACCCGAAGTTCCTGTGGGCCCAAAACACAACGGCAGGCGTGGTGGGTAAGAGCGCGCGCGATCCTTACCCCCGCGGCAAGCCGGCCACGCGAATTTCTAGGCCTATATGTATTCCACACATATTGTAGGTGAAATTCCTCCCATCAAAATGCCAATCATTGATTTTTTTCTAACATTATTGGCAGGCCTCTCCTTTGTTTTGAATGAGTACAGATGTTTTAACACTATGGGCTAAATTCTTTTAATTTGTAATTCTGCAAGAATATGCTTATTCTGTGTTTCATAATGCAAACATATTTTACCATGTCAAATGTTTCAGCTTTTATTCTGCTGGAGGCTATATTACTGTAGAATTTGAATTAACATGGTGCCTGTTGCAATTACTGCACTGCAATATACTCCACTATAGAGTGAAATACTTATGACATTTATGGGTTATATTTTTCCTGTTCTCTAATTTTGGAAAAAAGTATGTGTCAGTACAAAGTGAGGAAGCCAGCAAATAGAGGAGAACAAACTCCCTGGATATCTTTTTAAAACTGAAACTGACTTGCATTTAACCACAATGTGTTAACAAAAACATCTTAAAGTGTGAAATTATCCTATATAATATTAGCATTCCAATAACACTAAAGTGTTGTTATGAAATGCCTTTGCCCACTTTTTAGCAAAGGCATTAATCCATAAATTATAAATAGGGTAACATCTCATTAAATTGCAGTCAGAGGAATTTATTACTGAAGCATTTGTATGTTAATATCGCATAGCATGATTTCACCCCTTTTTATTTAAGACAAAAATTAAGACGACCCTTCTCAGGATGAATGCAGCTTTCGATTTTGAAGATGCTGTGTGAGACTACCCTGACACACCCCAAATGTGGAATCAACCACAGTCACTTGCATTTTGATCGCCCTCCTCAGATGCAGACAGATGCTTGCCAGCACTTTATAGACCAATGAATAAAAAGCGGACATAAGGGGAATAAGGAATAGGCTGATGTCAGGAGAGTGGACAGTGTTGGCGGCGCCATAGGGTTACAATAGATTGTTGAGGTGCAGTGTGGAAAGGATATGAGAGGTTTCAAGGTAAGGATCTTAAAATCAATCTGCTGGGGCACAGGGATCAAATGAAACTTGGCCCCATTAACTTATTCAGTAGTGCACCAAATCGGTGTACTTAAAAATATTGAATTTTATGCTTTTTAATTGAATGAGTGTAAAGATATATCAATTTATTTTTGGGAGTTCAGAAAGATACAAGCAGACTGTAGTAGGAAGTTTGGCCAGGAGCCTTAAGAATATAAACCCACGCACAGTGCACTGTGAATCTTCAAGATTTGTTAGTGCATAATCCTATGAGTCCACTGTATAATAACCACATTCATTCTGCCAGCCTACTGGCCTGCAGTTTTTTTTATTATTATTTACACAGTTGGCTCCATATAAATACATGATTGTTCCAAGCACAATTTTACTTTAAGCATAGAATTTTAATTTATCAAATCAATTTGTATTCACGGTTCTGCAGAATTTTTGTTCTAAACACTATATTCTCCAATTATTCACACTTTTTGTTTTTCAACACACTGAATACTCTCAATCTAGCACATGCAGGTCCTTTTTTTACAAAGGAATTTTTTGTACAATGAAGTTTTTCAGTTTAAAAGAAAAAAAGAAAGACTTGCATTTATATAGCGCCTTTCACAACCACCGGATGTCTCAAAGCACTTTACAGCCAATTAAGTACTTTTGAAGTAGAGTCACTGTTGTAATGTAGGAAACGCGGCAGCCAATTTGTGCACAGCAAGGTCCCACAAACAGCAATGTGATAATGACCAGATAATCTGTTTTTGTTATGTTGATTGAGGGATAAATATTGGCCAGGACATCGGGGATAACTTCCCTGCTATTCTTCGAAATAGTGCCATGGGATCTTTTACGTCCACCTGAGACAGCAGACAGCAATATGAGTGATTAAATGAGCAAGGGTACACATTTTACAGTGGTTTTTTGTAAGCAGCCTTTAGAATTGCTGATACCAAATCCTAACAATCGTATCTTAGCAAAACAGCAGTCACGTTAGCAGAATTCAGCTGTATGTTATATACTGCTCTTCCCGTTAATCTCATCTCTTCTGCTCTCCAATCACTGCTGCATACCTCCAAATCTTGAACAAGAGGAAGTGTATTTGCTACAAAGTAAAGACTGATAATACGTTCCAGCCTTTCTTAAAGTAGAATGTTTCCATATCTATAGCATATCTATCTTGCAATCTTGCAACAAATGAAACCTGTAGCGTTGATGGTAGATTGAAGCATTGGTCAGTATTAAGCTTGAACTCAACAGCAACAACAATATGCACTTATATAGGCCTGTAATTTCCGATAGGAGGCTTCCTGCGTGCGGATGCCTCCTATCAGGAACAAATCTACGCTCTTACCTGAGGGCTCCCGAGGTACGGCCATTTCAGATCCTGGGCCTGTCCACAGTCGAAATGCGCAGGGCCCACGTATCCCAGGGGCGCATGCGGTTCGCAAGGGTCCCTGGGATCACGTGGGCCAGGCGAGCCAATGGGAGAAGGGAATCCCCCTTCATACTTTTGACAGATAGACCTGTCAAAAGTATGAATGGAGATCACCCCAAAAACACATCAAAACATTAAATAAATTTTTTTTATCACGTTTTTAAAATGAGTTAAAATTACATTAAATTAAATATTTTAAACAAAAATTTTATTTTTTGAAAAAAATAATTAAAGTTTTTTACAGGGCCAAAAATAAACTTACCTTTTTTAAAAGTATTTTTAAGTTATAAATGAGTGAAACATTTTTTTTAAAACTTTTTCAAACTCTTATGCTGGTCAAAGCAGGCCTTAGATTTTCAAGTGATTTCAGCGAGCGGAGGTTCTGCAGAAAGTGGAACTCTCCGCCCACAGAGGCCCTTCTCCAGGCAGGCGTCCGATCTGGCAAGAGGATTCTAGACAGATCGGAAATGCCGGTTTTCAACGCATGCGCTTCACATGCCTGAAACCGGCATTTCCGATGTCCCTACGGGTGTGTACACAGCTCATACACACCCGTAGGGATCTGAAGCCTCCTAAAGCGCTTCACAGAAGCGCGATCAGACAAAAATCAACACCAATTCAAAGAAGGAGACATTAAGAAGGGTGAGATGTAGATTTTAAGGAGGGTCTTAAATGAGGAGCAGGAGGTTGAGAGGTGGAGAGGTTTAGGGAGGGAATTCCAGAGCTTCTGGCCTAAATGGCTAAAGGCACAGCCGCCAATGGTGAGGCAAGGGGAGTGGGGGATGGACAAGAGCCAAAGTTGGAAGAACGCAGAGTTATTGGAGGGTTGTAGGGCTGGAGAAGGTTACAGAGATAGGGAGGGAGAGACTATGAAAATATTTGAATGTGAAGTTGGACGATTGCTGCCTAACAGCTCCATTGAAAGTCCACAGTAATTTTACTGTCCTCACACAACACACTGAAAATATATTAGTTACATGTTATTTTACTATTTTATATGTGTTCTACTTATGCTTATTACTAAATGTCTTTTACCCCGTTCCCTTGAGCTCAATGGAGAACCTGACTTAGAAAGCTGCTAACAAGAAAGCATATAAAATAAAAACAGAAAATGCTGGAAATACTCAGCAGGTCAGGCAGCATCTGCGGAGAGAGAAACAGAGGGCTGGATTTTGCCAGTGCTCAGAGTGCGGGTTTGGAGGCGGGTCTGCTGTCAAAATAGGAAACCCGCTGTCAACCCGCCTCCACGCGAGTCTCCCAGGTGTCGGGTCTGTCTGCGCAGAACTGACCCGACACCAAGCGGCGGGGGAGACAATTTATATCATTAAATGACTTGTTAACAGCCGATTTAATGCTATTTTGAGCCTACCGTATAATTTTACGTGCTCCCCCACGGGTTACCCACTGCTCGGGGAACATGCCAGCTCACCCTGTCGTGAGTTGAGTCTGCTTTGATTTATCTGATAACCTGACAGCTGCAGAAATGGTATAAAGGATACCATGTTGCAGCTGTTCAGTTTCAGAGCTCAGAAACTGCTGGTTACTGCATTTGTAATACATATAGAGATTTCTTTAGCTTGCAAGTATTTAGAGCCAACTGTATATCCAGTGCAACCTCACTGGAACAACCTCTCTCACCATTGACAGATCGCTTCTGTCATCTCAACTGCAGCTGCCATTTATTCCAGCAACATCGCTGCCCTTGAAAAAATCAGACCTTGGTCCTCTGAATCCTTCCACGATCAGTCCCAACAGCATCAACACCAGGCACACCAACATCACCAACAGCATCGCCAACCTTCTCCACCATCACCTGATGCTGCACAGGACACAGGGCATCAGCACCCGACAACATTGCTGCCCGGGAGGTCAGCAATGGCATCACCATTGCCAGACTTACTTCACTTGACGCTGTATACCCTGGCTGCCACATGATGCGCCAGGTTGATACCACCCCACACCAGCACCATAAAGCATGCCTATAATGTCTAAGCCATTCCTTTCATACTCATCACTATAGTGGGGGGGGGGGGGGGGGAGGTGTTATGTCTCAACATTCACTCGAACTCAGTAAGACACTTCTCAAGGTGCGCACAGATCTGTCCAATAAGGTGAAGTGTTGAAAAAGAGATTTCACTGTATGACAACACATTACCAGAACCTTCAGATGAACATTGGCTAAACCTCTCAAGTGCCCACCATTGTGTGTTGTTAGTTGGTATGCTTGCAGTAGGATGAGGGTGAGTGTGAGGGATGGCTAATGAGATGGGGAGGTGATAATGTAGATAGAGAGGGATGGGTGGAGGTGCAAGGTAAGTTGATGTGAGTAAGGATGTGCAGGAGAAGGGTATGGAAGGCAGAGTGATGGGGATGCGATGAGTGGCACAGCAGGGTGAGTTTGAGTGTGGCTTGGCAGTAACGTTTCGTGATCTACTGAGATCATTGAAAGGTTGGCGCCACTGCAACCAGGCACTCCTGATGACATCCCTGCTTCTGTCTTCCTGTGCAATGTGCAACCAGACTACGTTGATCTCCTGGGGAGGTCTCTTCTGCCCATGGGAAGGGAAGAGAATCTCCCTGCGTGTTGTCACTCCCTCCATAAGCATATGGAGGGAGTCATGCATGAGCCTGGATGCAGCCGTGCACCTTTGTGCAGTACTTGTCAGTGTTTGCAGCACCTCAATGCTGTAGAACACTGACAGCACAAATGTCAAAATCAATGTGGCCGTGGTCCCTTTAAGGAAACCAGCTGATGACGCATCATCAAATGATGTCATCAGACCCGCTTCCTGTTAATTGGCTGGGAACCCCGCAGGGTGGGCTTAACAAGGCCAATCTATGGAAAGTCTTTTTCAGAGAGCGACTGCAGACGGGAGCAGGACCGGAAACCGCCAACTCGCTCCGCCTCCGCAGGGAAAATCCAGCCCAGAGTTAACGTTTCAGATCCTGAAACATTGGCCGGGATTTTCTTTACCTGGTCGATACGGGTCGGGTGCAGCAGTCGGCGTGACGGGTTGGGACCCCATTCCTCATTTCATGCCGCTCCTCAGAATGACTTTCCCTTAATGAGCTCTATTAAAGCAGGTCTGTGCATTACCCGGCCCTATTAAATGGTGCGGGTCTGATGACATCATCGATGACTCATTTCCAGTCGGGATATTGGCCACATTGCATTTGAAGGTTCATCTAGGAGTGTGCGGGCACTGTATTTTATCATTTGGGTCTTGCTAAGCCTGAACACATGACTGCATAGAGGCAGAGGGCTGCACCCAGGTTCTCAGATGACTCCCTCCATATGCAAGAGCACGCAGGGAGGTCCTCTTCCCTTCTGATGGGTACAAGAGACCTCCCCAGGAGACCAAAAGAGCCTGGCTCCAAATAGCAGAGGAAGTCAACAGCAGGGATGCTGTGAGGAGGACTTGGGTGCAGTGTCGGAAGCGCTTCAGTGATCTCATTAGATCAGGAAAGGTGAGTACAAATCCACACTCAACTTCACCCTGCTGTGCCTCTCATCACATCCCCATCACTCTGCCTTCCCATGCCTACTCCTGCACATTATGACTCACACCAACATACCTTTCGTGTCCACCCATCCCTCTCTCTCTATCGCGTTTCCCACATTGCAACAGTGACTTCACTTCAAAAAGTACTTCATTGGCTGTAAAGCGCTTTGAGACGTCCAGTGGTCGTGAAAGGGGCTATATAAATGCAAGTCTTTTTTTTTTCTTTCTATCTACATTATCACATCCCCATCTGACTAACCATCCGTCACACTCACCCTTATCCTAATGTAATCATACCAACTAACAACACACAGGCCATTTGGCATGGCCACCACACTCCCTCATAGTCACCCTCTACAGATGTAACCCGTCCATTCATTACACTCATTCCATCACTCTCACTCAAATTTCTCTTCTTTCCCTCCTTGCAGAAGAGAACCCACAATAAGAGGGCCATGTTAACTCCAGTAGAGGAGGTAGCTCTGGATGTCTCAGGGGTTGCAGAGTACCTAGAGGTGGGAGACAGAAAGAGGGGGACTTCTCAGCAAACTGGTGACAGAATTACATCTCATACAGCCTCATGGCATACAGCCATCACTCATATGGGGACTGATGTCAGCAGCCAGTGAATGTTCATCGTAATGGTATCATTACCCATTCTTCATATGAAATTTTTAAATCATCTCATTACTTTCCCACTGGTCATTCAAGAGCACCCCCCCAACCGCGCCCCCCCCCCCTCCCTCACTGTCCAGTAGGAAGAGGAAGACCACTCCTCAGAGGAGCCTCCAGCCTCTGAGGGTGCACCGTCACCAGACATAAGCGCACCAAGCACCAGCGCAGATACGCACACCTCGGTGGGTCCAACGCGAGATAGAGTAGTGTTGTCACCTGGTAAGTCACAAGTCACAAGTGAGCAAGAGCAGATGGTGGAGATGGGGACAGCAGTGGAGACTCCTCACTGGAGGGCACAGGATGCTCCAAGCTCTGCTCAGCTGCCTGCACACAATGAGCTTCATGGGCCATCAAGAAAGAGGGTGATCCTGGAGGTGCAGGAAGAAGTGCAGGAGGCTCTGACAGGTTGTGCAACCGCAATGTCTGCAAATGTTCAGAGAATGGAGGAATCCATCTCCAACATTAGCACCACTGTGTTGCAGGCGATGGCGACTGTAGGTTCTTCCATGGATAGGATGGCCACCTGCATGGAACTGCTAATGCGTCACTCACATGAGCACATGCTATCTATGGAGAATAGATGGGAGAGGCTCATAGACCTCCTCTCTAGGAGACTCTCAACGTAGACTTGGGTCCTCACAGGCCCCACTGCTGTGCAGAAAGTTGCTCTCCAGCTCCTTGCGAGCAGGGAAGTGTGGGTGGCCCATGAGAGGGATGATAGTGAGAGGGGACATGGAAGTGGGGGCTCCTCTCAAAGCACTCACACTTCTCCCCCGCTGTCTCCCCCTCAGTCAGTGCCCCAGATGGCGCCTCAGATCGCGATGGTCGAGTCTGCCCCTGGACAGTCACAGGAGGAGCAGACTTTGGCGGGGCCATCAGAGGCTCCAAAACTCAGAGGATGTTTGCCAAAAGTGTCTATGCAGTCGCAGCAGGGAAGTGAGCAGCCTGCCTCTACCTCTACTGAAGCAAAAAGGATTGCACCTCATAGAAGCACGTGAAAGCGAAAGGTGACACAGAAGTAGATGCACAAGGGTAAGCACATGGGTGTTTAAAGAAGTGTTTCTGTTCAAGTTCCGTTACTCTTATGTTACATATAAAACTATTTATTTTCACCACTTTCTGGTCAAGACCAATTTTTTCTGCTGCTTTGGAAGTGGCTTCGTGAGTTGGAGAGAATGGTGAGACATAACATTACCTCCAGCAATGGGGATCAGTGTGAAAGAAATGGCGTGGTCATTGTAGGGATGCTTTATGGTGTTGTTGGGTGGTGGTGGGAGGGGGGGAGGGAACCTGGCACAGCTTGTGGCAGCCATATGGGTGTAATGCCTGAAGTTAAGTAAATCTGGCCATGTTGAGGCCATCCCTGGCCTCCCGGGCAGCAATGTGCTCGGGTGCTGGTGGCATCTGGACCTCAGGTTCCTCCTGCTCCTCCTCGTCTTCCAGCTGATGCTCATCCTCCTCCTCCTCCTCCTCCTCCTCCTCTGAAGAGGCTGTGCGCTCAGAGCCTTGCTCCTCATGCAGCGCTAATCCGCACTGCTGTGCTCTGTTGTGCAGTGCACAGCAGATCATGACAATTCTGGAGACCCTGGCTGGTCTGTACTGAAGGGCTCCTCCAGATCTGTCAAGGCATCTGAAGCGCATTTTCAGCATGCCTATTGTCTGCTCTATGACACATCTGGTGGATATGTGGCTTTTATTATATCTCTCCTCAGCCTCAGTACTTGGCCTCCTCAAGGGTTTCATGAGCCATGTCTTCAGTGGATAGCCCTTGTCTCCAAGCAGCCAGCCGGAAAGTCTATTTGGAGGTGCGAAGAGCTGAGGGAGGGTGGACTGGCGCAGGACGAATGAGTCATGACAGCTGCCAGGGAATTTGGCACACACATACATGCATGATGATCTTCCTATGGTTGCAGACCAGCTGCACATCGAGGGAGTGGAAGCCCTTGCAGTTCACAAACACTCCTGGTTTATGATAGGTTGCCCTGATGGCCACATGTGTGCAGTCGATGATGCCCAGCACCCGTGGGAAGCCAGCCAGTGTGGCAAAGCCCAGCACCCGCTCAGTAACACTGGCGTCATCAGTGGCAAAGTTGATATAATTGGCTGACTTGTCAAACAGGGCATTGGTAACCTGTGTGATGCATCTGTGGGCAGTCGACTGCGAGATGCCGCAAATGTCTGCTGCAGATCCTGGAAGGAGCCTGAGGCAAAGAAGTTGAGGGTGCTGGCGACTTTGACAGCTACTGGTAAGGCATGTCCACCCGCTCCTCTGGGCTGCAGGTCTTGCTCCAGCAATGTGCAAATGTCTGCGATGACCTGGCATGATAGCCTGAGTCTCCTTTGGCACTGCTGCTCAGTCATGTTGAGGAAGCTCATCCTCGAAGCTCATCCTCTGCCTGTATAACCTGTGTTGGGTGTATCGCCTCCGGTGCAGTGCAGCCCTGCACTGATGCCCTCTGTCCTGTGGAGCATCAGGTCGTTGAGGAGAAGGTTGGTGGTGTTGTTGTTGTTGCTGCTGGTGCTGGTGCTGGGGCTCATCGTGGTCCAATTCTCAGGACCAAGGTGAGACAGTATAATATGCACCCATGCTGATGTAATAGATGGCAGGTCAAGTAGAGAAGAGAGAAGCAATCTGTCAATGGTGTGATAGGTTGTAGCAATGAGGTGATAGTGGTTCCCGAATTTTCTGAAAACACTTGCAAACTCTAGAAACCTAAATCTGTGCTGAAAATGCACTCAGCAACAGCATTTCCCTTAGGAAAGTAAGCAGGTGTCAGGTGTCAGTATTTATTGTGCTTTCCACGCTGAGCATTAACGAGCTGCATCAATGGCCACTGAACTTCTGCCTCAGCTTGACAGACGTGGTTCCTGAGCTGTGTGATTCCCGTAGTCATGCAGTGAAATTGCAAAGGTCTGGTTAAAAAGATGTTTAAGGGCGTTACAACAAGCTAATAATTATCTAAATTGGGTCGCCCGCATCTGCCGTTCGGGTCGCTGCTGCGCCGGCAAACGTGCCTGAGTTAAAGGTGCGTGGAGGTGGGATGATGGCGGTTCCCGACCTGCACCGATTTATTTCCACTTTCACTCCCGACCCACCTCCAATCCCGCATGCATGGCAGCGGGAAAATTCTGGCCGTTAACTCTGTTTCTCTCTCCACAGATGCTGCTCCACAACAGCATTTTCTGTTTTTATTTCACATTTCCAGCATCCGCAGTATTTTACTTTTGAACAAGAAAACATTTTTTTTCAATTCCTGGTGTCTTTTATACTGTAAAATGTGATTGGAATGGCTTCCGTGAACCTACATTTCCATGGATAAATACAAAATTTATAAACCAGCTTTTGTCCTGCTTTAAGTTTTATCAGCTGTCTATCAAGCTGAGAAGAGATGATGTAGCTGTAATTGTACACCTATATCGAAAGAAAATCATTGGTTGCTAAGTAACATTGCAGAATGGTTTGACCTTCTGAAGGTTTTTGAATCACTGAGAAACCAAGGTAAAGAGCAACAGAAGGATACCACCAAGGTTAGAAAATGCAAAAGAGAAAACAAGGTAAATCAAGAAATATTGATCAGAAAATGCCAAACTTGGTTGAAGATTGTAGGGGATGGGAAGGACTGAGGGAGACAAGAATTTCCATGGTTTTCAGATCCTGGGAAAGATTGAATTGGAGTAAGAAACTCTAAGATGAGTCTTGGACTACATTTTCCAAGTACAGACTGCAACATAGAGCTCCACCTGCCACCAACGCATATTGAAAAATCACTGCTCGTGCTTTTCAGTACATTGAAATCACTGAAATAAATGAACTGAAAACGGTAGGCAATGTGCCCACAATTTTCCAACATGCACTGGCAACTGATAAGGTCACAGTTACGTACTTAGAAAATTACCCCCTTGATTTCAAAAAAGTGGGGATGTAGGAAGGAGAAGAGTATGTAAGTAGGCATATTTGAAGCCTGGAAGAAAAATGAGAGAAAGCTCAGAAGAGCATTGATTATAGGAGTTCTGACAAAGGGTTCGACCCGAAACATTGACTCTGTTTCTCTCTCCTCGATGCTGCCTGACCTGCTGAGTGTTTCCAGCATTTTCTGTTGTTATTTCAGATTTCCAGCATCCGTAGTATTTTGCTATTGTATTGACTATAGGAGTGGTGGTTGAGGGACGGATTGCCTTTCTGAAAACTGTACATGAGAGCAAGAAAAGTACTAGAAGTGGCTCCCAGACATAGGAACAATGTGAAAGGCTTGATTTAACAGAAGGGTAAAGAAGTGTTAAGCATGAAAAAGAAAATTGAGCTTCTTGGAGGTATCTTTAGAGATGAAGGATTACTGTCCCAGTTGATTTTATCAATACTGATTACTGTAATTTGTTGAAAGTCTCATTACAAGCCACACATAGGCTGAGATTTTCCTCACCTCGGCGAGTCTGGGGCGGGCGACGTCGGTGGCGGGTCCCGACCCTGCTGCTGACTCCATCCCGCTCTGGAAAATGATTTTCCGTTGATGGGGCTTGTTAAGCCCACCCAGCGCGTTTCCCAATCCAATTAGACGAAGCGGGTCTGGTGACATCATTCATGATGCGTCATCAGCCGGTTTCCTTAAAGGGACCATGGCCAACTTTATTTTGACATTTGTGCTGTCAGTGTTCTGCAGCATTGAAGTGCTGCAAACACTGACAATCAGTGCACAGAGGTGTAGGGCTGCACCCAGGTTCTTCCATGACTCCCTCCATATGCTTATGGAGGGAGTCAGAACATGCAGGGAGGTTCTCTTCCCTTCCCATGGGCGGAAGAGACCTCCCCTGGAGAACAACACCATCTGCTTGCACATTGCAGAAGAGGTCACAAGCAGGGATGTGGTCAAGAGGACCTGGGTGCAGTGGCACAAACCTTTCCATGATCTCATTAGATCACGAAATGTTAGTACAAAGCCACATTCACCTTCATCCTCCTGTGGCTCTCATCACATCCCCATCACTCTGCCTTCCCTACCCTACTCCTGCACATCCTTACACCAACTTACCTTGCACCTCCACCCATCCCTCTCTCTCTATCTACATTATCACATCCCCATCTCACTAGCCACCCCTCACACTCACCCTCATCCTAGTGCAATCATACCAACTAACAACACACAAGGGTAGGCACATGGGTGTTTTATCCAATGTTCATGTAAAGTTTCTGTTAATGTGCTGTCAGACATTGAAACCTTTATTTTCAACACTTTCCGTTCTTGAACAGATCTGTGTGCACCTTTGGAAGTGGCTTAGTGAGTTGCAGTGAATGGTGAGACATAACGGTACCCGCCCCCAAAATGCTGATGAGTGTGAAAGGAATGGTTTGTACATTGTAGGGATGCTTTATGGTGTTGGTGTGGGGTGGTGCCAACCTGGCACATCCTGTGGCAGCCAGGGTGTACAGCATCAAGTGAAGTAAATCTGGCTATGGTGAGGCCATCCCTGGTCTCCCGGGCAGCAATGTGGTCAGCTGTGGATGCCCTCTGTCCTGTGCAGCATCAGTTGATTGCAGAGAGGTTGGTGTTGTTGTTGGTGCTGCTGGTGTGCCTGGTGCTGGTGTTGTTGGAGCTGATCGTGGTCGGATTCTAAGGACCAAGGTGAGACAATATAAAGGGCACCCATGTTGATGGAATAAATGGCAGGTGAAGTAGAGATGACAGAAGCATTCTGTCAATGGTGAGAGAGTTCTTCCAATGAGGTAAGAGTGAATGGAGAGTGGAAAGTGGAAAGCCTGCAGAATCTGCGCTGAAAATGGACTGAGAAACAGTTTGTGGCTTAGGAAAGTGATGATCTGTCAGGTGGGAGTTTTTACTGTATATTTGAAGCTGTCAAGTAATCTGCTGGAGCAATGGCCACGGAACTCCTGCCTCAGGTTGACAGACGTGGTCACCGAACAGCGTGTTTCCCGTGGCCATGAAGTTAAAGTGAAAAGGTAAATTAAAAAAGCCTGTTAATGATCTGTCAACTAGATGTTAATGAGTTCAGTTGGGTTGCCTGCCACTGCCTGTCGGGTCTGCTCAGCGCTGACAGACCAGACACTGGGAAAGGCGCATTCCGGCGGGTTGGCAGCGGAGTCCCGACCTGCTGTCAAAAAAATCAAATTTCCCACCTGACCCGCCACCAATCCTGCCTGTTGACCCCCCCTGAAAATTCTGGCCACAGTACAATTTATTGAAAGTCTAATATTAAACTATAGTTATTAACCATAAATTCAACATCTGAACAGTTCAGTAAAACTAATCAGAAATTTCCCTGCCCTTTCACTTCACTCCTATTTCTATTATTGCAAAAGTAAGTTCTACACAGTGCTGAGAGAGGACTAGTTATTTATGTGGAATTTTCCCTTGTTTATAATGCAGGGAACGTGGCATTCAGCTCTGTAACTTCCAGTTAGCATCAGGTCAGGATGTTGCGGTGAGCACCAATATAGACAGTTATTCGTGGACCACACAATATACTAATATTGGAAAAAAGTGGTTTCAGTGAATGGAGGGCATTCATTGCCTCCTCCAGTTGAGGATTACTTTTAGTTTATTTTGGGCATTTTTACCATATTTACTGTGGCTAGTACTGTTCATTTAAACCTGCTTCTCATGGTTGTTAGTGCTATAAAAATAATATTGATCGGGTTTTTTCTTTAAAGTTGCTTATAAGGGGAAAAAATGTATGTCTATGCTTCATTTTAAGTGTTTACGATTTTGCTGCGCATAATTCACAGGAAATGTCCCCAAGATGGTTAACAGGGAAATTACGAAGACAAAAAATGGCCATAATACAAGATGTAATGTTTTTTATTTTACATGCTCATTTTTATTCCTCCTCCCCCCTCCTTTTTCATAGAATCATAGAAAGTTACAGCACGGAAGGAGGCCATTTCGGCCCATCGTGTCCGCGCCGGCCAACAAAGAGCTATCCAGCCTAATCCCACTTCCCAGCTCTTGGTCCGTAGCCCTGCAGGTTAGAGCATCCCAAGTGCACATCCAAGTACTTTTTAAATGTGGTTAGGGTTCCTGCCTCTACCAACCTTTCAGGCAGTGAGTTCCAGACCCCCACAACCCTCTGGGTGAAGAAATTTCCCTCAAATCCTCTCTAAACCTTCCACCAATTACTTTAAATCTGTGCCCCCTGGTTCTTGACCCCTCTGCTAAGGGAAATAGGTCCTTTCTATCCACTCTATCTATGCCCCTCATAATTTTATACACCTCAATAAGGTCTCCCCTCAGCCTCCTCTGTTCCAAGGAAAACAGACCCAGCCTATCCAGTCTTTCCTCATAACTAAGATTCTCTACTCCCGGCAACATCCTTGTAAATCTCTCTGTACCCTCTCTAGTGCAATCACATCTTTCCTGTAATGTGGTGACCAGAACTGCATGCAGCACTCTAGCTGAGGCCTAACTAGTTTTTTATACAGTTGAAGCATAACCCCCCTGCTCTTGTATTCTATTTTTAGCCCTCCTTGTACTACAATCCCTCTTCGAGACCATAGGGTAAGCAAGTGACTTTCTCAGACTTCTACTGATGACACTACAGCTAGCTAATAAGTAGTGCATAAGAATGAACAAAAGTTAGCACTGTTCTCTCCATCCCTGTGGAAAAGAGCATGCCTTTCATTCAACACCTTCCCCTGATTGCAGGAACAACGTTGAACTTAATTACAGCTATGTCCTATCAGTTCTGGGTACAGTGTGTTGGAACTGCAAATTGCCGAGCCATCGTCTTACAGCAAATATATGGTTTTGTGGGACAGTTTCGTAGCTTCCTTTTAATGTTGCACTTAGGAAGTGGAAAGTAATATATAGAAGTTGAAAACTGAATGTGCCAATCGAGATCCTCTGAACCATGTTACAGAAGTAAGAAGCGTGTACTTTAGGCATTCCAGCTTTCAACCCACATTTCAGGGACATACTGCTGGAGCTATTATTACTTCTACCACTGCCGTTCAAAATGCTCCACCCATGAAATTTATTCAAAGTTTAGCTAAATGTGAAACAAAATTTTATTGGCAGAACTATGTGACCTTTTTTCTACAATCAGGACAAAGCTGCACCAGTTCAGTTTGCAAATAGATTAAGAAAACAGAAGGCAACCCTAGAAATAAAAACAATTGGGACATTCGATACTTACAAGTGGCACATTATTGTTAAATCCTGATCAAGTAATGTTCATTTGTGGTACTCTTTTTATCAATAGTGATCAGCTTCTAAAAGATTTCTGTTTGGAGACAGAGGGGTGAATTTTAACCCCCCAAAACAGGTAGGTTGGGGTCGGGTGAGATGTTAAAATTTAAAAAATCTCAATCCCAACCTCAACCCGCTCACTTCTGGATTTAACAGAGGCAGGACAGGGGGCGAACCTTCCCCCAGCCGGGGCTGGGGATCGGACCTCCCCCCACGCTCCCAGTAGCAGCTGCAGGCTGCCTACCTGCGGCTGTGGCCTGCTCTGGAGTGTTCCCCACCCGACTGAAAGCCAATACTGTCAATCAGGCTGACTTCCGTACAGGGATCGTGGCAAAGAAAAAGGTTGCACGCTGTGGAGTTAAAACTCCCGCCTGAAACTCCGCACCCCACCCCCTCGACGCAACCCGCCCTGTCAATATTGGGGCCAGAGTGCCACAATGCACTAGATCACTCTCTAGTGAGATTCAGCTCAAAGATAGCCATAATTCTGCACTAAATTACCCATCTGACTAAGAGGGGCCAATTTTTATCTTCTTAGTGCTGCATGGATCATTATTGGGGCAGTAGAGGCTGGGAAATACAGCGGAAATCAGTTCCGCCAGATTGCCACTGATTTTGGGCATTGTGAATCCTCTGGTTTGGTCTGGGGTGAATGTCTGAAGTTCCCATCTGAAGCGGGTGGGAGCTTCATTAATATATGTAAACAGCAGGATGGAAAGGCACTGGCGCCATTCTCCAGCCTGTTGATATGCTGGATACTGAGTCCCAGAATGCCAAAGGAAACCTGGTGAGGAGGCCTTGGGCAGACCTGTAGGTGGGAGAGCCTTTAAACTATCTACAGGTAAGACCCATCTTGTATTTTTTTCCCCCACATAGCATTTAGGCTTTCATGAGCCTTTGTGCCTGTTGTTATTATTTATTTACTTTTTGCCACAAGCTCAATTTATTGGCACCAGAGGGTGTGCCAATAGAAATCCTCTGAACTGACATGCCCGGAGGAAGAGGATGAGACGCAGAGGGATGCCAGGCAGTTCAGGCTGCCTGAGGTGCTCTGTTGCCTCCCACCGGCATGCACAACTCTGCATCTGCAAAGAGCAGTAGCATACCTGGTTGTGCTAGTAGGGGATGCTCGTCCTAAAGATGGCTGTGCTATCAGACCCCCTCCCAGTGGAATCAGTAAAAGATGTGAATGCCTGGCTAACTGTTATTCTGGAAGATTCTTCAGAAGACCCCAATAACATCATGTCAAGCTGTATGCTGTACCCTGCAAAGTACGCCAGGATGATGAAGAATCAGCGTTGCCTGTTTGGCTGCCAAAATGCCATCAACCATTTCTTCATGCACTGTGGGAACCTGCCTTCTCAGGATCAGCAGAGGGCCAGCAGCCTAGCTGTGCCATCTGTTGTAAGGACACCTGCAGCTACCATGAAGCATAGCGTTTGTACATGTGCAGGGACAGTATTGGTCAGTTGTGGCGTGAAACTTGGCAGCACCTTCTTGCCCTGACATGACACTGCCTTACTCAACAGTTCCCTTTAGCTCTGTATTTAATGCCTTCATCCACACCCAGTTACTCACAACCTCCCACTCTCATTGTTCTTCCTGGTCCAGTTCACACCTGCACTCCGTCAGGTCTGAGGCCACGGACTCAAATGCACCTGGTCATCCAACGCTAGATCTGAGTGACCATCTCAGGCAATACCATACCCACTCTGCGGCAAAACCTTATGCTACTCCAGAATCATTTAGATGTAAGAATGCGGAAAGGAAATGCATCTGAAATTGTAAGATTTATATGAAGAGCATAAGGACCTTGGTGGGCAGATACACAGGTCGCTAAACACAGCCACACAAATAAATAAGGCCATAAAAAAGGCATAAAAATCCTTGTTTTTATATCTAGAGGCATGGAATACAAAATCGAGGCGGTAATGTTGAACTTATACAAGGCTACAGTTGGAATACTCTGTGCAGTTTTGGACGCCGAATTATAGAAAGGATATAAAAAAGGCTCTCGAAAGGTACAGCGTAGATTCACTAGGCTATTGCCAGAGATGAATGGAGCAGTTGTAAAGAGAGATGTGAGAAATTGGAGTTTTTCCCTGGAGTTGAGAAGATTAAGGGGTGGCCTGATAGAGATCTTCAAGATTATGAAGAGAGTTATGATAATATAAATAGTCTTAGCTTGTTTCCACTTGTCAATGAGACAGTTATAAGATAATCACAAAAGGAATAAAAGGGGAGGTTTCTTCACACAGAGGGTGGTTATAATTAGGAATTCTCTGTCACAAACTGTTGTTCAGTCCATAAATTCTTTTAAAAGGGAATTCTACTTAAAAAAGAGGAATATCAACGAGTATAGGAAGCAAGTAGAAGGGTAGGATTAGCCGAGGTGGCTCATGTGGAGGAAAAAAAACTGCATAGACTTGCCAAGTGAACTATTTATGTGCTGTAACATTCTATGATTCTATCTCTGTATTGTAGAACTATTTGTCCGACATTAAGTTGTGGATGACCCAAAGCTTCCTCCACTGAACATTGGAATGACCTAAACCATTTTATCTGTCTTCTGCCAAAAACTCCATATCCTTGCCTCTAATTTCACCCCTTCCCATCTGCTCACTCAATTCAAACCAGATGGTGCCACCCATTACCGCCAGATTCGGGCAAAAAAAGGTGGCTTCCGCTCTTCCGCACGGTGCCTGCGGGTCCCGCAGCGGCCACCATTTTCGGATAGCTGGCAGCGCTGCCGATGTCCGCACTCGCTAGGGACATGTAGATTATGCAGATTGTGACATCAGTGAGTGTGCAATGCTCACTTGACGCCTGTTCTGCGAGTATCGACTTTGCCGCTCCACTTACTGGCATGCCTTAAGTGTGACAAGCTGAGCAAGCAGTGAGAATTCGAAGGAGGCTCCAGCAGTGGTATTTAAAGGGATCATCAGGAACTATTTCCAGCTGACATGTTTCTGCAGTTTGACTGGCTCTGTGCAACTTTCTGCAACTCCAGCAGCTTTATTAACTTCTTTCAAGGTTCTAAGGTAACGGGGAGCGTTGGTGCAAGTGGAGAACGCCTTCATTCTTATTTAAAGGCATCTTCTCACAACACTTGCTCACAGACATGGGGGCTCTATATGCAGTCCCCCTCACGCTCGAGTATCTTCGGGAGAGGGAGTGAAGGCAGCGAAGAAGACAAGAAGATGTTCACAGAGGGAGGAGGAGGGGGCCAGGAGGGTTCTCAACAGGAGGCCTTACCCATCTAGGGTCTTCAGAGAGCACTTCTCTTATATCCACTCACAGAACTCTGCCACCTCCTGCAACCAGATCTGCAGTCTGAGAGCAGGGTGACCACGACTCTCTCAGTGGCAGTCAAGGTCACCGTGGCCCTCAATTTCTTCGCCAGCGGATCCTTCCAATCTGCAGTAGGAGACATAGCTAACATGTCCCAGTTCGCTGTCCATCGCTGCTCTGGGAGGTCACAGAGGGTCTCTACACCTGGAGAAGGGACTACGTTTTCTTTTACAAAAGCAAAATACTGCGGATGCTGGAAATCTGAAATAAAAACAGAAACTGCTGGAAATATTCAGCAGGTCAGGCAGCATCTGTGGAGAGAGAAACAGAGTTAACGTTTCAGGTCGATGACCTTTCGTCAGAACTGGAAACAGTTAGAGATGCAACAGGTTTTAAGCAAGTGTGGGGACAGGGAAAGGGGGAGGGGAGGAGAGAACAAAAGGGAAGGTCTGTGATGGGGTGGAATGCAGGAGAGATTAAATGACGAAAGGTATGATTGTACAAAGCAAAAGGCGATGGTAATGGGACAAGTAGAGAAACAAAAGATTGGTCGAGAAGAGGTGTAAATGGGAATAGCAGAATCATCAACAGCTGCCGTCTGGAAAAAATGGGGACAGAGGGTTATGATCTATTTTCAGATGGCAACTGTTGATGATTCTGCTATTCCCATTAGTGAGTGAGGGCCTAAAAGTGAGGTGCCAACCTGGTGAAGCTGGACTACATGCATGCTAAACAACGGAAGCAGCATGCTATAGACAGAGCTAAGCGATCCCACAATCAAAGAATCAGATCAAAGCTCTGCAGTCCTGCCACATCCAGTCATGAATGGTGGTGGACAATTAAACAACTAACGAGAGGAGGAGGCTCCATGAATATCCCCATCCTCAATGATGGCGGAGCCCAGCACGTGAGTGCAAAAGACAAGGCTGAAGCATTTGCAACCATCTTCAGCCAGAAGTGCCGAGTGGATGATCCATCTCGGCCTCCACCTGAGGTCGCCACCATTACTAAAGGCAGTCTTCAGCAAATTTGATTCACTCCACGTGATATCAAGAAACGGCTGAGCGCACTAGATACAGCAAAGGCTATTGGCCCCGACAACATCCCAGCTGCCGTGCTGAAGACTTGTGCTCCAGAACTAGCTGCGCCTCTAGCCAAACTGTTCCAGTACAGCTAGAACACTGGCATCTATCCAGCAATGTGAAAAACTGCCCAGGTATGTTCTGTCCATAAAAAGCAGGACAAATCCAATCCGGCCAATTACCGTCCCCATCAGTCTACTCTCAAACATCAGCAAAGTAATGGAAGGTGTTGTCGACAGTGCTATCACCAATAACCTGCTCACCGATGCCCAGTTTGGGATCCGCCAGAACCACTCGGCTTCAGACCTCATTACAGCCTTGGTCCAAACATGGACAAAAGAGCTGAATTCCAGAGGTGAGGTGAGGGTGCCCTTGACATCAGGGCAGCATTTGACCAAGTGTGGTATCAAGGAGCCCAAGTAAAATTGAAGTCAATGGGAATTAGGGGAAAACTCTCCACTGGCTGGAGTCATACCTCGCACAAAGTAAGATGGTTGTGGTTGTTGGAGGCCACAATCATCTCAGCCCCAGGACATCGCTGCAGGAGTTCCTCAGGGCAGTGTCCTAGGTCGTACCATCTTCAGATGCTTCATCAATGACCTTCCCTCTAACATAAGGTCAGAAGTGGGGATGTTTGCTGATGATTGCACAGTATTCAGTTCCATTTGCAACTCCTCAGATAATAAAGCAATCCATGCGCGCATGCAGCAAGACTTGGGCTGATAAGTGGCAAGTAACATTCACACCACACAAATGCCAGGCAATGACTATCTCCAACAAGAGAGAATCTAACCACCACCCCTTGACATTCAACGGCATTACCATCGCCGAATCCCACACCATCAACAACCTGGGGGTCACCATTGACCAGAAACTTAACTGGACCAGCCATATAAACACTGTAGCTACAAGATCAGGTCAGAGGCTGGGTATTCTGTAGCAGGTGACTCACCTCCTGACTCCCTAAAGCCTTTCCACCATCTACAAGGCACAAGTCAGGAGTGTGAGGGAATACTCTCCACTTGCCTGGATGAGTGCAGCTCCAACAACACTCCAGAAGCTCGACACCATCCAGGACAAAGCAGCCCGCTTGATTGGCACCCCATCCACCACCTTAAACATTCACTCCCTCCACCACCGGCACACCGTGGCTGCAGTGTGTACCATCTACAAGATGCACTGCAGCAACTCGCCAAGGTTTCTTCGGCAACACCTCCCAAACCCGCGACCTCTACCACCTAGAAGGACAAGGGCAGCAGGCACATGGGAACACCTCCACCTGCACGTTCCCTTCCAAGTCACAGACCATCCTGACTTGGAAACATATCACCTTTCCTTCATCGTCGCTGGGACAGAATCCTGGAACTCCCTCCCTAACAGCACTGTGGGAGTACCTTCACCACACGCACTGCAGCGGTTCAAGAAGGCGGCTCACCACCACCTTCTCAAGGGCAATTAGGGATGGGCAATAAATGCTGGCCTTGCCAGTGACACCCACATCCCAGGAACGAATAAAATAAATGTCTTTGTCATCTCTTCACTCAGCTTCTTCAGTGTTCTCCACATTGGGCTCCTTGCACTCCATTATGTATAAATTCCAATTTATTCACAAATTAACTATCAGCATTGTGTCCTGCACTAAGTCCCACTTGCCCATCAACCCCATCCTTACAGAGCCCCCTGTCCTCCAACACAACAAATTCAAAATAGTTGTCTTTATTTACAGATCTCTCCATGCCCCTGCCCCATCTAATGTCTGCAAGTCCTATATCCCAAACATGCTCTTTAGTCCTCTGAATCTAGTGTCTTGTGCCTACCTCTCTCTACCATTGGTAGATGAGCCTTAAGCCATCTCAGCCCCTATCCTTTAGAACTCTCCTCTTAACTCCTTTGCCTTGCTATTTCTTTCCCCACCTTTAAAAGATTCCTATACAAAAGCAAAAAACTGCGGATGCTGGAAATCTGAAATAAAAACAGAAAATGCTGGAAATACTCTGACAATAAGTCATTGATGAAAAGTCATCGACCTGAAATGTTAACTCTGTTTCTCTCTCCGCAGATGCTGCCTGACCTGCTGAGTATTTCCAGCATTGTCTGTTTTAGTTTTAAAAGATTCCTATCACTTCAATTATTACTTGATATCCACTTCTCTTCTGTGAAGCATCTTGGGATATTTTCTACATTAAAGGCAATATATAAATGCAATTTATTGTTTCAGATGCTAAGCCCAAATTTCCATGGGCTGTGATCTCAGCACTTACGCCAGGATCATACTCTCCAGTGGTCTCCCGTACTGACCCCTGCAGAGTGTGCAGGGTAAGGGAGGACCTAATGTACATAGAGCCAGCAGGCATCTATGCCACGACAAGGAAATTTCAGTCACCTGCCTGTCCCAAGCTGATGGGAAATCCAGCCTCTCTGCCAGGTCTGAGAGAGGATGTCAGGGCCCCCATCCAGAAACAGAAATTCATCTTTATTAAGTCCTCCATGGCCTCGCCCCTTCCTATCTCTGTAATCTCCTTCAGCCCCACAACCCCCTGAGATATCTGCGCTCCTCTAATTCTGCCCTCTTAAGCATCCCTGATTATAATCGCTCAACCATTGGTGGCCGTGCCTTCTGTTGCCTAGGCCCTAAGCTCTGGAATTCCCTGCCTAAACCCCTCTGCCTCGCTACCTCTCTTTCCTCCTTTAAGACGCTCCTTAAAACCTACCTCTTTGACCAAGCTTTTGGTCACCTGCCCTAATTTATCCTTATGTGGCTCGGTGTCAATTTTTTTGTCTTAAAATACTCCTGTGCAGCGCCTTGGGACGTTTCACTACGTTAAAGGCGCTATATAAATACAAGTTGTTGTTTTGTAAGGGAGCTGCTGTTAAACATGTAACTTACCATCTTCGGAGTATCCGGGTCAATGTGAAATGTTCTGGTGAACTCCTCGCTGAAGTTACAGCGGGAGGTTGTTAAAATGGCCAAGGAAATTTGGGCCCATATTATCCAACGTATTATCTGGTTACACAAAGCTTTTAATAGGAATATATAAAACAACAGCTTTTTGAAAATTTACACACATTTTTCAAATATAGATACTCACTTTAAGGACAGGTTTTTAAATAATATATGTTTGAAATTTTGCTGTGGAGTCGCCTTAGTCTGTTGATGTATGTAAAGGATTATATTGATAATATTGGTATAATTAACACACTGCCCCCTTTAGGAAATGTCAACACATTAAAATAATTTCCCTCCTGTCAAAGTATATATGAAAGCATTGGTAGAATATGTTGACGTAATTTAAAATTATTTTGCTCACCCATGATTATATATTTTTTCAAAGTTTATTCAAGATAAATCACCAATACTAAGACGATATATGCTTTGACAGAAGAGGTACTAATGTATAAGTAAAACGTGTAAAGAGCCAAAACAAAAGTTATCTAAATTTAAGAAGCAAGTCAGGTCAAACGTGTCCATTTTGAATTGGACCAATACCTAGCTCTTTGGATATGCAGTGCTCGTTAACTAGAGGATAGAGTAAAATAGTTATCACACATCAAGTTACCTGTTATCCTTTATAGCCCAATTTCTACAACAGCACCTAATTTGATTTTGTACTGATTTTGAAGATGTTCTACATTACAATGTACATAAACTCTGTGAATGTATTTACTCTTGTTATGAAAGAATAATACTCACCTCATATTGCTGGTTTTAAAACAGCTGAGAATCAAAGTTAAGCAAATTAGACCAGTATTAACCACACACATCTACTGTCTCCTTGTCCAGTATAGAGTATTCACAGAATAATAATGCGATATATTCCAGCCTATTTCCAGGGACAAGCTGAAATATAAAAGAAAGAATGAACTTGCACTTTTTATAACCTCAGGCTGCCCCAAAGCAGTTCACAACCAATGAAGTACTGTAGTCACTGTTGTAATATAGGCAAATGCAACAGCCAATTTGCACGTACCAAAGCCCCAAAAAACAGCAATGAGATAAACAAACAGATAATCTGTTTTAGTGATGTTGTTTGAGAGGTAAAATCACTGCCCTTCTTCAAATAGTGCTGCAGGATCTTTGACATCCACCTGCAAGGGCACATGTGGTCAGTTTGACAGCCTAGAACTTTGATCGCGCCCATGTACAGTAGGTGGGGACAATGTGAATTTGGTGCTGGCAGCTCATTATACTGAGACAGTCGGGCAGCCAATGCTACCTTGCTGCTTACTGGTTGTTTTTTAATTTGTTTATGGGATGTGGGCGTTGCTGGCAAGGCCAGCATTTATTGCCCATCCCTAGTTGTCCTTGAGAAGTTGGTGGTGAGCCGCCTTCTTGAACCGCTGCAGTCCATGTGGTGAAGGTACTCCCACAGTGCTGTTAGGGAGGGAATTCCAGGATTTTGACCCAGCGACGATGAAGGATCGGCGGTATACTTCTAAGTCAGGATGGTGTGTGACTTGGAGGGGAACTTGGAGGTGGTGGTGTTCCCATTCGCCTGCTGCCCATGTCCTTCTAGGTGGAAGAGGTCACGGGTTTGGGAGGTGCTGCCGAAGAAGCCTTGGCAAGTTGCTGTAGTGCATCTTGTAGATGGTACACACTGCAGCCACGGTACGCCGGTGGTGGAAGGAGTGAATGTTTAAGGTGGTGGATGGGGTGCCAATCAAGCAGGCTGCTTTGTTCTGGATGGTGTCGAGCTTCTTGAGTGTTGTTGGAGCAGTACTCATCCAGGCAAGTGGAGAGTATTCCATCACACTCCTTACTTGTGCCTTGTAGATGGTGGAAAGGCTTTGGAGAGTCAGGAGGTGAGACACTCACTGCAGAATACCTAGCCTCTGACCTGCTCATGTTGCCACAGTATTTATGTGGCTGGTCCAGTTAAGTTTCTGGTCAATGGTGACACTCAGGATGTTGATGGTGGGGGATTCGGCGATGGTAGGTTGTGTGCCTGTTTGGGGGGTGGGGGGTGGTGTTCAGAAAATTGGGTGCCACTAATAACACTTAAAGTCAGCCAGCATCTCTTAAACGGGAGGTGCACTATGGCTGAAGGCAGCAGGAAAAGCTGGAAACTGGCAGACATGGCTGCATGAGCTGTAGATAGAACACCCAGATTCTCTGATGCAGAATTGAAGGTGGCCAGCAGGAGAAGGGAGGTCCTGTACCCCTGGGAGGGCAGAAATCCCTCTAGACATCATCTCCAAAGACAGTGGGAAGAAGTGGCTGAAGAGGTGAATGCCAGGAGCTTAGATCCCAGGACATGGCTGCAATACCAAAATAAGTTTAATGACCTCACTGAGGTTGTCAAGGGAAGAGTCCTAGCTCTCAGCTCCATTACTCTCTATTCACACCTGCAGTCCCACTACTAACAACATTCCCCTCCCGCACTTACCGTCACTCTCCTACAATCACTGCACCACATTTCACTGCACCTACTTCTCCTCCTACTCACACACTCTCACCCCAAATCACGTACACTCACTCAAATCACTGACTCACTCACCCAAATCACTCATTCACTCACACAATTCTGCAGGCTATACAGCAATGGTCATGATTGCCCGCATCATTTCTAACCCTCCCTCCATGAGCAGCAGTTTGTGGAACCCACCCATTCTACGCTTTCCTCGAGCACCGATTGTTTACACTGATTTCCGCTTGTTTACACTAAATTTTATGTTCCCGCGTAAGTTATGAGATGAGAGGAAATCTAAGAGTAAATTGATATTGGCAAAATGGGTGGATGAGTGGGTGTAATTTTGAGCATAACTTCCCAATTACCCCCCACAAGAAATTCTACACCCCCCCCCCTCCATGTGCAATGCCAGAGGACATAAATAGTAACTATGAAAACTACAGTTTGACAAAGTTAATGCCATTTTTGTGTTAAAATTAGGTCCAAGAATATATCGGATATTAATAAACACAACATAACTCTAGTCTACTTACACAATGGAAAACTAAAAGGAATTCCAAACAGTTACCGGTTTGTGCTTGATCTTTTGAACATAAATTGAGAAACTGACCAAACTATTTCCACTCTTCTTTAGATTTGAATCTTTGACCATTGCTAAGCTTCATGTGCAGCTAAATGTTGGAAACGAGCCTTCTTTTCCAGTACTGAAATCACACTGAAAGCAAACAGATTAAGGCATAAACACTTGTTTCGGATAAGACTGTGTATTTTGTTAGCTCTTTCATATTAATGCCTTCAGGAGTAGTGATAGTAGTGCTGCACACTTCTCAGTATCATACAAAAGGTTTTCTTTCTTTGGAGGTGGACATTAATGTAGTTATACATTGGCCCGGATTTTGTGGTGGTAATGACAGCAAAATTGTCAGCGTTCGCCGTCATTATCCCTCTGAAACTGACAACAACTTCAGGAGTTAGCGCATGCACAGGTAAACGCGGAAATCTGAAGTTGCGGTCAGTCATTCACTGCTCCGCCACAGGTTGTGCTGTGGAACTCCTCAGAAGTGCGAAGTCGCACAACACCAGGTTATAGTCCAACAGTTTTATTTGAAATCACAAGCTTTCGGAGCGGCTGCTCCTGATCAGGTGAAGTCAGGTGAAGCTTGTGATTTCAAATAAAACTGTTGGACTATAACCTGGTGTTGTGCGACTTCTCACTTTTGTCCACCCCAGTCCAACACCGGCATCTCCGCATCATGAACTCCTCGGAGGCAGCAATCAATTCAAATCACTTGAACTGATGAAAACTCCCCCTTTTACTGCTGTTAAAACCCCCCTAAAATGTTAAGCCTTGTTGAAAGAGGTGTAACTGGGTTTTTAACAGCGTACTGACTGCTGAACAACCGTTCTGGCCCTGAAAAACTAATTTTATATTTGTGGAATATCAAATTTTTGCCATTAATATAATTAAGAATTGCAAGCTTTTAATATAATATTTGTTTAAAAAGTTTGTTTATATTTCAGCTTCTACCTTAATCCTATGTGTATGTCCCAATCTTTATTTCGCTCTCTGTAGAATTTATTTAAAGTAAATTATAATCAGTGCATTTTACTTCCTGTCTGTGAGAATTCTTCAATGTGATTTGCTGCTTAGCTAGCTTGATGATATCTCTGTTGCTAGTCGCTGGAGTTCGCTTGATTTGGTGCCAGTTTCAAAACAAAGGTCGGGAGAGCTGAAATTCACGCCACAGAGATCGCTAGATCTTTGTGAGCAGCTTTCTTCGAGGTCAGCGGCGAACACCGTCGCTTCGCCACTGACTGTAAATCCCAGGCCATTGTCTTTATTCTGTTTATAGTTCATAGCATTTGAGCATTATTATTTTGCAAAATATAATTTCAAAAAACAAAATGTGAAAGAAACCAACTGTTTCTGAAGATCGTTAAAAAAATGTCCAATCTTCAGGGTTTAATTATTAAGGCCAGCTTAATAAGAAGATAGCAAAGAAAAAAAATTACAGACTAAGTCCAGGCGTACTTGACGAAATCTTTTCAAGGATTTAGTCCTTGCTATAATTTGAAATGCTGCCTTTCTGTGGTAAAAAAAAGTAATGCTCCTTGTTATACAGAACAATAATGCGCCATCTAGTGGATGACTCATAGAATCATAGGGCTAGAAATTGGCCTCTTTAGCGCCTCCCGTTATTACCTCCGGGTGGCGATAACGGGGCGCTAAGCACTTACCAACCGGGCAAGGCGAGAAGATTGGCGGGAGGTTTGTGGTGGCGGTATGGCGTTGCGCCCCGATTTCCTTCGCTCGGAGATCGTGACGTCATCGCCGTGCGCATCGCCCCGGTAGCGCCCCGGACCCGAACTTCGGTTCCTCTCCCTGCAGCATCGCCGGGCGAAAACACCGGCAGCTGCAGGGGGCGGTGATCGTGAGGCTGGGCGCTTTGGTGGCAATACTTAAAGGCGAGGCGGCCGAGGTAAGTAGAAAAAATGTTGACATGCTCTTTATCTTTTTTTTTTCATTTCTCTTCGTCAGCGATCGATCAGTCCGGCACTCTGCTGCAGTGCATCAGGCTGATCGGGCCGGATTGCGGCTGCCGTCGGGGAGCAGGTAGGTTTTTTCCTTACAGAGCCTGCAGCAATGGCCCTTCCCTTTAAGGGAAGGGAGGAGCCTTCCAACACTGCTGCGTGCACGGCCCATTCATTGTGCAGCGCTGCTCACCTACCGCCCCGCCTGCTGCCTGTAGCGCTCCAGGAAGGAAGTGGAATGCTTGATTTAGTGCTCCACTTCCTTCCTGGAGCGCAAAACCGAATTTTTTTAAAGTTGAAAACCATTAGCGCCTGGCACTAATTTTTTCAACTTTTAAAAGTTAGCACCCCAAATGAGGCGATACCGAATTTCTCCCCCATAGAATCATAGAATGGTTACAGCGCGGAAGAAGGCCATTCGGCCCGTCAAGCCCACGCCAGCTCCTTGCAAGAGCACTTCAGCTAGTCCCACACCCCCGCCTTTTCCCCGTAGCCCTGCAAAAAAAATTTTTTCAGATACTTATCGCACTCCCTTCTGAAAGCCGTGATTGAGTCTGCCTCCACCATCCTTTCAGGTAGTGCATTCCAGATCCTAACCACTCGCTGCATAAAAAGTTTTTTCTCATGTTGTCTTTGGTTCTTTTGCCAATCACCTTAAATCTGTGTCCTCTGGTTCTTGACCCTGCTGCCAATGGAAACAGTTTCTCTCTATCTACTCTGTCCAGACCCCTCATGATTTTGAACACCTCGATAAAATCTCCTCTCAATCTTCTCTGCTCTAAGGACAACAACCCCAGCTTCTCCAGTCTATCCACGTAACTGAAGTCCCTCATCTCTGGAACCATGCTCGTAAATCTTTTCTGCACTCTCTCTAAGGCCTTCACATCCTTCCTAAAGTGCGGTGCCCAGAATTGGACACAATACTCCAGTTGAGGCTGAACCAGTGTTTTATAAAGGTTCATCATAATTTCCACGCTTTTGTACTCTATGGGCTCGATTTTGCCAGCGCTCAGGGGACGGGGTTGGAGGTGGGTCAGACGGTAAATTTGAAAAAAATGCTGGCGGGTTCCGATCCTGCCGTCAACCCGCCTCCGTCCAACTTTTCCAAAGGCGGGCTCGCAGACTCCCGGTTGGTCCCGCCACCAAGCGGCAGGATAGGCCCTTAAGGCAGTTAACTGGTTGTTAACTGCCTGTGTAATCCTATTTTGCTTGGCCTCTTAAATTTTGCCACATTTTCAGCGTGTTTCATGTCGTTACCAAACCACGCCAGCTAAGTGTGGCGGGTTGACAAGTGGCGGCTTCCTGACAGCTGCAGCTCCAGCATAAAAACAGAGCTTTCAACAAGGATCAGTTGTAGGTAGCAGAACTTTGTTTTTTCAGGTCTTGGCAATCTTTTTGCAGGTCTATTGATTTAGGAATTGGTGAAGCTGAGATCCATCTCCGTTGTGGCCTCCTGGGAAAACCCTCTCCCCACACTGACTGAGCGCTTCCTCAACTGAGATATCTACCAGCAGCATGGGAACCATTTATTTCCTTTCATCCTGGTCCTCAGATTCGGAGGAACAACAGCAGCAGCAACAACAGGAGCGCCAACCTGCTGCTCATCCACCTGAAGCTGCACAGGGCAGAAGGCGTCAGCGCAGGGAAGCACGTCGCCGGAGGAGATACCCCCAACAAAGGGTTTACAGGCCGAGGAGCAGCTTCCTAAACATGAGTGAGCAGCAGTGCCAAAGGAGGCTGAGACTTTTGCGAGAGGTAGTCGGTGACATCTGCGCAATGCTGCACCAACACCTGGAGCCCAGAGGAGCAGGTGGACACCTATTACCAGTGGCTGTCAAAGTCACCACCGCACTCAATTCTTTTGCTTCAGGGTCCTTCCAGGGATCATCAGCAGACATCAGCGGCATCTCCCAGTCGGCCGTACACACTTGCATCACGCAGGTAACCGATGCCCTCTTTGCCAAGGCGCACAATCACATCCACTTCTCCACGGATGCGGCAAGTGTAACCGCACATGCGGTTGGCTTTGCAAATATGGCAGGCTTGCCAAGGGTGCAGGGCATTGTAGACTGCACGCATGTGGCCATTAGGGCACCCCATCACAACCTAGCTGTTTTTGTCAATCGCAAGGGCTTCCACTCCCTCAACGTGCAGCTGGTGTGTAACCACAATAAGGACATTTTGCATGTTTGCGCGAAGTACCCTGGCAGTTGCCATGACTCGTTCATCCTTCGGCAGTCTAGTGTGCCTCCACTGTTCAATCCGCCAAACCAATTTTCTGGGTGGCTACTTGGAGACAAGGGCTATCCCCTGAAGACATGGCTGATGACGCCGTTGAGGAGGCCATCGAACGAAGCTGAGGAGCGCTACAATGCCAGCCACATTTCGACCAGATCCATCATCGAACAAACCATCGGCTTGCTGAAGATGCGATTCAGATGCCTTGACAGATCAGGTGGAGCCCTACAGTATTCAGCAGCCAGGGTCTCCAGAATCATCGTGGTCTGCTGTGCACTGCACAACATCGCACAGCATCATGGTTTGCAGCTGCCTGAGGAACAAGTGGTTCAGCGCATAGCCTCCTCAGATGAGGAGGATGAGGATGAGGAGGAGGAGGAGGAGGAGGAAGACCTTGCAGAGGTGGATGCGCCAGTTCCAGCAGCACGCGAGCACATTGCTGCCCGGGATGCAAGGGATGCACTAATCTTTGCCAGATTTGCTTCGGTAGACGAATCAAACACATGTGGCTGGCACCTTCTTATCAGACCATAGACAATGGACAAGAACCTGTGGGTTCCTATCAATCTCACCATCATCATTACAAATGCAAGTCGCCCTGAGCCCTCAATGTGCAAGTTCCATTTCCCAGATCACATAGGCCAGAACTTCAGCTGTTTGCCATCACCTCTGTTTATTCAATGCACAAAAGGATGGCTATGACAAAAAATAAATACAACAGAACATAACACCCAAGTGACAACCCTTGTGACTAATTGTGCTTTATCTTCCTCTTACACATGCTTCTATGTGGTGCTTCCCCTGTGGCTTCAGCAGATGTGGAGGCACCTTGCTCACTTTCATGCTGCTCTTGCTTCGACACCTTTGGCGGGCATTCTCTGGGTTTGCAAGCCTATGAGGGCTCGGCAACAGTCTGCTCCTCCTGCGTCTGTGCAGGGGCTGAGACGCCCATCTCAGTTGGGTGAGGACTCTGGTGGGGCTCTGACCGAGGGTGACCTAGTGGCATGGGAGTGTGAGCGCTTGGAGAGGAGCCCCCACTCCCTTGTTGCCTGCCACCAACATCCCTCTCATGGGTCAGCCCCACTTCAGTGCTAGCAAGTGGCTTGACAGCACCTTGCTGCACATCAGGGGGGCCATGAGGACCCGTATCTGCACTGGCAGTCCTACTCAAAAGGACTTCCATGAAGCTCTGGTTTCTCTGCTCAATAGCTGCCCATCGCTCCTCCAGAGATGTCAGTCTATTCTGAACATTCACCATGTTTTCCAGACTCTGACGACTTATTTCCTCCATGACCGTAGCCATCCTCTCCTCTACCGTTGCCAACCTTTCCAGAGAGGTAGCCATCGTTACCACGGAGGTTGCCATCCTTTCTGTGGTGATGCGTCCATGCACCATTGCCTCCACAAAGGCACTGCTCATGTTAGAGTTGGACTCCTCCATCCTCTCCACACTTGCAGTAACCCTGGAGACAAAACCTGCCAGAGACTCCTGCACTTGTTCCTGGAGTTCCAGCACCTCTCTCTTTCTGGATGGACCCGGAGGCACAGGTTCCACATGCAGCTGAGCTGAGCTGGGAGCGCCCTGTGGCACCTGACGAGGACTCTCCACTGCTGTCCCTGTCTCCACCATCTGCTGATGCTCTTGTGAGCTGTGATACACACGGTGACAACACTAGTCTATCTCCCGAAGGTCCCACCGAGGTGTGCGTCTCTGCGCTGGTGCTGGGTGCGCTTAATTGTGTTGACGCTGCGCCATCAGAGGTTGCAGGTTCCTCTGAGGAGTCTTCCAGCTCAGGCTCTTCCTCCTAGACAGTGGGGAGGGGGGCTGTCGATGGTCCTGTGGGGGAGTAAAGGCATGAGTTAGACATGTGATATTAACGTAGCATGCACATGGACTTGTGCAGATGATCATAAGTCAATCTGTATGAGCATCAGATGCCATTTCAGTCACTCATGCAATGTCAATGAGAGAGATGCAAAACTATTCTGTCACCAGCTTGCTCTGATGCGCCCGTCTGTCCGTCCCCCACTTTCACATCTTCCTCAGCTCCGACGATCTCTAGGGCCGCCTCCTCAGCGCTGGTGAGATGGGCTATTGAGGGTGGCCCTCCTCCTGTCTTCGCCCTTTCCCTCTTATTGTGGGTTCTCTTTTCCTATGTCCCAGAACATACTCTCTGCTCTCAAAATTTGAATAACTATGGCTGTATCTCCTGGCCTCCGCAGAGCCTTCAGCCAGCATGTCCCTATACTTTGGGTTTCTTCTTTCACTATAACTTTGGAAACGTCTTCTTCCTTGGTGAAGACTGATGCAAAGTGCTCATTTAGTACCTCAGCCATGCCCTCTGCCTCCATGTGTAGGTCTCCTTTTTGGTCCCCAGTCGGCCCCACCCCTCCTCTTACTACCTGTTTACTATTTATATGCCTATAGAAGACTTTTGGATTACCTTTTCTGTTAGCTGTCATTCTATTCTCATACACTCTCTTTGCCCCTCTTACTTTCTTTTTCATCAGAAGCTATTTGCCTTGAATATGCTGTTTCTCTGGGGTTTCTGCCGATCTTCCGTTGAAGTTACAGCGGACGATTGGGTAGACCCCCACGGAAATTCTACCCCTTTGCTCCATCAAAAAGATAAGCACAGTGCTGGAATAACACAGAAATAGAAAGTTCAACTTACTGAAAGATGGGATAATCATCCTACATGAGCTTGTAACATCTATCTATCTGCCCATCCATCCATTTACTTTCCACCTGTATTATAAATTTTGTACATACATCAGACACCACACTTTTGGTGTCACACTCTGGTGTCATACTTTGTTAATTGGCTCAAATTATAGCAATACAATGGAACTGAGGAGGCATGAATCAAAAACAAGGAAAACAGCTAGTAAACTACTGAGAAACTGCTAAGGACTTATGCAAACATCTAATCCTAAATAACCTAATCAGGAAAATTTTCCAATAAAAGAAATGGTGAGGCAAAATAATTAAAATCTGAAAAAAATTGTCCACCGTTATTCCCTTTAGATTTAAATAAGGTTTCTCATATAAGGACATTTTAAAGAATGCATATTTCACCATAACATGATTAAACTGACAAAATAAAATTGGCTGTTGCTTCTCTGAGTACCTTCATTAACATTTTTATTTGTAGGCCTCAGCCTGTCTCAAAAGCCTGGGCTTTCAGTTGATATTTTTCACTGTGCTATAATTCTATAACTAACTACACCTGTGTTACAATTCCCAGGGTGCTACAATCTGAGCATAAGCAGTATGGAGAATTTCTCAGGACACATTAGTGTTAGTGCAATTGGAATTGTGTTTTTCCTCATGCTATATATTTCTGAGTTTCTTTCTTTTTCCAAATGATTTTAAAACAAGCTGGCTAAAGGAATATAAAAGCTTTATTTATGTAAAGTTTCAGATTTGAACTATTAACAAATGCTTAATTTTTACTTCAGAGAGAAATCCTAGCTCAGAGATTGTTTTACAGAAAATGCATTTATTTTTCTCAGTACAAATGTTGAATTGTGTCTTTGCTCAGCTATTTAAGGTTGTTTTGTTCAAAAAACAAGGAGAAAGATGAATTTACGTGACTTTTTAGGGTGTATTTTTTGAATCCTGCTATGTAGTGAGGTACCTCAACACTGAGGTGTGCTAGACCCACCAGCTTTCTGCAGTGCTGTCACAACATTGATCCCCTCCCGTCTAGTGGCTTCAGGCTCTGGAACTCCTTCTCCCCAACCAAAACCACATTTTTTTCAAACATTTTTTCTTCAGTCAGCTCACTATGCAAAGCAAAATACAAATCTGCTACTGGCATCACACTGTCATCATGCTTTTTGATTGGCTCAAATTTTATATTTTAAAGCAAAACACTTGAACAGAACTCAATACCCAAAGCCCTACACTCCTTTTTACTTCTGTACTTGGCTTGATTTTCTTTTGTATTTTTAACCCTAAATTTATCATATGCCTCTTTTTCTCATTTTAATTGTAATGGTACTGCTCACCATGTCACCTTTGAGGTACCCAGTACCTCCTGTCTGTCTAGCAAGGGTTCAAACCTGTGCTTGACAGTTCTTTAACTACCAGTTAGTGACTATCCTCCTGAGATGAAGCTGTAGATGGAGTCTCTGTGTCAAGATGCTCCAAGCTGACATAGTTGGTGATGAAAAATCAGAATATTCAAATCATTGCTTAGACCATAGTTAGAATATTATGTCCACTTTTGGATGCCTTACTTTAGGAAAGATAGTAAGGCTATGGAGAGTGTGCGGAAGAGATTCACAAAATTAATACCAGGGATGAGGGGCATTATGAGGACAAACTAAATCTCTGTTTATTAGAACAAAAAAAGGCTAAGAGGAGAACCGATAGAGGTATTCAAAATTATGAAGGGTTTTGATTAGGTAAAGCGGAAAAAACTATTTCACTGGTTAGTGAGTAGATAACTAGAGGGCATAAATTTAAGATCATCACCAAAATAACAAAGGGAGAGGTTAGAATTATCTGTATGCTGAGAGCACATGGAGTGCACTACCACAAAAGGTGTTGGAAGCAGAATTCATTCAGATAAAAGGAAAGTGGATAAACATTTAAAAAGAAGGATTTTAAAGGGTAGGGGCAAAGCCACTCAGAGTAAGTAGACATCACTTTCAGGGTGCTGGCACAAGTGCAATGGACCAATTGGCCTCTTTCTGTGCTGAAAAATTCTCTCATTCTAGAACAGGGGTGTCAAACGTACAGCACACATGTCTTTATCCAAGAAGAGAAAAGTAGATCAAGAGTGCCGTATTTTGCAAGAGAAATGTGGAATTTCGTATTTCTTTGTGAACATGACTGAAAAGCCCACGTGCTTGATTTGTAAGTAACAGATAACTGGTGAAAGAATATAGCATTCGAAGACGCTGAAGCAAACCACGGTGGGAAATATGATAAGTACGCAGGAAAGTTACGTGAAGATAAATTTTCTGAATTAGCACAGTCGTTGAGAAAGCAGCAATCAATGTTTACTAATGCTCGCCAGGTAAGTGATGCTGTTGTTTAGGCAAATTATGTGATTGCCCATGAAATAGCTATATCATCAAAACCATTTTCTGATGGAGAACTTTTGAAGAACTGCATGTTAAAGTCCGCAGAAATAGTATGTCCAGATAGCAGCAAGCTTTTGTAAATATCAGCCTCCCAAGAAACACAATCGTTGAGAGAATCAAAGGTTTCGATAACAACACCCCCTCCCCCCACATTGGCCAGGAGTAAAAGGGAGACAGGAGCTGCCGGCTCCACAAGGTAAGTGCCACTCCCAGCACTCCTGGGCCAGGAGGAGCAGGCGTGCTCCCCCCCCCACCCCCGGCCCCTCAAGGAAGCCTTCGGCCTCCCCCCCCTGCCAGTTGTGGCCTCTTTCTCTCCCCTGCCGTGATGACCTGTTTCTCTCCAAGCCACAGTGGCTGACCGTCCCCCCATCCCGATTGCCGGGGACCGTCCCCAAAGACCCCCGGCTGCGGCCTCCTGTCACGGGTTTTCCCTCCCAACTGCTGGCCAGGCTGTCAATCTGGCCAGTTGCCAAGAGGGAAACGGAACAAAAACAATGATAATGAGTTGCTGCCATTAAGTTTGGCAGGACCTCCACGTCCCCGGCCTTGCCGGGTTCTTCGGCCATTTTCTGCCTCCCTCGCACCCTCCCCGTCTCCCCGTAAATATCGGGGCCAGTGATTTAACTGAAAATTTGAACAGTCAACTCCGGGACAAAGCGAAGCCCTTTGCATCTTTTTCAATTGCAATTGATGAAAGCAGTGATGTAACTGATGTGGCTCAGCCGGCAGTATTCCTTCGGTGAGTTGATAAGAACATGTGCATAACAGAGGAGCTTGTAGAATTGGTGTCGATGAGAGACACAACAATAAATGACCTCTTTGAAGCTTGGTGGGAGCTCTAGAGAAATTGGATGTAGACTGGACAAAAGCGGTGAGCCTGGCCACAGACCGGGCACCCTCAATGGTGGGCAAGAAAGATGGAGTTGTGGCCAACTTGTAAACGATCAATCCAAACCAGCAGTTCAGTCATTTTTCACAGCATTTTACACCAAGAAGCTCTGTGTAATAAAATGTTGAAAATGAATCATATTATGGATGTACTTATTAAAACTGTATATTTATTTGAGGTACAGGTCTCAACCACCGGCAGTTTAGCCAGCGTTGGGAAGAAGGTGAAATTCACCATGGATTGCCATACTATATCCAGTTTGGTGGCTGAATCAGGGAGCTGCTTTAAAATATTCTTTGAATTGCATGGTGAAAGGGAAAGATGTTACTGACCTTTCTTCATGGTGGATATTACAGAGCACCTGAACTCACTCAACAGAAGAATGCAAGGCCACATCCAAGAGGTGACAGAATACTCGGACAAAGTTTGGACCTTTGAGATGAAGCTTCAGCTGTGGGAGCAGCAACTTCCCAGACTAACTTGGCACATTTTCCTGCCTTGAAATCACTACATGGCACTGTTGGGACTCAATGGTCAGAATTTTGCCTACCTGAGCGGGTCCGGTGCGGGCACCGTCCCGCTGTGGAAAATGAACTTACCTTAATGGGGCCTATTAAGCCCGGCCAGCGAGTTACCCGGCCCAATGAGATGGAGCAGGTCTGGTGACGTCATTCATGATGTGTTTTCAGCTGGGATCTTTAAAGGGCGGACAAAATTGAGAGGTCGCACAACACCAGGTTATAGTCCAACAGTTTTATTTGAAATCACAAGCTTTCAGAGCTATCGATCGCCCCTTCCTCAGGTGAAGTAGTGACTACTTCACCTGAGGAAGGGGCGATCGATAGCTCTGAAAGCTTGTGATTTCAAATAAAACTGTTGGACTATAACCTGGTGTTGTGCGACCTCTCAATCTTTAAAGGGACCATGGCCACATTAGATTTGAAGTTTAATCTAAAATAGTGCTGTCAGTGTACTACAGCACTGGAGTGCTGCAAACACTGACAATGACTGCACAGAGGCAGAGGGCTGCACCCAGGTTCTCCGATGACTCTCTCCATATGCTTATGGAGGGAGTCAGAGCATGCAGGGAGGTCCTTTTCCCTTCTGATAGGTGGAAGAAACCTCTCCAGGAGACGAACACAGCCTGGTTGCAGATTGCAGAAGAGGTCACAAGCAAGGATGTGGTCAAGAGGACCTGGGTGCAGTGCCGCAAACGTTTCAATTATCTCATTAGATCAGGAAATCACATCCCCATCACTCTGCCTTCCCTACCCTACTCCTGCACATCCTTACTCACACCAACATACCTTGCACCTCCACCCATCCCTCTCTACCTACATTATCACATCTCCATCTTACTAGCCACCCCTCACACTTACCCTCATCCTAGTGCAATCATACCAACTAACAACACACAAGGGTAGCCACTTGGGTGTTTTATCCACTGTTTATGTAAAGTTTCTGCTAATGTGGTGTCAAACATAGAAATCTTTATTTTCAACACTTTGCATTCTTGGACAGATTTGTTTGCACCTTTGGAAGTGGCTTAGTGAGTTACAGTGAATGGTGAGACATAACAGTACCCCCCCCCCCCCCCAATGGTGATGAGTGTGAAAGGAATGGCTTGTCATTGTAGGGATGCTTTATGGTGTTTCTGTAGGGTGGTGACAACCTAGCGCATCATGTGGCAGCCATATGGGTGTACAGTGTAAAGTTAACTAAATCTGGCCATGATGAGGCCATCCCTGGCCTCCCGGGCAGCAATGTGCTCGGGTGCTGATGCCCTGTGCAGCATCAGGTGATCGCGGAGAAAGTTGGTGATGTTGTTGGTGCTGGTGTGCCTGGTGCTGCTGGTGTTGGGGCTCATCGTGGTTAGATTCTGAGGACCAAGGTGAGACTGTATAAATGGCACCCATGTTGATGGAATAGATGGCAGGTGAAGTCGAGATGACAGAAGCAATATGTCAATGGTGAGAGAGTTTCTTACAATGTGGTGACACAGGATGGAGTCTTTGCTTGAAAGACTTGCAGCCTGCAGAAAGCTCAAACTGTGTTGCAAATGCTGTGAGAAACAGCTTCTGCCTGAGGAAAGTGATCAGCTGTCAGGTGGGAGCTTTTTTAGCACATTTCATGCTGTCAAGTAATCAGCTGGAGTAATGGCCACTCAACTCCCACCTCAGGTTTACAGACATGCTTCCCGAGCAGCGTGGTCCCCGTGGCCATTCAAGGAAATTTGAAATGTAGGGGAAAAAGGCTCTTAAGTGCCTGTAAACTACCTGATAATGATTTCAATTAGGTCACCCGCCACTGCCAGTCGGGTCGACTCTGCGATGATAGGGGCCCGTGGGGGCGGAATGACAGCGGGTTCCTGACCTGCTGTCAAAAATAACAACTTTCCCGCCCGACCCGCACCGATCACACCTGCTACCACCCCGGAAAATTCCAGCCAATGTGATGGTGCCACAAAATAGTACATGGCCAAAACTGCTGAACTGAGAAAGGAATTTGAAGAACGATTCTCTGACTTCAGGAAGCAAGAAGGTAAGTTTGCAATTTTCAGCACACCATTTTCTGTCAATGTGCATGATGTACCAGAGGACCTCCAAATGGAAGTTATTGAACTTTATTGAACTGCAGTGTGGAACTTTCGTTGAAAGACAAGTTTTCCAACATTAATGTTACCAAGTTTTATCAATACCTGGCACCACATTATTCCAAACTGAAGTCCTTTGCATTAAGAATTCTTTCCATTTTTGGGACCATGCACGTGTGTGTACAAGTATTTTCTGTCATAATTATCAACAAGTCTAAACCACGTTCTCAACCTTATGACATAAACCTAACTTTATACTCAAGATAACCTCAGCCCAGCCCAAATGTTGATGCAATGGTTCAAGCTAAGGGGTGCCAGGTATTGGGGAGCAGCAGTAGCAGTAAATAGGATCTAAATGTAGGTTAGTACCAATATGATTTATCTTTATCTATTTCTATTTTATTAACTTTTCTGAATGTGGCCAGCACCAGGATATGGGATCAGGCCCACCATATAAAATGAGTTTGCATGTTCTAGAACCAAGTCAATCCCCCAGTGGCAGACTTGACACTCTGATCCCTAAGCTAAGCAGGTCCACAGTACTCCAGGGCACATTTAAGAACATAACAACATAAGAAATAGGAGCAGGAGCCGGACATTTGGCCCTTCGAGCCTGCTCCGCCATTCAATAAGATCATGGCTGATCTTTGACCAAAACTTCACCTTCCCGCACTATCCCCATATCCCTTGATTCCCTTAGTATCCAAAAATCTATCGATCTCTGCCTTGAATATACTCAATGATTGAGAAAGCACAGCCCTCTGGGGTAGAGAATTCCAAAGGTTCACGACCCTTTGAGTGAAGAAATTTCTCCTCATCTCAGTCCTAAATGGTCGATCCCTTATTCTGAGACTGTAACCTCTGGTTCTAGACTCCCCAGCCAGAGGAAACATCCTCCCTGCATCTACCCTGTCAAGCCCCTTAAGAATTTTATGTTTCAATGAGATCACCTCTCATTCTCCTGAACTCTAGAGAATATAGACCCAGTCTACACAATCTCTCCTCATAGGGCAATCCCCCCATTCCAGGAACCAGTCTGGTGAACCTTCGTTGCACTCCCTCTATGGCAAGTATATTCCTTCCTTAGGTAAGGAGATATTTGCTTACTAACCATCCAGCATGACTCATCCATAGGATCTGGGAGCTGGAATTCTTCTCACTCAGCTCCAGGTATGTACTAATGCCCCAGTGGATAGGGTAGACAAGCAGTGGGAAGCTTACCAGTGCCCTGCCCTGGTAGGCTGCACGGCTTTAGCTGGTTCAACTCCTGAGCATATCTGACATTCTCTAATTCTTCATTCTTGCCCATCTGGACCTTTAATAAACTGTCTGGACTTAGGCAACCTAGACTTAGGTTATGTCCCTACAGGAAAAACAGAAACTTTCCCTGTGTGGATTTCTCAGTAGTTTGTTGGAGACTCTTAAACATGATGATGGGTTTCTCCTAGTGTGAGACATCGGCGGCTGACGAACAAAAGATGCACAGCTGTAATTCCCATCTGCTTCTTGCAGAGGGAGTCCTATTCTGGTGCTGATGTATCAGCAAGGATTCTGATCCTTGTTTTCAAATCCCTCCATGGCCTCGCCCCTCCCTATCTCTGTAATCTCCTCCAGCCCCACAACCCCCGAGATAGCTGCGCTCCTCAAATTCTGCCCTCTTGAGCATCCCTGATGTTAATCGCACAATCATTGGTGGCCGTGCCTTCTGTTGCCTAGGCCCTAGGCTCTGGAATTCCCTGCCTAAACCTCTCTGTCTCTCTACCTCTCTTTCCTCCTTTAAGACTCTCCTTAAAACCTACCTCTTTGACCTTCTTCTTTTCTTAGGCAATCCCTCGGAACTGAGGATGACTTGCTTCCACATTAAAAATGAGTTCTCAGGTGACTGATGAGTCCAATGCGGGACCTACAGTCTCTGTCACAGGTGGGGCAGACGGTGGTTGAAGGGGTGGGTGGGTGGGGTGCTTGGGTTGACGTGCGCTCCTTCCGCTGTTTGCGCTTGGCTTCCGCTTGCTCCCGACGAAGAGACTCGAGGTGTTCGGCGCCTTCCTGGATGCTTCTCCTCCACTTTGTGCGGTCTTGGGCCAGGGATTCCCAGGTGTCGGTGGGGATGTTGCACTTTTTCAAGGAGGCTTTGAGGGTGTCCTTGAAGCGTTTCCTCTGCCCACCTGGGGCTCTCTTGCCGTGCCGGAGCTCCGAGTAGAGCGCTTGTTTTGGGAGTCTCGTATCGGGCATGCGGACAATGTGACCTGTCCATCGGAGCTGATCGAGTGTGGTGAAAGCTTCGATGCTGGGGATGTTGGCCTGAGCGAGAACACTGACGTTGGTGCGCCGATCCTGCCAATGGATTTACAGGATCTTGCAGAGGCAGCGTTGATGGTACCTCTCCAGTGCTTTGAGGTGCCTGCTGTACATGGTCCATGTCTCTGAGGCATACAGCAGGGCGGGTATCACTGCTGCTCTGTAGACCATGTGCTTAGTGCCGGGTCTGAGGTCCTGGTCTTCAAATACTCTCTTCCTCAGGCGACCGAAGGCTGCACTGGCACACTGAAGGCGGTGTTGGACTTCGTCATCGATGTCTGCCCTTGTTGACAGTAGGCTCCCGAGGTATGGAAAGTGGTCCAAGTTGTCCAAGGCCTTGTCGTGGATTTTGATAATCGGGGGGCAGTACTGTGTGGCGGGGGCAGGTTGGTGGAGGACCTTTGTCTTACGGATGTTTAGCGTAAGGCCCATGCTCTCGTACGCTTTGGTGAAGGTGTTGACGATGGTTTGGAGTTTGACCTCCGAGTGAGCGCAGATGCAAGCATCGTCTGCATACTGTAATTCGACGACAGAGGATGGGACGACCTTGGATCTGGACTGGAGGCGACGGAGGTTGAACAGTTTCCCGTTTGTTATGTAAATTAGCTCCACTCCAGTGGGGAGCTTACTGAGGGTGAGATGGAGCATTGCAGCAAGGAAGATCGAGAAGAGCGTTGGTGCGATGACACAGCCTTGCTTGACCCCGGTTCATACGTGAATTGGGTCTGTGGTGGAACCGTTGGTCAGGATCATGGCTTGCATGTCGTCGTGAAGCAGGCAGAGGATGGTGACAAACTTTTGAGGGCAGCCGAATTTGAGGAGGACACTCCATAATCCCTCACGGTTGACAGTGTCGAAGGCCTTTGTGAGATCAAAGAAGGCCATGTACAGTGGTTGGTGCTGTTCCCTGCATTTCTCTTGTAGTTGACGCGCGGTGAAGATCATGTCCATTGTGCCCCTTAGTGGGCGGAATCCGCATTGCGACTCTGGGAGGAGTTCTTCGGCCACTGGGAGAAGGCGATTGAGGAGGATTCTTGCAATGACTTTCCCTGTGGCAGACAGCAGGGAAACTCCTCTGTAATTACCGCAATCGGACTTGTCACCCTTCTTGAAGATGGTCACAATTACGGCATCTCTGAGATCCCCTGGCATGCTCTCCTCCTTCCAGATAAGAGAAATGAGTTCATGAATTCGCGCCAGTAGTGCTTCTCCGCCATGCTTAGTGCCTCGGCGGGGATTCCATCTGCTCCTGAGGCCTTGTTGTTCTTCAGTTGTCGGATTGTCTTTTCAACCTCATGCCGGGCTGGGGTTGTGCTGAGATGGTGGTGGGTAGCATGCTGCGGGATGGAGTTGAGGACACTCGCGTCGAAGACAGAGTCTCGGTTAAGGAGATCTTCGAAGTGCTCCTTCCAGCGGCACTGACTGCCTCTCTGTCCTTGATGAGTACCTCTCCGTTCTTGGCCCGCAGTGGGGTAGGGCCTTGGGTGCTTGGGCCGTAGATGGTCTTGACTGCGCTAAAGAATCCACGCACGTCATGGTTGTCGGCTAGCTGCTGGATCTCCTGCGCTTTCTCCACCCACCATCTGTTCTTTAGGTCACGAGTTTTTTGTTGGACCTCGGCCTTCAGGCGTCTGTAGAGCTGCTTTCTTGCTCTCGAGTTCTGTTGATGTTTCCAGATCAGGAATGCCTTGCGCTTACGGCTTATTAGCTCCTGGATCTCCTGGTCGTTCTCGTCGAACCAGTCTTGGTGTTTCCTGGTTGAGTGACCGAGCGTCTCTTCACAGGTGCTGATTATAGAGGCCTTGAGTGCAGACCAGGCGCTGTGGGCACTCTGTGTCTCTGCATCACTGGGAGTCGTCAGGTTGTTTGTGAGGCACAGGCTGAATAGGGCTTTAAGACTCTCCTTAAAACCTACCTCTTTGACCAAGCTTTTGGTCACCTGCCCTAATTTCTCCTCATGTGGCTTGGTGTCAAATTTTTTGTCTTATAATACTCCTGTGAAACGCCTTAGGACGTTTTACTCCGTTAAAGGCGCTATATAAATACAAGTTGTCGTTGATGATGTAGTGCACAGATTCTGTCGCTAGACGGTGCACAACTGCCGTGTTGCTCTGGGTAGTTGCAATGCGCTCCCTGTAGAGGGCGCGCCGGTTGATCGCGCTCAGATGCATTGGTGATACGGCAGGTCGGGGGAGGAAGCGACCAAAAACTGTCGTAAAAGCGTGGTAAATTTTTTTTATTGTAAACCTGGAAGCAAAGTTGAGATGAATCGGAATTTGAAACTGAACAGGCGACTTTGAGTTGTGCAATGTAAACTAATTTTATATAAAGTCATAGGTTTTCTTAAACGCCTAGATAAATAAATTAGGCTTTGCCTTTTGCTATTTTCCCCTTGCAACGGGGCTGAGCACACGTGGCCGGAGGGGAGCGCGTGCTCCGGGGGACGTTCCACAGCCGGGCCCGGGTTCGGTAAGTCAAAGGCGCCGCGCGCTGCCCAGCAACAAAAGGAGCGACATTGGGTTGGGTACAGGTGAATGCACACACCGAGCCCGCACTCAGCGGCCCTGGGCTGTGCCCGCACCGAGCCGGCATCCAGCCGTGGCGCGGCTTATTCTCAGAAGCATAGCTCCGGAGCCCAGTCGCTCCGTGTGCGAGGTTAACCTCGTGCCAGAACCGCTTTCCACAATAAACTGGCTGCTTTCATATTTTTTTTATACCTTAATTGTCCGTTAAATAAATCATTTCGTTTGTAACCACGATATTTAAAGAACTGAGTTCTGGGCGACGCGCCTGTTCAAAAAACACCATAAATGCCTAAAGTAATGTGGTGTCTCGTATTGTTGCAGTAATTCCAGCTATTTTAGGCAGATGTGTCACAGGGAAATGAGTGAAGTAAAATAGAGTTAAAATGTGTTTTTTCACGAAAATGGCCTGCACTAGAGTGGATGGTATTTTTACAGACTCTTGTGTTCTTACACATTGGTGAATTAATTTAGGCCAGATCTCTCTGAACTTTTTTTTTGCAGTCCATTCATTATCCTTTTCTGTTTTTCACTTCGAACCTAACTGTTATGGTCACCATTTTCCAATTGTTCTGCTACACTGAGCAGGAAGAAGTTGAACTTGTAAAGCATCTTTAATGTATAAGATGTCCGAAGACAGTTGACAGATGAATGTTGAGAATGGACACTGATCTAGGAAGAGAGAGAGAATAGTAGATGAGGTAGAAATCTTAGCTGAATAGATGGGTTTTGAGAAGATCTTTAAGGTGGAACGAGAAATGGAGAGTAAGGAAATCTATGGAGTTCCAGAAAGAACGACCAATGCGACTGAACACCATATTACTGAAGGGGTGAAGAGGGTCATGAATAGGTTAGAATCAAAGAAACTGAGCAAGGGGAGGGGGGAGGGTTATAGGATAGGAGGAGCTTCCAGAACAGGTGAGGCAAAACCACGGACAGGGGGCAGGACCTGAGGCAAGGGCGAAGTTGAAAATGTGGAGGTGAAAGGAAGTGATCTTGCTGATGGATAGCATATGGGGTTTAAAGCTTTGCTCAGGATTGAATATTATACCAAGTTTGTGAATAGTCTGATTCCACCTGAAGGAATGGCCAGGGAAAAGGATGGCATCAGGTCGAGAGAGTGGAGTCTGGTCAGGTGGCTCATCCAGAATTGATGTCAAGTAAGCATTCTGTCAGCGCTGAGGGGGTTGAGAAGTGGTGGAGAGATATAGTTGTGTATCATCAGTATACATGTGGAAGCTAACCCTGTGCTTATTGATGTCACCAAGCGGCGGTATATAGATCAAGACAATAGATATTTGGAGGACCTCTAAGAGTTAACGACAGGGGAGAGGGAAGAGAAGCCATTATTAGAGATGCAATGTCTGTGACCAGATAGGTAGGAATGGAACCATGAAAGGGTTGTCCCATAGTACTGGATGGTGGAGAATGGCAGATGGTCCAGAAGGACGAGGAGAATAATGCACCACGGTCACAGTCATAGCTGATGTCGTTCTGGACTTTGGTAAGAGTAGTTTCAGTGCTGAATGGAAGTGAGACTAGAGGGGTTCAAAGATACTTTTATGGCGAGTTGGGCATGGAGCTGGGAGGCAACATGTTGGACAGTCTTAGAGAGGAAATGGAGGTTGAGAGATGCTAATAATTAAGGAAGGCAGATGGGTTAAGTGTATTTTGAAGGTTACAGGAACAGGCCCTGAGGAAAGAGGACCATGAACAATGTCAGGTAGCATGGGGACTAGGAAAGGGAATTGAGTGGAGAGGGGATCAAGAAAACAGTGGTGGGGCTCATGAGGTTGGGAAACGACAAGGGGTTACGTATGAACAACGGCAGACGGCAAAAGACACTAGTCTATTCAGCCTTTACCACGCAACTGTGATGCCTTGTGCATAACATTTTATATATTTCCCACCCCACACGAAAACCATGTAATCTGGGAGAGGTGAAAAAACAAATAAAAGCCCATGCCAATTATAGGAGGGAAATCTGGAGAATTCCTCTCCACCCCCTTAGGCAATCATAACTTGTCCAGGAGACCACTCTAGTCCTGATTAATATTATAGAGTACCTACCTTTAGTACGAGATGATCTCTGCCCCAGCCAGAAACAGGTCCAGCTCTCGCTTGAAGGATTTCAGAGAATCGGCATCCACTGCACAAGCCTGGTCCACTATTCACTGGGAAAAGATTCACCTTCTGGCATCTAACCTAGATCTGGCCTTGTACAACTTGGGATTGTGACCCCTGGTCCTCCCTAACCTATTTAGTTGAAACAAACTGTCTACACAAACACAATCTATTCCTTCATCATCATATAACCCTCAAGCAAATCACCCCTAAGTCTGCGCTTCTCTAAAGTGTAAAATGCCAGCTCTTTGAGCCTATCTTGGTAACTGTGATGCTTCATACTGGGAATTAATCTTGTGGCTCTCCTCTGCACCCTTTCCAAAGCCTCAATATCACCTACTATGTGAGCAGAACAAAACTGGACACACTGTTCTAACCGAGGCCTGACCAAGATTTTGTACAAGGACAAAATAGTATACTTTGTCTTCTCGTGAATTGGCCCTTTCCACATGTATAACACAGCATTTTTCTAAGTTAAATATCATTTGCCACTTGTGAGCCCCTAATTCCCCGAGTGCATCTAGATCTGCCTGTCGTAGTCGAGCATCGCCTACAGTCATGACTCTTGCACATATCTTAGTATCATTTGCAAATTTGCAGATCATTTCCCTAGCACCTGTATCTAGACCTACATCTAGATCATTAATAAAAATAATAAACAGCAACGATCCTAACACCACTGGTCTCCAAGCAGATCCAAATCCATCTACAACAACTTTCTTCCTAGAACCTTCCAGCCAGTTCTCAATCCAGCGCAGTAGATTTCCACTAATACTGATCTTGTAGAGAAGCCTCTTTTGTGGTACTTTATCAAAAGCTTTTTGGAAGTCAAGGTCGACAATGTCTACTGGGTTTCGCTCATCCACTATCTTGGGGATTTCATCAAAAAATGCAAACGCAGTGAGTTGTTAGGATCTGGAATGCACTGCCTGAATCGGTGGTGGAAGCAGGTTCAATAATAACTTTCAAAAGGGAATTGGATAAATACTTGAAGGGGAAAAATTTGCAGGACTGTGAAAGATGGGCAGGAGAATGGGACTAATTGGATAGCTCAAAGAGCCAGCACAGGCACTATGGGCCAAATGGCCCACTCTATGCTGTATCGTGTTATGGTTCTATGAAATTAGAAAGACAGGACCTCCTTTTTTGAAGCCAAGTTGGGTGTCCCTAATATTTACTTCTCTGTCTAAGTAATCATATATTGCATCCCTAATGATTCCCTCAAGCATCTTTCTTATTCCTGTCATCCTTTTTTAAAGATTGGAACTACATTAGCCTCCTTCCAGTCTAAGGGAACTGTCCCAGCCTCCAGAGAGCTGTTAAAGATACGGGCAAGGGGCTCACACAACACCTGTCCAGCTCTCTCAGGACCCTCGGGTGGCTATCATTTGGATTGGCTGTCCTGTCTGTTTTAAGGTTTCTAATTCTATCTAAAACATTTCTAATTCTATCTAAAATATTCTGGCTGCCCTGTCTATTTTAAGGTTCCTAATTCTATCTTGATGGGGAAGAAACTGAGATGGTGGGTATCAAGATTAGCAGGGCCAGGAGACATGGTATAGTTTAAGGGCAGGACCAGGAGACATGGTGTAGTTTAAGGGCAGGATGAGGCAGTGGTGGAGGCAGCTGTGTATAATTATTCAATCTTTGATATAAATCCATAAGCTCCTCACATTTGATGTTCGAGATGAGAGTAGAGAGGTTTAAGGAAGTAGTTGGTCGTGGAGTCTCATCAGTTTTCCCCACTGTATTTCCCAGAACTAATTCAAGCCATGCTTCATTCCTGTTGGACTAGAAACATGCTAATTAGGTAGCAATCTTGAATGTGTTCTAAAATGCATTGCCACTCTGACAACACACATCACCTTTATCCCTGTCTGCCTTGGATAATTAAAATCACCCAATATCTTTGCACTGTTAAATGTGACTCCATTTCCTGACAGTATGGACAGACCCCATTCCTTGTCGAACAATAGTTCTACCATTTGGAGATGCAGAATTTCAGGCACACCGGCTTGTCCCTTCGCAACCCAGTCATGGTGAATACTGAACCCTGGGATGTATGGCTTCATGCTCTTGTTACTGTCTTTCAGTGCAGGGAACTGACCCTCATTTACCGACTGATGAAAATTAATCATTTCCTTTCAGAATTTTCGATTGAAATGTCTTTCCGTGGGGGAGGAAGAGGAGGAGGAGGAGGAGGAGGCGGCTTCAGAGGAGGAGGAGGAGGAGGCGGCTATGGCAGAGGAGGAGGCGGCTATGGTGGAGGAAGAGGCGGCGGCTTCGGTGGAGGAAGAGGAGGGCGCGGTGGTGGAGGATTCCGAGGTGGTGGGCGAGGAGGTTTCAATAGAGGATATGATCAGGGGCCTCCTGATCGTGTAGTAGGTATGCAAGAACAATACAATCGGCTAAAATACCCCTGTCCTAAACCAAGGGTTAATTGCAATTCAGATAAATATTAAATATTTCTGCAGCTCAGTCATTAGTCCACTTGGCATAAAGATCAGATTGTTTGAGAGATTAGTGAGGCAGACTGGCTAAAAAGTTTAACAGCTATTTGGTCTTTATTGATTCCACAAATAATTCAAATGCTGCACAGCAGGAAGTTATATAATGCTTCAGATTTTATGCTGCATCTCCAGTAATAAAGCAGAGCTAAGTGTTGGAGAGCACTTATGCTCCAATTTTGTTGGAGAAGGGATTCTGGTTTCCCTTTTATTCTTGATTTCCTGCGACAAATAGTAATGACCTGTTGTAATGCAGTGTAAAATGATCAACAACACTACAAAAACCTTATTTGCTATAAAACATTGCCTGTATATAATGAGTTTGCAAACATTTTGCGTCCTGTCTTCGATCGAACTAATACTTTACTGTTCCAGACTGATGACAAATTAAATTGATTCCAAGGCTGTTTTTTTAGTGAGCACATGAATACCTAATACTTGTCTAAAGTGTTAGATCAGATCCAGCCTGTTTCCAATATTTATACTGCTTTAAGAATCCTTTAAAGAAGGCTCTTAAAGTAACAAATTGACTTGGGGGATCTGGATGGTGCAGTGAGTCCACACTTCTATCACCTCCTGGACGGGTTCAACTGGAAAATTAACAAAATTGATGGGAGGAAAACATGTAATGCTGTACAGTTCCACATACATCATAGTTTCACATGAATTCTGATGTGCAGATTTAATGAGATTGTACTTGTCTAACCCTTTGCTACCTTTGTTTAGAATTGGGACATTTCATGCATCCTTGTGAAGATGAAATTGTTTGCAAGTGTACCTCAGAAGCAAATCAAGTCCCTTATTTCAATGCACCAGTTTACTTGGAAAACAAAGAACAGATTGGAAAAGTTGATGAAATATTTGGACAGCTCAGAGATTTTGTATCCTTTTGTGAGTTAGTGTTGGGATAGACCTAAACTAGTGTGACTACAATATAACATTCCTGAGCTGCATTTGAAGGCATTGTACCAGCCAATGTTTTCTTTGATAGCTTGTGTTTCTTTTGGGGTTGCTGGTGGTATAAACACATCATATTACCTGGCTGCACACAAGATTGCATGTGGGCATAACTACTATTTTTCTCTCTGTTTTGTATGATGGCAAGAATCCTAAATGAAAACATACAAATGATCAAAAAATGAGGCTGGGGAGCACTCCCACTTTGCCCTCCACTGTCAGCAGCAGGTTCTCACAGGCTAGATGCCTTAGCCACAGCATCGGGAAAAAGTAACCCTTACTGCACGTGACTCACGTACAATGCTTAGATTGAGATTACTGGTTTGTGTTGAATTATGTGGAGGATTGTGGTATGAGCCCTCTACCATGATAAACCACATCTTGGACCCTTCCTTCTCAGCCAACCCCCTCCCCCAACTAATTTCACCTAAGACCTTTCCAACCAGAAAAAGGAGAACCTGTAACGTTAGCTTGGGGCTGGACAGGGATCCAGGTCTGAGGGTTGAAAACTGCTACCCAGCCTCCTCTGTTCTCTTGTGTCACTGAGTGCGGTGTGGATAAATGTTCTACCCTCCAGGATCTGCCGAAGGCTGTGAATGAGGAGATTTTGTAGTCATTAATACAACACCCATACATTTAAAGTGTTTCTCAAGATTAATATGAAAAGTTGAACAAACATTGAGAAATTTCAGTTTATTGAAAAAAAATCATAAGTAATTAAAGTTTTACTCAGGGTGTTGAAGTGTGAACACAGGTTGCTGCAATTTGAATCCTTTCCTTCCTTTGTGCACTCGAGCGTGTGCTCTCTGTCACTTTAACACGCTCTCTTGTATAGTTTAAATGCACACATCCCCATTTCCCTTTCCTTTCTCTCTTTACCCTCCCTTCTGATTGACTCTCATCTCCACTGTGCTGCTGTGGGGGTGGGGGGAGGTGAGTGAATGTCATAAATCCCCACAGAACATAGGGAAAAAGTTGTAAGGAAGGTTATTCCTGGGCTGGTTCAGACCAGATTGCTTGCAGGATGTATGTCTTGGGGGAAGGCGGCAAGGGCTGTGGTGAAAATGAAACACTTGCACAGTCTCATTGATCACTTCAGATGTGAGATTAAACATGTGCAGCATGTTCATTTTATGTTTAAATTATAGTACTGGTGGTATGTGGTGTATAATTGGAGTAGTCTCATGTTTGGTTTTAATTGCATAAAAGATAATGCTGTCTAATTTTCCCTTAACTGAAATTAATAGTATTTTTCAGTTAAATTATCAGACAATATGAAGGCTGCTTCCTTTAAGAAACTACAGAAGGTAGGTTTTCTTGTGAAGATTAACTACTGAGAAACCTTTTAGCAAACTATTCTGCTTTGAAAATTATAAAAATGGGAGGGAGATATTGTATAGACCCTTAAGAAAAGGGCCTAGGTTACCAGATATTTGAAAGTTGTCTCCCATTTGGATTAGCCAACATACACAAATCACCCAACAAATTTTATTTAAGAATGTATGATATTTGGGTGTTCCTGCAAATATCATGTGAACACCATATGAAATTCCAAAATGGTTAGGTTAATGGATGTAAAAATGACCTTTTATTATGGACTCGCTTTCTCTTCCTTGGAGCACAGTAAAGGCAACTTCTTAAAATATGTATATATATAATGTGAAACTAACCTCTTTGGGTCACTCAGGTTGATTTTATTTTCTTAGTTTTATGTCGATCCAGCAAAACTGCTCCCTCTTCAGCGATTTTTGCCTCGGCCGCCTGGTGAGAAGAGCCGAGGAAGGGGAGGTCGTGGAGGAGGTAGAGGGGGACGTGGTGGACGAGGCGGTGGATTTGGAGGGCGAGGCGGTAAGAACTATTGCATTAATTGAACAACAACAGCAATTGTATTTGTATAGCGCCTTTAACATAGTAAAATGTCCCAAGGCGTTTTGCAGGAGCGTCATCGAACAAAATTTGACACCGAGCCACATAAGGAGACATCATTAGGGCAGCTTGGTCAAAGAGGTAGGTTTTAGGGAGCATCTTAAAGGAGGAAAGACAGGCGGAGAGGTTTAGGGAGGGAATTCCAGAGCACTGGGCGTTGGCAGCTGAAGGCACAGCTGCCAGTGGTGGAGCGATTAAAATCGGGGATAAGCACCAGGCCAGAATTGGAGGAGCGCAGTTATCTCTGAGGGTTGTAGGGCTGGAGGAGGCTACAGAGATAGGGAGGGGCGAGGCCATGGAAGGATTTGAAAACCAGGATGAGAATTTTAAAATCGAGGTGTTGCTTAACCGGGAGCCAATATCGGTCATTGTTAACAGGTAACTCTAATGCCTGTTACTTTTATGCTCAGTAACTTGACTCAAATTTGTTAATCTAATGGCCTTTTTACCTAGTATTGCTGATGAAGAGCCATAACTCACCAAAACATTAAGTGCACTGTTTTGATGTCTAGTTCTTTGAAAATAGATTTTACTGGAACTACTTTCTGAATGTGTATGAACTTACTTGAGTACTTTAAAGGGATAAATGGCCAGAAGATCTGAGACAGAATGGAGTTGTACAAATATTTATAATTTTCTAATATAAATAATTATATATTTTAGTGGATCTCCTGTGGCGTTGATCACAGTTTGTCCAGGGATTCACCACTCTAACATGGTCCTGCAAAGCCCCAACATCGACACTCGCTCCTGCTCTCAGCAGTTTGGTCAGGTGGAGCTTTGTAGGCAAAGTTGAGGTTGAGCCATGCTTGGAAATGATGGTTGCTTGGAAAAAGCATACTGATTATTTTAGTATTTTTGTTATTTGTAGTAGAAAATGTATTAAAATAACTTGAACCAGTGGAAACTTTAAAAGCTGAATGTTCCACAAGTACATCACATTTTTAAGAACTGTAGATAAGATTTTTGAAAAGTAAAAAATCTAATCGTTACATTTTTGGTTCTTATCCAGGTGGCTTCCGTGGAGGCAGGGGAGGTGGTTTCAGAGGCGGCAGAGGTGGTGGAGGAGGACGTGGCTTTAGAGGTAAATGAAAAGTGCCAGCAAATGTCAAAGATTGCCTTATACTCCATTATCTTGCAAACACTTTCCTCATTTGGGTAGCTGTCCTCTTTATTCATCTTTTATTGGAGATGATTCCTAGTTTTCTGCAGCTCCAGTGTAGAGACTTTTATCTTTCTAACTTTCCGTGATTTATTCTGCACTATTGGCGCTTTGTCTGCCTGGCCCTCGTACCACCTTTTGTTTAGGCTTCAATTGGAAGTTACCAATCCTATTTAGATTTTGTCCCTGATGTCAAATCCTTTCTAATTCTTGTGGTACTGGATGTTTGATTAAGACCAAAAGCAATGCTGAAGGATTAGGTATAATCAACACTGGAACTTGGGATCCTAATAATTTTAAGCACTTCGATTATTTATGTGAACCTTCCTGCCTTCTCCCAATATATAAATGTATACCATAGCATTCTGGCAAGTTAATTTTGAAAAGGAGGTTTTCTTTTTAAATTTTAACTTTTTTAACAGTTGTGCTATTTTTGAGTAAAGAACCATAGAAGTTTGCAACCCATAAGGAGGCCATTTGGCCCATCGCAGCAGTGCGAGCTCATTACTTGAGTAATATGAAAGTAATGCCACTGCCCCCGGCTCTCCATCATAGCGCTGCATCTTTCTCTGTTTCAAATATTTATCCAATTTTCCCTTAAAAGGAGCAATGGTCTCTACCTAAACCACTCCCTATGGCAATGCTCTACATAAAGAAATTTCTCCCATCTTGCTCATCACTGTTGGTGGTCATTTTAAATCGATTATCCTTTGTCACTGATCTCTCTCCCCCCACCCCCCCCCAAAAAAAACCCCAGAGGAAATAAGCATTGGGATTCACTCCATCAAAACTCTGCATAATTTTAGAAAATTCTACAAATCTCCACTTGCCCTTCTCTTGGCCTTCCTGTGCAAATAGCCCAAGTGTATCCAGTCTCTCCTAATAATTAAGGTTTCCTCCTGCATCATCTAGGTGAGTCTACACTGAGTGCTCTCTTTGTGACTCTATTGTTCTTTCTATAATGAGGCATCCAAAACTGCACAGTGCTCTAACTGTGGGCTAATCGATGTTTTGTATCAATTCATAATTACTTCTTTACTCTTGTACTCTCTGCTCCCATTTATAAAACCCCAAATTCTATAGGCCTTTTTAATGGTTTTATCTACCCGTACTTGCATTTTCAGGGAATTATGTATGTGAACCACACCCTTCAGTATTGTTCTATTGAGTATATGCTCCCATTTCTTGGGTTTTTTGCCATAATTTCTAACGAGCCTCTTGTGAGACACTTTAATGGCTTCTGAAAATCCATCTGCTGCATTACCTTTATTTATCTAGTTGGTTACTGCAAAGAAGCTCAAGTGCCAGTACCTTTACACATCATAATGCAGTGTAGCTTTTTATTTTTGTTCATTTTCCCCCCTCCATTATTTATGCCTGTGGACAGTTCCGTGGAATCCTCTGGACCAAGTAGCCATTCTAGACTGAATTTCAGCAGGTTGTCAGCTGAGCCTAAGCCTGTCCACACATGTACTTTTTCCGTTGCAGATGTGCAAAGTTTTCCATTGCACATAGCTTGCCTTGATTTGCTCGGTTACTGAGCTTGTGATTTATATCCTTTTATTCCCCCTAATAGGTGGTGGAAGCTGGTGAACATGCGAATATTTGAAGATTGGGCAGCAACCTACAAGTGTACTGTTTTTAGTGCTTCTGCAAGTTCAGATGATGGTGATTATTTTCCCAGATATGACCTGCATCAAGTTGGAAGTGGTTTTTAAAATAAAACTTGTGGTTTATTGCTTGTATGATAGTATTTTTTGTATTATTTGCATTGTAATAAATCACATCTGTATGTATTGGTATAAATGTATTTGGGGGACCAGTATGCCACATAGAATTTGTTTATATACTGATGGAAATATTAATATTCTAATCCAACTAGTTCTGAACACATTTGTGCACAAGAGTACAAAAGAAGTAGTTTGTATTGAACTAAAGAAATTGTACAATATTCTACTGATTATAAAAATACATGGTCTACAAAAAAGCAGTTTGAAATAATGTTTCAGTACGATATTTGTTTTAAAATAAATGTTTTTACATAAACTTGAGCATGTAATTTTTAAAAGAAAAAGAAAGACAGACTTGCGCCTTTCATGACCACTGGACATCTCAAAGCGCTTTATAGCCAATGAAGTACTTTTTGAAGTGTAGTCACTGTTGTAAACTAGCTGACTGAAAACACGTGTAAGTAGCCTAAGCAAGGAGGTAATCACTGGGACTATATTTGTTACATTTGCAGAAAACTCGTGTGCTCTGGCCAAAAGCAGTGGTTTTCAAACTTTTCAATCTGGGGAAGCGAGGAGGATCCCCTATAAAATGTTGACACTCCCAGGGTCCTTAACTCTCAAAATTGTGCCAGCTACCCAAATGAAAACAGTACAGAAAATGTTTTAGTATACAGTAACAGAAATTGCATGGTGGTACGTCAGCAAATGCAGGGGGAAAAAGTGTTTCTCTGATTAGTTTCAGCAGTCGGGATTGGGTGGGTGTCTGCATCCTCTCTCGCTGCTCCTGATATTCTGAGGATAGCGGTCACATGAGTAATGGATTAATACTGTAGAATTAGGTTGATCACAGAGGCTTCAATTTTCCTTCATTATGGAGCAGATTTTTTCTTCTCCTGTGTCAATGAAGTGCAGGCTGTCATCTGTCTTGCATCACACAATATGAAAGTGTGAAAGAATGCTTTTTACAGTTGGCAGCACTTCTCTCTGGGCGAGGAATTTTTTAGGTGTCTGATGGCTTCTTTGGGTCTGGCATGTTGAATTTAGGCGGAAATCTGACTAGCAGACCTTTGAAAACCTATGATCAAAATTGTTAACCACAGATTTAAAAATTCTGGCAGCTAATGGATCCCATATTAAAATTAAAACTAGCAATGAGTTTACCTTTTAATACTGCCGCTGTTGTGTTTTTAAGCCTTTTCTAACATTTTTATCCTAGATTAGTTTGACTCTTATTCCTCACTCTCTTGGCTGAGTCCCAACTCCCCATTACTTCTCTACATCCTTGGCTTAAAATCTAGATAAGCTTTTGGTAACCTGCCTGGAAGAAAACCAGGCAAACCCAGTCTGGTAATTGCTTTAGGCTACTAGACTTGTGTGTCCTTAAGATCTCACTCCAGTCTTCAAAACAGTAGAGCATCATTTTCAGACCTCATTTAAGTTAAAAATATTACTTGAATTTATTAAATAAAAGACGAACAAGCATATAAGTAACAGTCATAATGGTGTTGGGACTGTTGCTCTTTACTATTTTTATTAATGATCTGGATGTGGGTGTTGGGGGCATGATCTGCAAATTTGCAGATGATACTAAGATCTGTGCGATTGTTAGGACTGTAGATAATGCTCGTCTGCCTCAGGTAGATCTTAATGTGGCAGGAGAGTGGGCTCATGACTGGCAAATGATGTATAACTTGGATAAGTGCAGTGTTCTGCATGTGGGTAGGGCAAATGCTCACCATTCATACACCCTTCAGGGAAAAGCATTAAAGAAGGTGGAGATAGAAAGACATTTGGGCATTCTAGTGCATACATCTCTAAGGGTACATGAGGAATGGCGTGAAGTGATGTCTAGAGCAAATGGGGTGTTGGGGTGTATCCATAGGACAAGACGAGGCATACTATTTTGTCCTGTACAAGACCTTGGTCAGGCCTAACTTGGAATACTGTGTCCAGTTTTGGTCTCCTCACATGGTGGGTGATATCGAGGCTTTGGAAAGGATGCAGAGGAGGGCCACTAGACTAATTCCCAGTCTGAAGCATTTTAGTTATCAAGATGGGCTAAAAGAGTTGGGACTCTACACTTCAGAGAAGCGCAGACTTAGAGGTGATCTGATTGAGGTTTATAATGAAGGGAATAGATTGTGTTCCAGTTGACAGTTTGTTTCAATTAAATAGGTTAGGGAGGACCAGGGGTCAGAAATTTAAGTTGTGTAAGGCCAGATCTAGGTTAGATGTCAGGAGGTGGTTCTTTTCCCAGAGAATAGTGGACCTCTGGAACAGGCTGCCGTCTCATGCGGTGGATGCTGGTTCACTGAATTCCTTCAAGCAAGAGCTGGATATGTTTCTGGCTGGGGCGGAGATCACCTCTTACAGAAGGTAGGTACTGCAGGGAGTTCAGGGCCAGAGTGATCTCCTGCACTAGTTTCGATCGCCTAGATGGGTCGGAGAGGAATTTCCCCGAATTTTTTTTTTTTTTTTTTTCCCCCAATTGGCCTGAGTTTTTAAAATCTTTTTTCACCTCTCCCAGGAGATCACATGGTTTCGGGTGGGGTGGTATCGCAATTGTTTGGGACAGGCTGGATGGTCCAGAGGGTCTTTACCTGTCCGTTATTGTTCATGTGTATCATTACATATTGACAGTAGACACCCATCTAACTCCATGAGTGGACAAAATAATGAAAAGATTCTAATATTTAAGGACTAAGTTAATCTTTGTAAAAAAAATTAAAGTTTCTTTTCTTAACTACTGTGGGAGCCTAATTAATCTACAATGTTTCTTGGGAATTCACGCCGACTCTCCCTTTCAGGAGTTTTAAACTGATTAGTTCTTTTGAAACGGACTCTTTTATTTGAACAGAACCGCTTTTTTTTATGTCCCAGAAAATTGTTAACAAGTTTTTCTGGATTTTGAATATCTCACCATTCAATCATAAAAAATGAACTGTCAGTCATCTGCAGGGTGAACCAATCATGCAGCACTGTTTTATGATTGAATTATTTCTGTCTCCAGCCTGAAACTGCTGAAAATTCAAACATTTTATCAGAATAACTTTGGTCATGGGATCTTATTTTTGTCACAGTTCTTAATGGTTATAAATAATTTAAACACTCGCACAGATGAAAAGCATTTAAGTGAGCTGCACTTTTGAAATGGAAAATACAATGCTATTATCCTTTGACACTAGAAAGATTAGAGAGAATGGGAGGAGTAAAGTCTGCCAAATTTAGATTTTGTCATTTTTCTAGGATAACTTTCTCCCAAAATTCATCAGGTTACTAAAGAATTTTTCATATTTTCAGAAATTAGCCACAGAGCAATTATTTTCTAGCTAACCTGCATCTCTTGAGATGCTTCTTCCTCCATGTCTAAGATTCCCCTCCTGTTGTCCACACTTACTTTTCCTCCCATCATTGCCACATGCTGTCACATCAAGGCTGGGACTGGGTTTGTCGGCTGAAGATTGTGTTCATGCTTGATTATGGAGCTCCAACCTCCTGTTGCATTCCCGACTTCCTCGCTGTAAGATGTAGGAATGGTTGAAGGGAGAATTCAGGAGGCAATAAGTGGGCGGGAAAATGGAGACACTCAGACATTGGGAGGAACTCCCGTATGCAATTATAAGGAATTCTCTCTCCACTATTTATACAAAAGCATTAATCTGTTTCAAATATGTTACTAGAAGGGGATGATCAGAGGCAGGAAACCAGAACCAAAGGGATATTACCAATTCTAAGCAAGCAATCTAAAAAGAATGAATCAAATGGAAAAATACTTTTGAGGTATGTGATGAGTTTGGAGGCATGAAAGGGACAGTGGACACATTAGGAAATTGAAGCATGGTGGAGACTAGCAGAAAGGGCTGGTGTGGGAAAGAAGGGTTCCTTTTCAGGGGACATTGGCTCCAGTACTGGGACAGAAAGTAGCTGTTCCGTTGGGACGGGCTCCACCTGAACCGGAATGGGACCAGTGTCCTAGCGGAAAGGGTAAATAGGGTGGCAAAGGCTTTAAACTAGTAAGACGGGGCGGGGGAAGGGATCTACAAGAAATGAAACCTGCCTAAATATAAACAAAACAGGAAAGGAGAGCATAGGACAGACTAAACTAAGGGAGGACATAAATGGCTAGGGAATAAATAGAGTTATAGAACAGGAGTGTAAAAAGATGGTTACAAATAAAGTGAGAGGAACTGCTATTAAAAATGAGGTAAGCTGTCTGTATAGCAATGCACGCAGTGTCCATAATAAAACGGGAACTGGAGGCAATAATACATTGTGAGGAACCAGATATAGTAGGGATTACTGAGACATGGCTTTAGAAAAATCAAGACTGGGAATTAAAGATTGCAGGGTATAACATATTTAGAAAAGATAGAGAGGGAAAAGGAGAGGTGGAGAAGCTGTACTTATTAGAGATAACATAATGGCAGTAGCAAGACAGAAATAAAATCCATGTGGATATAGATCAAAGATAATAAAGGATCAATCACAATAATATGGGTAGTCTACAGACCACCAAATAGTGGAAGGGAGGAGGAGAAAGAAATATGCAAACAAATTAGGGAAATGAGTAAAAAAAAATCAAATACCTCTAAATTAATTGACCAGAAGAGGTAGGTAAAGGGGATAAGGGAATGGAGTTCCTACAATGTGCACAGGACTCCTTTTTAACCCAGTATGTAAGAAGCCCAAATAAAAATAGAAATGCTGGAGATACTCAGCAGGTCAGGCAGCATCTGTGAAGAGAGAAACAGAGTTAACGTTTCAGGTCGATGACCTTTCGTCAGAACTGGAAAAAAGCAGGAAATGGAACAGATTTTTAAGCAAGGCATCTCCTTTTGCCTTGAATATCTCTTAATGTCTCTTAACCTCTCCTGCCTTCTATCCTATCACAGATCTTCCCTTTTGTTCTTTCATCCCCTCCCCCATTTCTCAGTCCCTACCCTTGCTTAAAAATCTGTTCCATTTCCTGCTTTTTTCCAGTTCTGATGAAAGGTCATCGACCTGAAACGTTAACTCTGTTTCTCTCTTCACGGATGCTGCCTTAGCTGCTGAGTATCTCCAGCATTTTCTGTTTTTATTTTAGATTTCCAGCATCTGCAGTATTTTCTTTATGTAAGAAGCCCAGCAAGGGAGGATTACATTATTTTTCCTACCACCGATGTTAAGCTGATTGGTCTATAGTTCCCTGGACACGATCTCCTGCCCCACCTCTCCTTAAATATAGGTATAACATTAGCTATCCTCCAGTCCTCTGGCACTACACCTTTTTCTAAAGAATTATTAAATAAGTGTAATAGTGCCTCTGCCATCTCTTCTCTAGATTTTTTAAAATGCGCACATGCAATCCGTCTTAGAGTACGAATAAACCCTGAAATAGGGTTTATTTCTAGAGGGATAGAATTGAAAAGTAGTGAAGTTATGCTAAACTTATATCAAACCTTGGTTAGACCACACTTGGGGTATTGTGTACAATTCTGGTCGCCATATTATAAAAGGATATAGAGGCACTGGAGAGGGTGCAAAAAAGATTTACAAGGATGATACCAGAAATGCAAGGTTATACCCACCAGGAAAGGCTGGGTCTCTTTTCTCTTGAAAAGATATGGCTGAGGGGTGACCTAATAGAGATCTTTAAAATGATGAAAGGTTTTGATAGAGTGGACACAGTGAGAGTGTTTCCACTTGTGGGGAAGAGTAAAACTAGAGGCCATCAATATAAGATAGTCATAAGAAATCAAATAGGGAATTCAGAAGAAACTTCTTTACCCAGAGAGTGGTGAGAATGTGGAACTCGCTACCACAGGGAGTGGTTGAAGCGAATAGTATAGATGCATTTAAGGGGGGCTAGATAAGCATATGAGGGAGAAGGGAATAGAGGGTTATGCTGATAGAGTTAGATGAGGAAGGGTGGGAGGAGGCTCGAGTGGAGCATAAACGCTGGCATGGACTGGTTGGGCTGAATGGCCTGTTTTGTGCTGTATATTCTATGTAAAGGCTGGGAGTGCTTTTGGTGAATGGGCGAATAAAAGTGATGGAAATATGGGGGAAACCTAGTACAGCCTGAATCAAGCAGGGTCAGGTGTTCTTTTCTAGTTGGTAATAACTTTCACACAAATTAACTTCCACAAAGAGCTCTGCAATGTACTTCATAGTAATTTTGTTCAAGGGGAGAAGGGAGATTCAACTTGCAGGATGAGCTCGTGTCACCTCGAACATGGATATGAACACAGCAGTGTGGAAGGATTACTATGATGTTGCGATTAGAAAGAATTTTCAGAGTGCTGGTAATGTACTTTGCTGTAACTCCTCTGTTTTTCAATTCTTTATACAACACTTGAGTGAACCTTTGCTGGTTCAGTGTGAAGATACCTGAAATATGCTCATACTCAGGATGGGTGCTGGAAGTACAATATATTTATTGTAAGCAGAAAAAAGAAGCATGTGACTTAAATCTTGTTCAAGTAATTCTCTGCATAGTAAAGTGGTGCTCATTGTTCAAGTAACAAGGGGTTTGAGTTCCAGATTTTAAATCCCTTTCACTGGTTGATCCAATTAACCTTTTGGCAGCCACAGTGACGGAGAGCCTTTGTGGTTTGGTGGTGGGCCTTTGTCTCCAATTTTACCATTGAATAGATTAAAAACAGAATCTTTCTCAGGTTTTATTGGAATCATAAGAGTTTTCTAACGACAGTAATGGAAGGTGCTTTGGAAAACCTCTCCGAGAATACTACCTTCAATTCCTCCACTGAAATGGAACCCAAATCTGTCTTCTCTCTGACGGAGCATAAAATTGTTGCAGCTTATTTGATAACTGCAGGTACTTGATTGTTTTTGTTTAAAAGTAGTTATGAACAGTGAACAAAATGTTGATTGAAAAGATTGAAATATGTTGGTCCTTAAGATGCAAATAAGAGTATTCAATGAAAATTTTACTTTGAGCCAATAATGAAATTTAATTATTCTACATAGAAATGGACTGTGCTGTGGAACAAGAACTATTGCACATATTTATGAAATATATACTTAACTAACTTATAATAGTGACAATAAGTTGAAGTTTGTGTCAGAAAATCAACTTTGTTTTTCATTTTCCCCATTTATAATATGTGAAGGCATGATGTCATTGTTAACAAGCTACAGCGGTGCAAATTTTAAATGTGATGTTTATTTTGATTACAGTGGAAACATTAATGAGAAACTTGTCATTGTGTTTCATTGCAGGAGTATTAAGTCTATTCAGCAACATAATAGTGTTAATTATGTTTGTTAAGTTCAAGGAATTCCGCACAGCAACCAATGCAATTATCGTGAACCTGGCTTTCACTGACATTGGGGTGAGTGCCATTGGCTACCCAATGTCAGCCGCTTCAGACCTGCATGGTAGCTGGAAGTTTGGCCATTCGGGCTGTCAGGTCAGTTTGCTGACAGAAAATCTATTGTTTATATCAGGGAGAAAAAACATTTTTGCAGTATTTGTAAAATTTATTCATTTCTCTTCATTATTATAATTTCCTCATTGAAGAATTGTTTTGGCAACTCATATCTCCTTTTCTCCCTCTCCCTCTCTTCCTCCTCTCTCCTTTCCACTCCGATTCGGTGTGATAATTCTTTTACTGTAGTGAACCAGAAAAATAAATTTAAATACTATCACCTGAAGTAACCTAATCCAAAATAATGCATTCCAATTGATTGAAACAAAAGTACATCTACTCCAATCTACAACTGAAGGACATGTAGAATTTTCTTTCTTAAAAGAGTATAAAAAGTACGCCTTTGCTTTTCTCATGGTGGTGGGGAAGGACAGAGAATAATAATTTTCATACCAATTAAAATGCATGCATGAACACGAACTGTTCTCTTCAGAATACTTGTGAAAATACTTGTATCCTTCTGAAAATGCTATATAGTAATAAATTTAAAAAATAGGAGTATTTAACACTTTAAGTAATCTTCTTTGAGTTATGTTGATTAACAATGAATTCCAGACTCCCTCACTCAATTCATCTGTGTTGCAGGGCCTTTATACTTCCTCAGGGTACTGCTGATAAATGTTCTATTTACATACTGAGCAGCTTTCAATAAACAAACTGGAGAATACCACAGTTATTTGGGCTACCTAACATGGCTTTAGTAGTACCAAGTCATGCCTCACTAACTTGACATGTGTTTTTTGAGGCAGTAACTACAACAGTTAGAATCATAGAATAGAACAGCACAGAAGGAGGACATCCAGTCTGCGCCGGCTCTTTCGAAGAGCAATCCAGTTAGTCCCACTCCCTGGTTCTTTCCTCACATCCCTGCAATTTTTTCTCCTTCAAGTATTTATCAATTCCCTTTTGAAGGCTACTATTGAACCTGTTTCCACCACCCAATCAGGCAGTGCATTCCAAATCCTAACCACTTGTTGTGTAAAAAAGATTTTCCTCATGTCGCCTCTGGTTCTTTTGCCAATCACCTTAAATCTGTGCCCTCCCGTTATCAACTCTTCAGCCATTGGAAACAGTTTCTCTTTATTTGCTCTATCTAAACCCTTTATGATTTTAAACACCTCTATAAAATCTCCTCTTAGCCTTCTCTGCTCCAAGGAGAACAACCCTAGCTTCTCCAGTCCATCCACGTAACTGTAATCCCTCATCCCTGGAACCATTCTAGTAAATCTCTTTGTACTCTCTCCAAAGCCTTCATGTCCTTCCTAAAGTGTGATGCCCGGAATTGGACACAATACTCCAGCTGGGGCCGAACTAGTGTTTTATATAGGTTTAGCATAAATTCCTGGCTTTTGTACTCTATGCCTCTATTTTTAAAGCCCAGGATCCCATATGCTTTATTAACTGCTTTGTTAACCTGTCCTGTCACCATCAAAGATTTGTACCCAAACACCCCCAGGTCGCTCTCTTCTTGCACCCCCTTTAAAATTGTACAATTTAGCTTGTATTGTCTTTTCTCATTCTTCCGACCAAAATGTATCACCTCACACTTTGCTGTGTTGAATTTAATTTGCTATGTGTCCGCCCATTCCACCAGCGTCTTATATAGGTTTAGCATAACTTCCTGGCTTTGTACCCTGTCTATGTCTTCTTGAAGTCTATTACTATCTTCCTCACTGTTAGTACACTTCCAAGTTTCGTGTCATCTGCAAATTTCAAAATTGTGCCCTGTACCCTCAAGTCAAAATCATTAATGCATATCAACTACAGCAATTGTCCTAGTACTGAACCTTGGGGACACCACTGTATACCTTCCTCCAGTCCAAAAAACAGCCATTCATCACAACTCTCTTGGGTCCATGCTGCTACTGCCCCTGCCCCTTTTATCCCATGGGCTTCAATTTTGCTAACAAGCCTAATATGTGGCACTTTATCAAACGCCTTTTGAAAGTCCATGTGAACAACATCAACTACACTGCCCTCATCCATCCTCTTTGTTACCTCATCAAAAAACTCAATCAAGTTAGTCAAACAACAAATCTGTGCTGGCTCTCCTTTATTAGTTCATACTTATCCAAATGGCTGTTAATTTTCTCCCGGATTATTGTTTCTAAAAGCTTCCCCACCACCGACGTTAAATTGACTGGCCTGTAATTGCCAGGTTTATCCTTCTCTCCTTTTTTGAACAAGGGTGTAACATTTGCAAACCTCCAGTCCTCTGGCACCACCACCTATAGAATTTGCCTTTGGATTTCCCTTTATGTTAGCCACCAATCTATTCTCGTACTGTCTCTTTGCCCCATTTATTTCCTTTTTCACTTCTCCTCAGTACTTTTTACATTCAACCTGATTCTCCCTAGTATTATCAAGCTGACATCTGTCATACGCCCCCTTTCTCTGCTTCATCCTACTCTCTAACTCCTTCGTCATCCAGCGAGCTCTGGCTTTGGTTGCCCTCTCTTTCCCCCTTATGGGAACGTACCTAGATCACACCGTCTACTTGAATCTTCAAAAAGACTTTTAATTAAGCTGCACAGATGATTATTAGAAAAAAAGGGTATCAAGGTATTATTGGAGAAATAACAAAATTGATTGGGAATTGGTAAAAATTTCATAAACATAAAAGAGTTTGAATTGGGGCTGAGCAATGAGTGAAGTTTCTCGAGGCTCTGTGTTGGGTCGTTTAATGTTGTTTGTTTTTATTCATGCTGTTAAATTTGCAGAAGATACAAAAATATCTACAATGGTTGGCAGTAAAGAGGAGGTTGCTAGCTTATTTAATAGAATGGACTTATAAATAGCAGATTACATTTAATGTGGAGAAATGCTATGTTATATGAATGGGGTCAGGCACTCAATGCAAGTCTTTTCCATGCATCATTGGCAATTTAAAGTAACCAAGTAGGGGTAATAATTGGTCAGTCGCTAAAGTTTCACATGCAAATATAAGGCAGTTGTCGGGAAATCAAATGGAATTCTGGAAAATATTGCTCGGCCAATAAAGTACAAGTCTAGGAACACTATACTTTTGTTATGGAAAGCTTTGGTACGTCCACACTTGGTGCATTGTGTCCAGTTTTGGTCCCCAGAGAGGGTGCAGGATGAGGCAAGAAAGATGCTGCTGAAACCTAGCTCTCTTAGTTACAAGAATTAGACTTAGAGAATTAGGGTTATTCATTTTGAGAAACATTGGCTCAGAGAGACTAGATATAGTAGATTTGGAGGAGATATTCAAAATGGATTGTGATAGTAGGACTAGAAGGCATGCCTATAAAATAGGCAAACAGTCACGCTAAATGCGAAGGAGTACCATCAACCCCAAGTTCCCCTCCAAGTCTTGCACCATCCTGACTTGGACATAAATCACCATTGCTTCATCGTCACTGAGTCAATATCCTGAAATTCTCTATCTAACACCATTGTGCGAACATGGTCATTATAAGGACTGCAGCGGTTCAAGGAGAAGGTCCATCACCATATTCTCAGGACAACTAGGGATGGGCAATAAATGTGGCCTTGCCAGTGTTGTCCACATCCCAAGATCAAGGGAGGAACCTTCAGCTTCTGTGGGGTGTAAAGTGGACGATATTGGATGAGGTGCCCTTTATGCACCCGCTCAATTTTCCTTTCCGTTGATTTGAAAATCGGGTGGGGTGTATAATGGGTGGCTAATCCAGTATCTCCCGTTTTGCGCTTCTGCCGAAGTTGAAAGTTCTGGCGCAAATAAAAAAGAACAGTCAGTGCTTTCTTTTTAAACATTAATTGCTGTCATTTATTTAACCTTTGCTTGGGATACTAAAATGATAAAAGATATATGTCATCATATATTGTAAGTTTACTGAAAACATAATTTTTTTTCCACTGATATTCTTCCACACAAATACCATAATAGTTTTTAATATATAAAAAAAGAAAGACTTGCTTTTATATAGCACCTTTCACGACCACCGGACATCCCAAAGCACTTTACAGCCAATGAAGTACTTTTTGAAGTGTAGTCACTGTTGTAATGTAGGAAATGCGGAAGCTAATTTGTGCACAGCAAGCTCCCACAAACTGCAATGACCAGATAATCTGTTTTTTAGTGATGTTGATTGAGGGATAAATATTGGCCAGGATACTGGGGATAACTTCCTGCTCTTCTTCAAAATAGTGCCATGGGATCTTTTACGTCTACCTGAGAGAGCAGACAGGGCCTCGGTTTAATGTCTCATCCGAAAGACGGCACCTCCAACAGTGCAGCACTCCCTCAGTATGGCACTGAAGTGTCAGCCCAGATTTTTGTGCTCAAGTCTCTGGAGTGGAACGTGAACCCACAATCTTCTGATTCAGAGGCGAGGGTGCTACCAACTGAGCCATAGCTGACGCTTTAACATATAGCATAAGGGAATCTTGAAATGAAAAAAATTGAATTGTAGAAAGCCTTGTTTTGGTATCATATTTCTCATCACAAAACATTTCATATACAATGGATTACTTGAAAACATTGGGAATCTCCATCCTTTTTGATCTTTAACTTCCACCTGAACTAGCAGAACAGTCACATGGAAGTCTTTTTAGCATGTCATCTGAAGGACCTCACCCCCAACAATCCCCAAACAATTGTTTCCGTTAGATTGCATGCATTTCCTTTGTCTGTTTTAACCATGTCTGCTTTCTTTCAGGCTTATGCAGCTCTAAATATCTTTTTTGGGATGGCGAGCATTGGGTTACTTACTGTAGTCGCTATTGACCGGTACCTGATGATTAGTAAGCCTGAAATAGGTAAAGCTATAGTCATAGCTTAGTTATGGAATAGTCAAGATATTTATATTGCTGTGAATTCCTTAGCCTTTTCATTCTGTATCTAATCTTAACAAAATCTGCTATTGAAACAGAAATACAAACATAGCCAATATATATATATATCAAAATGAGAATGGTCCAGTGATAACATAGAGGTTTAATACAGACCAGAGATGGAATCTTGGAATTTTGTTTGCTTCTCTCCTCATTTGTACCAATTTTCTAGTTTCTCTCTTTATTCAGGTACCTCTGGGTCAAACATCATTCCTTGCGCTATACTGTGGGTACAGCCTCTGGGATTTTGTGAGAATGGTCCAAATTGAACGGCCATGTCATTTCTCTTTCCCTTCCTGTGGAGATGTGCCTGCTTTCCTTTTGGTGACTTCCCCAAAAGGCATAGCTGAGATGAGAAACTCACTATATGGGGAAATCCTAGACACAAATCCATATGCTGCCATTTCCCCAGCACAATGCAGTTGAGCACAAATGGACTGTTATAGGACATCATCACCTTTCTTTTAATTTGTGTGGATTTCAACTCATTGTATCCGTCAAAGTAGTAAGAACATACCTATGGTAAAAACAATCTTATTCTACAACACAACAAAATAAAATAAATCATGAAGTAACCTCTCCAATACTTTTCCTTAGTGCGGTTTCTTAATTTTGCATACTATGTTCACATAATCTGTAATGGGCGTGCAGTCTTCTAGTATCACAGCAGCAGTTTCTTGAATCCATGACATAATGGCCCAGATATTCCGATCCCAACGGGTGAGTACGCGCTGTGTACCCACCCGTAGGGACATCGGAAATGCCGGTTTCAGGCATGCACAGCGCATGCGTAGAAAACCGACATTTCCGATCTGTCAAGAATGGTCTTGACAGATCCTCCGGCTGCCCTGGAGAAGGCGGGCGGATAGTTCCGCTTTTTGGAGACCCTCCGCCCACAGAAAACCCTTACAATTCTTACGCCTGAGTTGAAAAAGATAAGAGTTGAAAAAAGTAAAAAAAAAAAATTCACTGATTTATCATTTAAAAATACTTAAAAAAAAGGTAAGTTTATTTTTAGCCCCGTAAAAAACTTTAATTATTTTTTTCAAAAAATTAAATTTTTGTTTAAAATATTTAATTTATTGTAATTTCAAGTCATTTTAAAAATGTGATGTTTTTAAAAAAATTTATTTAAAGTTTTACTATATTTTTTCATTGATCTCCATTCATATATTTGACAGGTCTTCCTGTCAAATGTATGAAGGGAGTTTCCCTTCTGTGATTGGCTCCCCATGGCCCACGTGATCCCAGGGACGCTGCGAACTACATGCACCCCTGGGATACGTGGGCCCTGCGCACTTGGAGTTTGGAGAGGCCCAGCGTCGGAATTGTGCGCGTCCCGGGAGCCCTCAGGTAAGGGTGCAGATTTTTCCAGATCGCAGGCTCTGCCCGCGGGAGGCCTGCGATCGGAAAATACGGGCCATTATACTCGAGTTACATTTTTGTATCTCTTCATCCTGCCATACACTCTAACAACCACTTCCGCTGTCTTCCGAAGACAGTCTTGATAAACAGTTGTGTAATATAGTAGCAGACATCACTGGTCCTTTGCCTTTCCTGAGTACAAATGTAACCAAACCACTATGGGTGAAGATTTCCTCTGTGTGATAAGGTGTAGTAAAATCACAAACTTGCTCTTTATAAACAAGTTGACAATTTTTGCTACACCTAACACGGAGAAAATGTTCGGCATGTTTGTATTATACAAAATAACGATTGAATTCAAGTGACTTGCATGTTGTAGCACAATCTTGCAGTTCAGATAACACTCAATTTATGTCATCTTACAATATGTATTGTTTTGTAAATATGTTGAGTTGTCTGTAGCTGTGTAATCAACTGAAGTGGTCCACTTATCAATAAATGTTTTTAACAGGAAGGAAGATGACCAGTGCCACCTACACAGCTCTGATCACAGTTGCCTGGGTGAATGGCCTGTTCTGGGCTCTGATGCCAGTAGTGGGTTGGGCGAGCTATGCTCCAGATCCAACAGGAGCTACATGTACCATTAATTGGAGGAACAACGACTCGTAAGTTTTCTTTTGTTTTCTTCTCTTCATATTTGTTTTAATTAAAACATTGATCTTATAAATCAGCATTAAGCTTCACATTAATCCTTGCACTTTTCCCCAAAAATAAATCCTCTATTTCAGACATTGAAAATCAAATAAACACAAATACAATATTTAATGGGAAATATTACCATGGGGGAATGCTTTCAATTAAAAATTCTATCTACATTTAGGAGTAAAACCATTTCTTTCCCCTCCTCCCATTTTCTTCCCTTCTCACCTAAAGGTGCTGACACATGCTGAGGTATGGCTCTGCTGATTACGCTCCAGTACCTCACCCAAGTCGTCATTCTTCATTTCTGAGCCTTGACAGTGAGGGTTAAAGGACTTTGATTATTGAAGCGTCACAGTCAAGTCTGATTCTATCCCAGCCAACATTCACGCATGCCATTTATAGCAGTGGCCACTCAAATCGTGGCCAGGAGCAACGACTTCTTGTTTACCCCCCGTCTGGGAAATGAAGCACTTTCCCACTTGTAACATCCAATATCAAACTCAGAAGTGGAGCCCCTTTTCCCTGCTTCACTCCAACAATTTGCCTGCACCCCAACCTTGGAATGAGCATCCTTGCTGCATCGATGTGGATTGTTTCATTTCCCACAGTGGTGGTCATTCTGACTTGAGAGACTGGAAGTTCAGTGGAAAATTTGAGATATTTTCTTGCTATTGACTCATATCACTTAAACTAAATTAAATTGCCAAAATTTATTTCATGTAAGCCTTTTTAAGGACCACAAAGAGTGGAGACTTTCATTCCATCATCTGTCTGAATTCAAATCTATGTTCAAGAGATGAAAGGAGAAAATTCTAGCTCATTCTTATATGTTTAATGCTAGTTCATTCTTGTATGTTTAGGATTGGATAGGCCACATATATGCTAACCACCATATTCTCAACTTGCAAATACAGAAGGCTAGAAATTACTGTTAGCGATATTAGTGTACAGGTACTTAACTTATTTGCAACTTCCTCTGTCCACTATTTTGACAGAGGTGATGATCTGTTCACAATAAAATGAGTTAAGGCCAGTATTAAAATAGCAGACAGAGAAATTTCATATGAATGCATTGAGGATTTGTCTTCTGATATCACCAACAGACCTTTCTAGCCTATTATTGCTTCCAATTAGGTCACTGCATGAATTCCATCCTTGGGATGGAATACCTTTATATCAGAACTAATTAAGATTAGAAAATTCATGATATTTGCCAACTGTAGGCTCGATTTATGCTTACAAGACATTGGCCCGGATTTTGCGGTCAGCGGCGAAAGAACAGTGCTCACCGTTTACTATACTGACAGCTGCTCACACACCTTTTGCGGGCTTTTGAGTGGCGACTTGCTGTCATCAGGCGTCTGATCCAGCGTGGTGCCCTTTATAGGGGATCTGTGGCGTGTGTGAGCAGGGCAAAAAAATGCAAGACTTTTCAACCAATCAGATTGAAGAATCCTCACTGAGACACTCAGAGTCTAACCAGGAATTATAAATTAGTTTTAAATCATGAACAGAAAGCGAAATAAAGAGAGGGAACAAAAAATGGAATTAAGAGAGAGAGATAAAAGACAGAAAGAAAAAGTTAAAAAAAATTATTTTTATTTAAATATTTTTTAAAATCTCCAACACTAATTAAATTCTGAAGGAATGCGACTCCCCACTGCTAAAATTAAATTTTTAGTGTCAGAGAGGTTTTTCGGCAGTAATTATGATTTATCACGCCATTTTCTGCCATGTTTAGTGGGTATCTAGTGGGCAAGTACCGCAACTTCACACCCTTACATGGATTTCAATGCAGAGTCTATCGTCGAGGTACTGTTACAGTGCACCCTGTGGAGGAGCAGGCTAACTCGGACAGCAACTTCCGGATTGCCGCATCTAACTGCACAGGTGCGTACTCCGGAAATTGCTGTCCGATTTACTCCATAATAACGGTGAGCACTGTTAGCCTCACCGTTAATCTCAACGCAAAATACAGGCCATGTAGTTGTCAATATAAATTGAATTTTAGAGTAAAACTAATAATCAATTGCCTTTATACTGCTCTGGGGTACGTTGCCATTTTCATAGCTTGTTTAGTACGCAAACAGATGATGGATAAATTGGAGCAATATGGCCTCCACTGCCTTTGCCTATCATTCCTTCTCATGTGGAACGTTTATCACTATTTTAGCCACAGTGTAGCATTTTGTTTTCTGTTTTCCTGTTCTTTATCTTCTTCCATAGCTCTTCAGTCAGATGGTACACCACAGGCATGATAGGTAGGGAGAGGAAGAGTACATGGAAGGGCAGAAGCGCGAATGTTTTTTTACAATCCATGTATTTTTGATGGTGATTCCCTGCTTCTGCTTTCTCCTCACATCTCTGAGTTGATCTATTTCAGATCTTGGGGTTGAGGTGGATCCAGACCAATCTGTAGATATAGAGTTTGCATTATTTAGTTTAAAAAAATGAGGCATTACTGTCTATTCAGAGGATAGTTACAATATCAACCAAACATTGAGAATTGGTCTGATTCATTGCCTGGCTTTGTTCCCAGGCTGTTTGTTTCCTATACCATGACAGTAATTGCAGTTAATTTTATGGTGCCACTGTCGATCATGTTCTTCTGCTATTACAACGTGTCAAAGACAATGAAAAGATTTACACACCACGATGGCCTGGAAAATATAACCTTGGATTGGTCAGATCAACTGGATGTAACAAAGGTAAGAAAGTTACTCTTTCACAATTCAATTACAATATCTTAAATAAAAAATCACATAGAATGGTGAAATCTAATGGAGATTTAGGTCTGTGTTCAGAATCGTTCTGCCGCCTTCAAAACTGCTGTCATCATCCCCTTCTTAAAAATCCTACCTTCAACTCTCGTTCCTTTCTCCTAACACCTTGTTTGGTTTCCATCCATCCACAGCACAAAGTCCTGACCATAGTCACCAACCACATCCTGTGACTGCAAACATGGCAGCTGTCCCTTCTTGTCCTTTCTGAGTTTATAATATATCAACCACTCCATTCTCCTTCATTGTCTTTCCTCTGTAATCCACACCTCTGGCACTACCCTCTCATAGTTCAAGTCTTTGCTGTCTCAGCACAGTCAATACATCACCAAAGGCTTCTCTTCCTAATCCCGCATTGTTACCTCTGGTGTGTCCCAAGGCACTATCCTTGGCCCCCTCCTATTTCTCATCTACATGCTGCCCCTTGGCGACATCATCCGAAAACACAGCATCAATTTCCACATGTACGCTGATGACACCCAGCTCTACCTCACCACCACGTCTCTCGACCCCTCCACGGTCTCTAAGTTATCAGACTGCTTGTCTGACGTCCAATTCTGGATGAGCAGAAATTTTCTCCAATTAAATATTGGGAAGACCGAAGCTATTGTTTTCGGTCCCCGCCACAAACTCCGTTCCCTAGCCATTGACTCCAACCCTCTCCCTAACATCTGTCTGAGGCTGAACCACACTGTTCGCAACCTTGGTGTCATATTTGATCCTGAAATGAGCTTCCGACCACGTATCCACAGCATAACTAAGACCGCCTATTTCCACCTCCGTAATATCGCCCGTCTCTGCCCTTCCCTCAGCTCATCTGCTGCTGAAACCCTCATCCATGCCTTTGTTACCTCTAGACTTGACTATTTCAACGCACTCTTGGCTCGCCTCCCACATTCCACCCTACGTAAACTTGAGGTCATCCAAAACTCGGCTGCCCATATCCTAACTCGCACCAAGTCCCATTCATCCATCACCTCTGTGCTCGCTGACCTACATTGGCTCCCGGTTAAGCAATGCCTCGATTTCAAAATTCTCATCCTTGTTTTCAAATCCCTCCATGGCCTCACCCCTCCCTATCTCAGTAATCTCCTCCAGCCCCACAACCCCACGAGATATCTGCACTCCTCTAATTCTGCCCTTTTGAGCATCTCTGATTTTAATCGCTCAACCATTGGTGGCCGTGCCTTCTGTTGTCTAGGCCCTAAACTCTGGAATTCCCTGCCTAAACCTCTCCGCCTCTCTACCTCTCTTTCCTCCTTTAAGACGCTCCTTAAAACCTACCTCTTTGCCCTAATTTCTCCTTATGTGGCTTAATGTCAAATTTTTTGTCTTATAATACACCTGTGAAGTGCCTTGGGACGTTTTACTACGTTAAAGGTGCTATATAAATACAAGTTGCTGTTGTTGTTGTTGTTGTTGTTCTATGCAGTCAAAGCATGGTGTGCCCCAAGCCTCCATTATTCCCCACTTTCTACTCCTTATCTAGAGAGTTCATGGCCTGGGTCTCCCCCAACCCAGAAACTATATTTGATGGTGAGTCGCAGTGGACAAAAGAGAAATAATGAATATAAATGAAACAAGTATAACATTTTTTACCTTTTCTCACAGATGTCTGTTGTGATGATTGTGATGTTCCTTGTCGCTTGGTCTCCGTACTCTATTGTGTGCTTATGGTCTTCTTTTGGGAACCCAAAACTCATTCCACCTGCAATGGCAATTATAGCTCCACTTTTTGCCAAGTCTTCCACTTTCTATAATCCCTGCATTTATGTCATTGCAAATAAGAAGTAAGTGTCTACTTCCTTTCAGAAAGAGGCTATTTTTGCAAATTGCTTATCCAGAATATATTCATGTACGTTTCTCCTGCTTTTCAGGTTCCGGAGAGCCATCATTGCAATGATACGCTGTCAGACTCAACAGGATTTAACCATCACCCACACTCTGCCAATGACCATCTCTCAGGCCCCTTTAACAGAATAAAAATCTTTACACTGAAATCATCTGTACTGTGGCCCATAGTATTCTGTTCCACCACCCCCACTTGTCACCTATTACCCCTTTATTTTATCTTCCTACTGAAAAAATCTTGCCTAAATGTCTTTTCATCTTTGATACTCTTAACTTTAAACTGTGTTCTGGAATCCTGCACCTGACAGAAGAGCTTTCCTGGATCTAATTTCTCCATACCCCAGAAAATTTTAAGGACCTTTATCAAGTGCCCCCACTCCATTCTTCTCTTTACAAGAGAGTAAAGTTCCATGATAGAAAATCTTGCCGCATAATACACTCCTCTCACAATAATCAGCCTCGTAGCCCCCTCTGGATTATTTCCAAAGACTTTATATCCTTTCTGTAATACAGTGACCAAAACTGAAAGGGACAATTTTAAACCCCTGACTGCCCAACAGAAACTGGTTGAGCAGGCAGTTAAAATTGCCTGTGGGATTTACCCCCCCCCGGCCCCCACCCCGCCCAGCCCAGCCCACCCCCAGGTTCCGATTTTAACCTGATCTTCTGAGCAGGTGAGAGGAAAACCGGCCACAAACTGGCAGGGTCTTTCTTTAAATATATAGATCAGACATGGCTCCAATGAAGTTATTGGGGCCCAACTGCTAGTTTAACCACGCTGGGCCAACCTAGTAGAAAGAGGAGCCGGGATCAGAAGAGACCCAGAAAGGTGTTTTTACTTTGACTTTTGTTGCGGGGCGAAGAGAAGCAGGAGCGCTTCTCCGTTCCCCACAAGGTGAGTTCAGCCTTCTCTTGCCCCAAGTCCCCCCCACCCCCCCAACAACCCCTGACCACATGGCCCTCCCAAACCCACTCCCAGCCACTTGGGCAGCCTAATGTTTTTCTGTCTATTTTATGAATAAATCTATTACCTGGTGCAGTGCCAAATGCTTTTTGAAATTGAGGTAGATAATATCCACTACCTCACCATCATTCACCAAATTTGTAACCTCCTCAAAGTAAATCCAATAAATTGGTTAAGCCCAACATGCTACTTCTAAAACCATGCTGTTATCTCTAGTTAACCCCTGTCCTTTATACGATTGCTTATCATAGATTGAAACAATTTGCCCATGATTAAGGTAAGGCTTACAGGTCTGTAATTTGACTGTTCATTCTTAACCCTCTTTTTAAAAGTAAGAATCAGATTTGCTACACTCCAATCCTCTGTAATAAGAACCGAGACCAGTGAGCTCTGGAAAGTGCCAATGAAAGAACTCTCAATCCCTTGAGCCAGAACCATGGAGCAAACGTTAACAGAGCCAAGGGCGTATCTACCTTGAGTTACTGCAACTTTCTTTCGTCTAGCAATTCCTAAGGTCCATCTAATTCACCTTCTACCACCCTGGCAGTACCATGGTATAACAATAATAAGAGATGTTGACTAATCATTGCAATCAATCTCTATCAGTTTACAACAGACCCAGATATCAGCAGTCAATTTCAAATCAGGCTCCAAATTGCACTGTAGGAGCCTGTTTTAAATATGTTAATAAATGTCCCACCTCACTATCGGCGTAAAAATGGCGGCGTGCGCGGCAGGTTGGGATCGCGTTTCGCGCATTTCACTTTTTAACCCCCCCCCGGCGCTTTCCTGCCTGTCATGGGAGGGTTAATATCAAGGCCACGGTATCTAATTAACACTTGGCCAGTGATCTACTTGTAGCTGATTGACAGTTAATTGACAACTAACTTGCTGTTTTCTAAAATAAAATTCCAGTTTGATAAAATCAAAATTTCTGTGCTACTTACCCACTACTTACCACTGAATTCCCACCCTCACCAAGTTCTCATTTTAAAGTCTTCACTCTGCTGTGCTTATGCATTCTCTTACACCCTCAAAGTTAGCTCATCTAAAATTTAGCATCTTAATAGGTTCCCTTTAAGTTCAGTCATCATCTCTACTCTGAAAGTAATGACATTATGATCCCAGATGTAATGTCAATTTGTATAGTCAGCATTGCATTATCTCCATTTTAAGTGAACATTTTATAACATCTAGTTCTTCATTGCTAAGTCTTGCTAAAATATTTGTTTATACATTGAGTCTTATGCATTTAGAAGACTGACATTATAAAAAAAAATGAGTAAAATTAAATTCTGACATCTTCACACTATCTGAAGTCATGAAAGTTGAGTGAGGTGTTAAGTGATCTAATTGTTCCTTATTTTGTGAAGAACTGTACTTCAGCAAATTTAAGGTAATATCAACTGTAATCATTAAAGGCAATCATAGACAAATTGCCAAAGGCGCCATGATGTTTATCAATGGAAGTACGAGGAAAAAAGTAATCTAATGTTGTGTTCATATGAACTTGAGTGACAATGCCCATTTACATTTAAACACGGCACATTATACCCATCCTGTGCTGTCTATTATTGTTGTACGTTTAGACATGGAGTCTATAACCCCTTCCAACAGCCATTCATATCAAGGTCAATGTATGGATTGCAGACTTTCTGCAGACTGAAACATGTGCATACCTTTGTCACAGAAACTTCTGTACCTCTCCATTGATTTACTCTCATCTACCTGAAAAAGGGAGCGAGAGAACGAAGAGGTATTGCTGGGAACTTCCTGTTTTGTATATAGCTCTACTAATTCATAGAATCATAAAATCATAGAAATTTACGGCACAGAGAGAGGCCATTTGGCCCATCACGTCTGTGCCAGCTGAAAAAGAGCAGTCCAGCCTAATCCCACTTTCCAGCTCTTGGGCCATAGCCTTGTAGGTTACGGCACTTCAAGTGCAAATCCAAGTACTTTTTAAATGTGATGAGGGTTTCTGCCTCTACCACCATTTCAGGTAGTGAGTTCCAGACCCCCACCACCCTCTGGGTGAAAACATTTCTCCTTAACTTCCCTCTACTCCTTCTATCAATTACTTTAATTTAACCAGTTTAACCATTGGGGAGCCCCTCAGATAATCTTTAGTGATTCTATAGCAGCAGTGAGGTACCTTGCGTGCTGCCACTGTAATCTCGGAAATTGCTGCAACGTGCTCGGGATTTTTTCGATGCGCAATGGTGGCAGACAAGATACCTTGCTGCCTATACAGACTTCAAAAATTTAGTCCATAATGCAATCTTATTGAAGATACTAAACTTTTATAAATTTTAATTTGTCCCAAATACAATATTTCACAAATAAAGTATTTTATGCTTGAAGTGGCACAAGATGAAATAAAGTGTGCCTGGGAGATCTGCAGACACCAAAGTTAGACTTTGAACAACTACCGTTATGCCAGCAATCGTATTGGCAGGCCCTCATGTACCGACCGACCTACCATGACTGAGAACAAGTGCTTCCACAAGCTTTGGGTCAGTTGAAGGAGCACATACATGGAATTCAATCCGGAGAAGTGTGAGGTAATGCATTTGGGGAGGGCTAACAAAGCAAGGGAATACACAATTAATGGTAGGACACTGAGAAATGTAGAGGATCAGAGGGACCTTGGAGTGCATGTCCACAGAACCCTGAAAGTAGCAGTAGTAGGTAGATAAGGTGGTTAAGAAGGCATACGGGATACTTGCCTTTATTAGCTGAGAAGTCACACAACACCATTTTATAGTCCAACAGCTTTATTTGAAATCACAAGCTTTCGGAGCGCTGCTCCTTCGTCAGGTGAAGTGACTTCACCTGACGAAGGAGCAGCGCTCCAAAGCTTGTGATTTCAAATAAAGCTGTTGGACTATAACCTGGTGTTGTGCAACTTCTCACTTTTGTCCACCCCAGTCCAACACCGGCATCTCCGCATCATGTTTATTAGCTGAGGCATAGAATATAAGAGCAGGGAGGTTATGCTTGAAATGTATAAAACACTAGTTAGGCCGCAGCTAGAATACTGTGTGCAGTTCTGGTCACCACATTACAGGAAAGATGTGATTGCACTAGAGAGGGTGCAGAGGAGATTTACAAAGATGTTGCCTGGGCTGGGGAATTTTGGCTCTGAGGAAAGATTGGATAGGCTGGGGTTGTTTTCTTTGGAACAGAGGAGGCTGAGGGGAGACTTAATTGAGGTGTATAAAATTATGAGGGGCCTAGATAGAGTGGATAGGAAGGACCTATTTCCCTTAGCAGGGGGGTCGATAACCAGGGAGCATAGATTTAAAGTAATTGGTAGGAGGTTTAGAGGGGAGTTGAGGAGAAATTTTTTCACCCAGAGGGTGGTGGTGGTGGTGGTCTGGAACTCACTGCCTGAAAGGGTGGTAGAGGCAGAAACCCTCATCACACTTAAAAAGTACTTGGATATGCACTTGAAGTGCCGTAACCTACAAGGATAAGGACCAAGTGCTGGAAAGTGGGATTAGGCTGGATAGCTCTTTGTCGGCCAGCACGGATAAGATGGGTCGAATGGCCTCCTTCTGTGCTGTAAATTTCTATGATTCTATGATACACAATGACAGACATGACTCCCTACCCTGCAGTTCTTTCTGTATGTCAGTAAGTGTTCGTACATCAAGCACCTAAGTTGTGGTTTAATGATTATCTGTGTAAATCCCCTTTAAGATGTCGGTGCCCCAAGAGTTTCCGTTATAAATTGCAGCTTAGGAGTGAAATTAGGAAGCACTTTTTCACACAAAGAATAGTGAAAATTTATGATTTGGTCTTCGACCTCATCCCTTTTTCTTATTTCAGGCTATTTTCAATTATTATTATTTTTTCTGCCTGAGCCATCTCCCCACTCCCCTCCCATCCCTTCCCCTCCCTAATTAACTGGTTTAAAGTCCTTTCTGCAGCCCTATTTATCTTTTCAGCTGGGACCTTGATCCCAGCCCAGTTCAGGTGTTGCCTGTCCCAGCGGTACAGCTCCTTCCTGTCCCATTACTGATGCCAGTGGCCCAGGAAATAAAACCCCTCTTTCCCACACCAGTCTTTCAGCCATGCATTCACTTTCCTGATCTGTTTGTCCCTCTGCCAATTAGCACGTGGCTCGGGTAATAACCCTGAGATTACTACCCTCGAGGTCCTGCTTTTTAATTTAGCTCCTAGATCGTGATACTTTCTTAACAGGACCTCTTCCCAGTTCTTTTCTATTTCAGGAGTCAGGTTGGTCGAGTAGGAGTCAGGTTGGCTGAGTGGTGTAAGGCTCTCCATTCAGGTCACAGACTGCCCTGGAAGCGTGAGTTCGTAAACCCACTTCTTACATTTACTGGCATGGGCTTGACGGGCCGAATGGCCTCCTTCTGTGCTGTAATGATTCTATGATGTCGTTGGTCCCAACATGCACCATGACAACTGGTTCTTCACCCTTCCTTTCCAGGCTCCTCTCAGCCACTTCGAGATATTCCTTACCCTGGCATCCAGTAGACAACACACCTTTCTGGACTCTCGAGCAATTGGAGTTATGAAGCACAATTTTAAGCAAATGTGCAAAACCTAATATTTATCATATTAACATTCACCATTTGTATGGGTTGACAAGCTGGATTGCATAATATTAGTTTTAAGTCCCTCATGACACCAAAGATCGATAGTCTTCAAATGTCTGTGTTGCACTAATACAACTAATACACACATAAATAGGGGAAATTAATGGATCATTTTGAAATATGGTATGCAGGGTTATCCTGTCAAGTGGAATACATCAGGGAGAGAATATAGAGCTTCAAATGTATTTGTGTGAATTATTTAATAGTTTATTGTTGATTTTATAGACATAGTGACATATCCAAGAATAGTTTTATTATAATGGAAGTGATGGAGCAAGTGAACAGTCATGCAGTAAGGAAGATAAATGAAAGCGAGGGGAGTAATTTTGGAACCTCAGTTCATTCTGCATGAAAACCAAGGTACCAAAGGCAGAAATTTTGCACAGGAGAATGAAGTTTGTATTTGATAATTTTTCGACAAAGAAAAAAAGATATTTAACTATATAATAAAATTGGAAATATTTACATTTATATTTATAATATTTAAATTGCATCTTACCGATTAGTTAAGTAGCTTATGTCTCTCAATGTAAGAAAGGAAGTACCAGGTTGAATTCACATGTCCTGTTTCAAATAAAATTCATGTTTCACCAGCAGAGGGCAGAGCGGTGATGTAAACTGAAGTTAGGACGAGGATTTTATTAAACTGTGCCATTAGTTTCACAGATTTTCCAGTGTGGTTGCATATGCCAGGGGTCAATTTTCCTGAGCACCTGCTTATAAGGGAGATAGCCCAATTTTCTGTCCATTTATATTAATAGACAGAAAATCAGGTGGGCTCCCTTATGGACATGCGATCAGCCCCATCTGATTTTCATGGCCTAGAATTTGCTGGCAAAATAACGGTGGGTTAAAGGCACACGCCGTTATTAGCGTGTAAAAAACAATCCAGCACTTTGTGGCGAGGAACAGATACGCTGTAAGTTGTGAATCGCCACAAATTGCTGGATGATTTGTGTCGCTCCTCCATTAGCCTCGCAAAAATCAGAGCTCACCAACAACCTCCCCGTGGGTGTCAAGAAATTGCTGTATTTGCACTGTAAAAACAAACTAAACACACCGCAGGAAGTTAGGGCAGGTTTTTAATGGTGTTAGGCCCCTGTTAATGGAGTCATTTATGTTTCCAATGACCTTCCACTTTGAAATCAGTTGCAATTAAATAATAATTGTGCTGCATATGCCACATAAAGCATGTAACCAGGATGGAAGTTAACCAATTTATTTAACTGATTAAATTGATTTGTTGTGGATTCTGGCTGGGAGTAAAGTCAATGCTAAATTAATTTCAGTTTACCAGGATTTAGAATTACCCCCCCCCTCCCCCACACCCTCAGCGCACACTCTGAGGTCGAACTCCAAACCAGTGTCAACACCTTCACTGAACCATACGAGACCATGGGCCTTACACTAAACATCCGTAAGACAAAGGTCCTCCACCAACCTGCCCCCACCACACAGTACTGCTCCCCAATTATCAAAATCCATGATGAAGCCTTGGACAACGTGAACCACTTTCCATACCTCGGGAGCCTACTGTCAACAAGGGCAGACGTCGATGACAAAGTCCAACACTGCCTTCAGTGTGCCAGTGCAGCCTTCGGTTGCCTGAGGAAGAGAGTATTTGAAGACCAGGACCTCAAACCCAGCACCAAGCTCATGGTCTACAGAGCAGTAGTGATACCCACCCTCCTGTATGCTTCAGAGACATGGACCATGTACAGCAGGCACCTCAAAGCACTAGAGAGGTACCACCAACGCTGCCTCCGCAAGATCTTGCAAATCCATTGGCAGGATAGGCGCACCAACGTCAGTGTTCTCGTTCAGGCCAACATCCCCAGCATCGAAGTTTTGACCACGCTTGCTCAGCTCCGATGAATGGGCCACATCGTCTGCATGCCCGATACGAGACTCCCAAAGCAAGCGCTCTACTCGGAGCTCCGACACAACAAGAGAGCCCCAGGTGGGCAGAGGAAACGCTTCAAGGACACCCTCAAAGCCTCCTTGAAAAAGTGCAACATCCCCACCGACACCTGGGAATCCCTGGCCCAAGACCGCACAAAGTGGAGGAGAAGCATCTGGGAAGGCGCCGAACACCTCGAGTCTCTTCGCCGGGAGCAAGCGGAAGCCAAGCGCAAACAGCGGAAGGAGCGCACGTCAACCCAAGCACCCCACCAACCCGCCCCTTCAACCACCGTCTGCCCCACCTGTGACAGAGACTGTAGGTCCCGCATTGGACTCATCAGTCACCTGCGAACTCATTTTTAGTGTGGAAGCAAGTCATCCTCGGTTCTGAGGGACTGCCTAATAAGAGAAGAAGAGATGTGGGTCCACTAATTTATACGTAACCAACAATCACCATGCTGAGTAACACATGAATTAAAATCTATTTAAATTTGAACCCTGGGCAGGAGGCTGCCTTAGTCATATGTTTATGGATCCCATGGCACTATTTCGAAGAAGAGTAGGGGAGTTATCCCCGGTGTTCTGGCCAATATTTCTCCCTCAACCAACATAACAAAAACAGATTATCTGGTCATTTTCACATTGCTGCTTGTGGGAGCTTGCTGTGTGCAAATTGGCTGCCGCATTTCCCACATTACAACAGTGACAACACGTCAAAAGTACTTCATTGGCTGTAAAGCGCTTTGAGATATTCAGTGGTCATGAAAGGCGTTATATAAATGCAAGTCTTTCTTTTCTTTTATGTTCCATAGGCAAAAAAACGTCGAACTACACATTTTCCTGCATGCAAATCGGTGATAAACTTTGTTTAAATAATGTCCAAGCTGCCACTTCAGAGCTTTGCTAATCATTCAATTCCTTAAATTTCAATAGTTAAGGAGATAGACTATTGGTCCCATCATTCACCAAGGTCCCAGATGTCCTGTTGACCTCGCAATTCGCATTTCCAGAAATTTGTGGTGCAAAATTAATTGGAGCTGAAAGCTGAGCAAAAAAATCCAACTCACGGCACCCACTGCGAGATGCCTGCTCCAGCAATTGATGTGCCCAGGAGATCCAATGCACTCAGGTGCAGGACCTGGAAAATCTACCTCATAAGCCCCTAAATAAAAGTTGTGCCTGCCTATGGCATAGGTGCATTTGTACCGGCAGTGAGGAGGGCTGGAAATTGCAAGGCAAGCTCCTTCTAATCTTAATAGGTTCCTACTACTTGGGAAAGGGGTGCTGACAGCAAGGTTAGAAATGGGAGAGTGGAGTGGGTTTTTTGACAAGGCAGCAGGGGCTGCTGCCCACCCAGGAAGGGGAGTGCTGCTTTCTGGATTTACAGATAATTGTTTTTGCCTGAAGCTGCAGTTGAACTAAATGAAAATGTGGGGGGAAATGTCCCTTTTCAGGAAGACGCATTGGAGCTGCTAATGCGGGAGGTGCAGCAAAGAAAAGGAAGGTCATCCTCCCGTGTAAGCTGCATGTTATGCTTTTGGGTGTTTTTAACTCTAGATATTTCTGGCTGCTCTCATAGGTGAGCCATCACTTCCTATATCCTCAATCATGTTTACATTTGCCATGATATCTCGGTAAGTTTGATAAGTTGCCCAAGATAATGAACAGAAAGTCTTCTTTTAGATTACTCCTCAACTTCAAGAAGTAGCAGAATTAAACTGCACTAGAGCTTGTTTTCGGCTTTAACTGTCAAACAAATTTATTGAACAGTAAATAAGCAAATAAATAACAAACTTAGCAGATACTTTTACAGTACTTGTTAAACTTTACTGACTCCTCATATAGCAGAATATAATAAATTGTTTGCCACTCTGTCTTAAACTAATTGTAATGCACCTCCTTACACAACAATTCTTCTCCCTTTTCATCAACTTATAGAAGTTATCTACCTTAAATAATACTCTTTGAAATTCCATATACATTGTCTTCAAAGGCTCCAGACAAAACTCTTTGATTTCAAGTCCAGGTTATTGGATCTTCCACCCCCAAACAAGATTTGTTAAATTTAAATAACTGGTAACAATCAGGCACTTAACTGACAAAAACCTCCCAGCGTGTTTGTATTTGAAATGAGTGGCTTGGCCTCTCCCAGAGACAAACTGCCTGGAGACAATCAATTAGTTGTTCAAATATTGGCCAGGAATTTCCTCGGAGTTGCTCCTGCTCTGCTGCCAATTAAATATTGGGAAGATCGAAGCTATCGTCTTCAGCCCCTGCCACAAACTCCGTTCCCTAGCCACCGATTCCATCCTCCCTTCCTGGGCACTGTCTGCGGCTGAACCAGACTGCTCACAATCTCAGTGTCCTATTTAACCATGAGCTGAGCTTCTGACCGCGTATCTGACTGCATATCCTTTCCATCACCAAGACCGCTAACTTCCACGTTTGTAAATATTGCTTGTCTCCACCCCTGCCTCAGCCCATCTGCTGATGAAACCCTCCTCCATGCCTTTGTTACCTCCAGACTCAACAATTCCAATGCTCTCCCGGCCGGCCTCTAATCTTCCACCCTCCATAAAGTTGAGCTCATCCAAAACTCTGCTGCCCATATCCAAACTCACACCAAGTTCCATTCACCCCTGTGCTCACTGACCTACATTGGCTCCCGGTTGAGCAACACCTCAAATTTAAAATTCTCATCCTTGTTTTCAAATCCCTCCATGGCTTTGTTTGCCCCATCTCTGTTTCCTCTTCCTGCGCTACAACCCTCCGAGAAGTCTGCACTCCTCCAATTCTAGTCTCTTGTGCACAGCTGCCAATGCGGGGGCGATTTCCTTCGCCCCACTATTGGTGGCCGTGTCTTCAGCTGTTTAGGCCCTAAGCTCTGGAATTCCCTCCCTAAACCTCTCTGCCACTGGAGTGGGGCTTGAACCCATGATCTTCTGACGTGGAGGTGAGAATACTACCACTGAGCCAAGGCTGATGCTAGTCAGTAGGGTTAATGTGACGAGCCTTGATATCTGCATACCCTATACTGTTGAGAATCCCGTCATCAGGTGAAGTTCTGTGCCCTGTCCAGGTGATGAATCCTTTCCACGGGGAAAATGATGAACATGTTGCCCATATCAAACGTAACATCTGTCACTTGTGATACATTTGAGGTCTGCCTGCAGGCTGATCCAGCAGATATCCATTGTGGTGGCTTGGATGGATCTGGTAGCATAAAAGCTTAATGGTGTGGTAACTTTTACAGCTAATGGAAGAACTGTTCCTGTTCCTGTTATCTGCCAGTTAGCCTGAAGTAGATTGTGTAGCTCAGTGATGTTCTGTGACAGAGGGATGGCATGATGAGGAAGTGGTGAGCAACAGGGATCTGGGGTTTCATTCACTGGAATCAGAGTCTGATGAGGCGCTCACGGACAGCCGGTCTGGAACAGGGATTTGCTGCCTGCCTCCTCCCTTCTTCCTCTTCCTCCTCCTCCTCTTACGCTTCCTCCTCCTCTTCCTCCTCCTCCTCTTCTTCCTCCTGAAGTCATCCCGGAAGCCCTGGTGGCAAGTGCTGCACCTTCATGATGGCCAAGTTGTGGAGCATGCAGCAGACCACCATGGAATGGGACACTCACTCTGGCGAGTACTGGAGGGCTCCCCCCCAAGAGGTCAAGGCAGTGGAACCATTGCTTGAGCACCCTGATGGTCTGCATGATGATGTTCTTCGAGGCAGCATGGCTGTCATTATATGAGTGCTGGCCACGAGGGGTGGGGTTGCAGAGGGGAGTCATCAGCCAGGTGCAGAGCGGATAGCCCTTGTCGCCGAGCAGCCACCCTTGGGTTTGGCATGGTGGCAGGAAGATTGCTGGCACACCGGACTGGTGCAGGATGAAGGCATCATGACTGCTGCCAGGATAGTGGGCATTCACCATTATAATGCGCTGGGTGTGGTCGCACCACAACTGCACATTAAGTGAGTGGTAGCCTTCGCGGTTACGGAACATGTCAGGATTGATATACGGTGCCCGCAAAGCACCATGTGTGTAGTCGATGGCGCCCTCACCATGGGGTAGCCCGCTATCCTGGCAAAGCCACATGCGCGCTCGTCCTGCTTCTCTCTGTTCAGAGAGAAGACAATGAAGTCCCTTCTTCTGGAGTACACAGCCTCTGAGACCTCCCGGATGTAGCAATGGACAGCGAACTGGGAGACGTTAGCTATGTTGCCTGCTGCAGACTGGAAGGATCTGGTGGCGAAAAAATTGAGGGCCACTGTGACCTTGAGGGCCACTGGCAGCGCCGTGGTCACCCTGCTCTGAGGCTGCAGGTCTGGTTGCAGGAGGTGGCAGATTTCTATGACCACCTCCTTGGTGAAACTGAGCCTCCGAATACACTGCTCCTGGCTTAAGTGCAGGCAGGAGAATTGCTCTCGGAAGACCCAAGGTAGGTAAAGCCTCCTGCTGAGAGCCCTCCTGCCCCTCCTCCTCCTCCCTCTGCAAGCAGCTTGTCCTCTTCTTTGCTACCTCCGCTCCATCTCCCTGTCATACTCGAGTGGGAGGGGGACTGCAAGTAGAGCCCCCATGACTGAGAGGAAGTGGTGTGAGCAGAAGGCTTTAAATGAGAAGCAATGCGTTCTCCACTTGCAACAACACTCCCTGTGACCTCAACAACTTTAAACAACTTTAGAAAGCTCCAGAACAGTTGCAGAAACTTAGACAAAGCCAGTAGAACTGAAAAAGCAAGTCACCTGCAAGTTGTTGATGATCCCTTTAAGTAGCGCTGGTGGGGGGTCCTTCCTGCTACTGAACGCTTGGTCAGCTGGTTGTGATTAGGAGAGGGTGTTAAATGGAGCGGTGATGTCCAAAATGGAAGATCTTGCATCTAATCAGCATTGTACATCTTATTGAAACATATAAGATTCTGAGGGGGCTTGACAGGGTAGATGCAGAGAGGATGTTTCCCCTCGTGGGGAAATCTAGAACTAGGGGGCACAGTTTCAGAATAAGGGGTCACCCATTTAAAATGGAGATGAGGAAGAATTGCTTCTCTCAGAGGGTCGTGAATCTTTGGAATTCTCTACCCCAGAGAGCTGTGGAGGCGGAGTCATTGAATATATTCAAGGCGGAGATAGACAGATTTTTGAAAAACTGGGAAATCAAGGATTATGGGGAGCGGGCAGGAAAGTGGAGTTGAGGCCAAGATCAGATCAGCCATGATCTTATTGAATGATGGAGCAGGCTCGAGGGGCCGAATGGCCTACTCCTGCTCCTATTTCTTATGTTCTTATGTGCACTCATTGACATCATGATCTGCTTAATCTAAATATCTGGAACGAGCACCGGAAATGGCAGTGCTACCAAGCTCCCTAAAATGGTGGCCGTCGTGTGACCCACTGGAAGCGGGCGGAAGCAAGTCAGCCGCCATTTTTTCATCAAAATGGGCCTTAACAGCCGGCGGTAAACCCCCAAATTTCATGGCCGAGGTAGTTCAGTTACTTCACTTATTAGCCTTTTCAAATCAGAATGTCACATCTGACTGATAACCTTACATACTTGCGAAGTTGTGGAATATCAAATACGGACAAGTGTAGAACATTTTATATTACATTCACAACTCCTGAGTTGTATTTGTAATCAGCAGGTATTAGATACTAGGTACATCTAGGTCAGAAACCAAAGAGTAGAAGTCAGAAGATCAGTTCTTATTGCATAAGTGTACATTTTTCTTTTTCCCACGCCAACCACCTCTGGCTTGAGTGTGCCAATTTGGTGCCAGACTGTGGGCAGTTTCGCACCATGGGTCCAGTAAGAAGTGACTGAGTCTGACCAAATGCAGCAGGATCTTTACAGCCAGCAGAGAGGGAGAGGGGAGGAGATTTTCATCTCACCAGTGAGACTTGAATTTGAAAAATGTAGCTATTATCTGAAAGGGCAGCTTTAAAAATTTGCATAAAGTATGTGAAATTTCAGATATTTTAGTCATTCTTAATGATATCCTTTTTTGATTCTTAATTTTTGCTTATTTAAGATTAGTTGTCTCATATTTTCTTTAATAATAAATGATGTTCATTTTAAAAGTAATTTTTACACTCTCATTTTGATCTATTTGTGTATTACAATTATTACCTCTTACATCAGAAATGTAGTGGAGTCCATGTTTCAGCTTTCTTTAGTTTGTATGTGAGGTACTGTGGTATGCTTGAGCAGGCTTCATTGTGAAATGGAGGCCAAAAGGACTGATTCAGAGTACTTTAATCAGCTTAGTCACCTATTTAAAAGTGGACCTTCCTCAGTCATGCACCATAATTAATAGCCAACTATTTGGGCTAAACCATTTTTCATCTATTTCAGGGAAATATTTTCATTCTGCTTTTTTTTCTGTAGAAATGTTGAATTCACTGTAACAATGTACTTAACAAATCTTTTGTATTTTGTATAAACCTTCAGAATCTAGTGCTATTTCTCACAATATACCAATTTCAACAATAAATGATGAATTGTTAGACAGCCAATCAACATCTTAGTTTTTTTAACTGTCATTTAAGAATGAAATTTAAATCTGATACAATGAGAAAGTACCAATAATAAAAACACAATCAGAATATTGTATCTACTAAACAGAACCAAACGTAGGTTATTTACTGTTAAGTAATGAAACAATACCTCACTAAGTCCGCTCAACTGAAAACTAAGCTCTTCCCAGGGATACCTGAAGGTTACTTGACCTACAAATCTCAGCTAATCTCATGTAATCCTCTGTTACCAAACTGATTCCTCCATGGACTGAAATAGAAGATGTGTAGAAATAGGGACTAAAAGCTTTAGTTTTATTTGTGCCTAGTTTTGTTGACTTTGAACCATGTATCTGATTGCTGTCCTTTGCTTGTTGGCCACAATTTTCACAAAAGTATCTTCCTTCTGTCCTTCCCAGTGTACCTGTATTTTCCACGGTAGAAGTGATGGCTCTGGTACCAGGTAAGTCAATTAAAAATAGACAGCTGGATAGGAATAGTCCTATAGCTAGACAATGATTTGTAAAATGTGAAGTAGTGCACTAAATTTTGAATCCAGTTTTTTTAAACACTCCTGTAATGCAGTATACAAAAGATATATTTAAAAATTATTTCTAGTAATCGCTATGTAATGTATATTCTTGATGCTCTCCAACAGTGTGAGTACTGTATATTTAATTTTCATTCAGCAGTAAAGTGTCAATGAATACAAAGTGCATGTTACAAAGTGCTTGCATTGCAGGCTGTAGTAACTGATAGCACAATGTCAATAAGGCAGAAGTATATTTTCAAATCTGAGTGGCGTTGAGAGCACATTTGACTGTTTTACTGTACAGCACAGCCACGAAAAATGATTAAACGGGGAATGCAAACATCTCTCAGGGCTGAGAGTTATGCTGGAGAGGCTTTTTTCAGAAAGCTTGCTGTTACAAATGAGTTCTGTGCAGCCATACCAGTCAATACAATTAGCATTTATACCTCATATATATGATGTGCCATAGTGTGCTCTATTTATATCTCACATTCAGAGTAAAGAATCTGCTCAAAGGGTTCAGATGATGTCATAAACATGAGATATTAAATATGAAGATTAATTACAAATATATTTACATTAAATTTTTCCATTACTTTAATTTATTTTGTATAACTAGTGTACAGCTCTTATGCTACAGTACTGTAAGACATGAGAGCTAATTTTAAAAGTTGTGCTCCTGGCATGGAGTCTTGTCTACCGGAAGTGCAGATTGGGAATTTGGGCATGTGATCCCCATGACTTTTCCATCCATCAAAATTAATTAATCGAAAATTGTGGGGGGAATGTGTCTGAATTCCCGATTTATGCAGTGAGCAGGCAAAGCTCCATGTCAGGAGCACAAACCCATAAAATTAATTCTAAATTGTATGCGGGCATCATGTCATTTCTTTGTTTACTGTTTTAGGGAAAATAGGAAAATAGATGAAACTTGTGCTTTTGTTTCAGTGGGGAAAAATCACTTTATTTTCCAGCTTTTGTATGTTTTTTCACACATCAATTTCGACTTTCAGCCCTTGCTCTAATTCCACGGCCCTGCTCTCCCAGCATGGAAGCTGCACTCGGAGGGAATGTGGGTTGGAGATATGGCTACACTGTGGCTCCAATTCTCCGACTAGAGCTCCTTACAAGCACAGCGCCCCACTGGGAGCACGGAAATAGCCTTTATGTATCCATTGGGGAAATCAGAGGACTGTTGTCACAGGGTGCTCGTGTTTAAAATTCTTGGCCGTGAAATTTCACCACTTACCGCCGGCTATTAAGGCCGGTTTTGGCATAAAAATAGTGGCCGCCTCGCTTCTGGCTACGTCGGGCGCATCCCGCTGCGGCAGCCATTTTGGGCAGGTCGGCAGCGCTGCTGTTGCCTGCATTTGCAATAAAAATGGTAATGAGACAGATCATGACATCAATCAGCGTGCAATGCTGATTTGACGCACGACCTGCCATTATCGACGTCGCCACTCGATTCAACGCCCTCTCCAAAACACGACCAGCTGAACGTGCGTTCAGCTGCACGGGGGACTCGCCACCAGTGGTATTTAAAGAGATCATCAACAACTTGCAGGTGACTTGCTTTTTGATTTCCACTGGCTCTGTGTAAGTTTGTGCAACTCTCTGGAGCTTTCCACAGTTATTTAAAGTTGGTGAGGTGACAGGGAGTGGTGCTGCAAGTGGAGAACGCCTTGCTTCTGATTTCAAGGGTTCTGCTCACACCACTTGCTCCCAGTCATGCGGGCTCTACTTGCAGTTCCCCTCGCGCTGGAGCATGACAGGGAGATGTAGCAAAGGCAGCAAAGAGGACAAGATGCTCACTGAGGGAGGAGGAGGGGCAGGAGGGCTCTCAGCAGGAGTCTTTACCCAACTAGGGTCTTCCGAGAGCACTTATCCTACCTGCACTTAAGCGATGAGCAGTATATTTGGAGGCTCCGCTTCATCAAGGAGGTGGTCACAGAACTCTGCCACCTCCTGCAACCAGACCTGCAGCCTCAGAGCAGGGAGATGATGGCGCTGCCAGTGGCCCTCAAGGCCACCGTGGCCTTCAATTTTTTCACCAGCAGATCCTTCCAGTCTGCAGCAGGAGACACAGCTTACATCCCCCAGTTCACCGTCCATTGCTGCATCCGGGAGGTCACAGAGGCCCTGTACTCCAGGAGAAGGGACTTCATTGTCTTCTCTCTGAACAGAGAGAAGCAGAAGGAGCGCGCATGTGGCTTTGCCAGGGCGCCATCAACTGCACACACGTCACTTTACAGGTGCTGCCTATCAATCCTGAGATGTACCGCAACCGCAAAGGCTACTTACTGTGCAGTTGGTGTGCGACCACACACAGCACATCATGATGGTGAATGCCCGCTATCCTAGCATTGATGCCTTCATGCTGCGCCAGTCCGGTGTGCCTGCAATCTTCCAGCCACCACGTCGAACTCAAGGGTCGTTGCTCGGAGACAAGGGCTATCTGTTCTGTACCTGGCTGATGATTCCCCTCCGCAACCCCACCACTCGTGGGCAGCACTCATATAATGAGAGCCATGCCACGAGGAACCTCATTGAGCAGACCAGCGGGGTGCTAAAGCAACAGTTCCGTTGCCTTGACCGCTTGGGAGGAGCCCTCCAATACTCGCCGGAGCGGCTGTCCCATTTTGTGGTGATCTACTGCATCCTCCACAACTTGGCCTCCATGAGGGCGCAGCCGTTGCCACCACGGGTTTCGCAACCACCTCAAGAGGAGGAGGAAGTAGAGGAAGAGGAGGAGGAAGGGAAGAGGCAGGCAGCAAATCCCTGTACTGGACGAGCTGTTCGTGTGCACATCATCAGTATCCGGTTCCCCTGAATGAAACCCCAGATCCCTGTTGCTCACCACTTCTCCACCTTACCATTCCTCTATCACGGAACATCACAGCGTCCTCTTGGGCACAAAGCTGAAATGAGAGCCACCACAAAACAAACATGTCAATAATAATTAATAAATGAATCAATGCAAATCTACACAACAACATTAATTAATCAACCTTGTGCATTCCCTTAGGGTCTGTCTTTTGTGTTCCTTTTCCTACTCTAGTGCTCCTACACAGTGCTACGCTGTGGCTACAGCATGGCTGGTGGAAGGCTGCTGACTTTCCTTGGGGGAGACTGCAGATGGCCTTGCAGGTCAACCTCAAGCAGCTGTGGGCCTAGAAGGCCTGGCTGTAGACTGCACCATCTCAGCATGGGCGGCAGCAGTCTGGGCGGGCTGGCTGACAGGCAGCAGCAAGGGCAACGGCGGAGTGGCAGTGGTGGGAGTAGGAATGCTGTCATCCTGAGAAGGACAGCAGGTTCTTGATCCACAAGCCCACTGCCACTCCCCCGGGGCAGCACCTCAGCATTCCTAGCAATCTATTGGAGGACAGATTGCTGGCCTGCTGCGACAGAATGATGTGTATGCTTACACCATCAGTAGTATGCAAGTGGGAAGAGATTGTTCGATGAGGTATGAGCATACCGTCATCAGCAATGCTTTTAACCTCGCCGCTTGCCATGGCCTCAGTGACGGCCCCTCCAATAATCTCCAGCACTGTCTCCTCCAGCTCAGTCAGGTTCTGAAGTCGGGCTTCCCCTCCGCCCATCTGCTGCTGCTCACGTCTGCTGTGTGCCACGTTTGCCTGCAAGAGAAAGGGAAGTGTGTCAGTGAGTCTGGTGCAATGTGTTTGGGTAACGTGCCTGCCATGGTTGAATAGCTGGCAGTGTGTTCAAGCTGTGAGATGTGGATGAGAGTCTTGCAGCAGTGGTAAGTGTGTGAGGGTGAGGTGAAGCTATGATTGTGAGGTATGAGTCGTGATTGCTCGAGATTTTTGGTAGGTGAGTGATGGGGGTGTGATGCATTGAGCAGTGTGTGAGGCTAGTGCTGCAGTTGATGGGATATGGCATTTGAAGATGCAATCACTCACCTTGACCACTCGTGTGAGGTCATTAAACTTCTTGAGGCACTGGATCACACGTGGCACTGACGGCCTGTGCTATTTCCTCCCACCTCCTTCTGACGTGCTGTCTGGAAGGTCTCCTGCCATCCCCCCGGGAGTAGAAGACCTGATGTCTTCTGTGCACCCCTTGGACCAATGCCTCCAGTGCCGCATCTGAGAACCTCCCGACCCTCTCTCCTCCCTGTTGGGCCATGGTTTCAGAGTGACAATGAGGTGCTTCTGCAACAAAGCACCTCCCATTTAAGTAGTGCAGAGAGCCTCGGCAAAATGTTATTGGCCAGTAGATTGCACCCGATATTGACCTCCCTGTTGAGCACTAAGCCAACCAGCAGTGCGTTTAGTGCTGAGGTCAGCGCTCCAATCATGTTAATGAGCAGGCTGCACGAATTTTGCATTCTGCTTGCACCACATTGAACGGGTGCGGGCAGATCGCGATTCGTGCTCCCCGCGCCCATTTTTGGGCCCAATCGAATTTCAAGGCTTGTCTATTTTGTGTTGTTAATTTTGTTTTATTTATATGTTCGACTGCTCTTTCTGTATATCTGTTTCCCCTTTGTTTATTTTCAGTAACTCTTAAAATGATTTTGTTAATTTCTGAAAAATGCTTTATTCTATGTTCTTTGTAAAGAAATAGCGGTCCCATGAGTGTAAATCCATGGCCAATCATTCTGTTACACAGCATTTTGGACTACGGAGCTGTCTTGAGTATTTTTAATTAATCATAAAAAACCTAACTTACAACTCACAAGTGAAGGAGGAAAAAAGTGCAAGAGAAAGCAATAATTGCATTAAAAAACATTACTCATAGCAGAATTAAAACAAAAACACATGCACTTCTATATTACAGATTTAAAATGTTAGTTTTATCATTGAGGTAAAGATGGAGGAAAAAGATTGCCAATCCAGTTTTGATGTTAATAAACAGAAGAAGCCACAAAACTTATAACAGATCCAGAAGCTGATAAATGCATAATGTATATTACTGTCCAGATTAAAGTCCTTTCTCTTTAATAGTTTATAATGGTGTTAACAGTTAATTGAAACTGAAATAACATGAAGGACGTTCGAGAAAAAGAGAACCGCCAAGTAAAGTGAACATTTTCTCTTTTTCAGGTCCGTATTATGCAATGACCCAGATATGTCTGAGATTCCTGTCAATGTTCCAGTGGACACGATTAAACTTCGTGTTGAAAAAACTGTTGTTAGAAGACTTCCACGTGAAGCATTTTATTACCTTGTGGATTTACGATATCTCTGGTTAACGTATAATGCCATCAACACCATAGATCCTCGTAGCTTTTATAATTTAAAAGAACTCCATGAATTGCGCCTTGATGGAAACATGCTGTCTACCTTTCCTTGGGATTCGCTGCAGGAAATGCCAAATCTTCGAATTCTTGACTTGCACAATAACAGGCTGTCAACCATTCCTGCCAATGCAGCTCAGTACCTCAGAAATATAACCAACATAGATATATCTAGCAACAAACTTACCACACTGCCGTCTGACTTGTTAGACATCTGGCCCGCTTACTCAAGATATCAAGTGTTCGACAACGATCCAATACAGAAAGTAATCCTAGGTAAGTATTAGTCAATGTCTTCTGATGACAGACAGAAACAACAATAACAACAACTTGCACTTATATAGCGTCTTTAACATAGTAAAATGTCCCAAGGTGCTTCACAACAGGCCATGGGAGGATATGTAAATGAGCACAAAGATTTTGAAATCAATGCGCTGGGGATGGAAAGCCAATGGAGTTGATGAGGACTGGTATAATAGATGAGCAGGATGTGGGTGATGGAATTCTGGATGAGGTGGAATAAAATAATAATTAGAATTAAAATAACAATACTAGTATTAATGGACTTAGTAAACAACAATCAACGGAAGTTCAGAAGGGAAAGATCCTACCTGACCAAATTCCTTGACATCTTTGAGAAAGTGGCATCCCAAGTGGATGACATATGACGCTGTGTATCGAAACCTCCAGAAGGCATTTTACAAAGTTCCACAGGAAAGGCTAGTCTGTTTTTGGTGGTGTTGGTTGAGGGATAAATGTTGGCCAGGACACCGGGGAGAACTCCCATGCTCTTCTTCGAATAGTGCCATGGGATCGGGTCTCAGTTTAACATTTCATCTGAAAGGCGCCCCTCTAACAATGCAGCACTCACTCATTACTGCATTGAAATGTCAGCCCAGATTATAGGGGAGATTTTCTTGGGTTTGTACCCGGTACATTGGCATATTGGGCAGGTTGGAGCGCACACCTGTATAGGAGCTAGCCTGACTTTCTTTACAATTCAATTAAAAAATCAAGAGGGTTCGTTTACAGGGATGTGCTCTGTTCCACCCGATTATCCGATACTTGCTGCTCCAGGCAATCTAGTGCACTGGGCACAGACCCAGAAAAATCCACACTTACATGCTTAAGTTTTAGAGTGGGATTTGAGCCCCTGGAGTTCTAACTCAGGAGCGAGAGTGCTGCCAACTGAACCAAGCAGCTACTTGTCTAATGTGATGTTCTGCTTTAAAGTGAAGCATTTTTCTCATGATTTTTCTTAATAAGGTCTGTAATGCCTTACCAATGCCATGTGTGTACGTGTGTGTGCGCAAATGTGACTGACAGAAGACATAAGTCTGGAAAATTGGGTGAGTGATGTTATCACACAAATACTTTAAGCACTGGTCTCAAGTTCCTCACTCCGCTATTTTAATGGCAGCACTGGCACATTTAACATTAAATTGTGGAGAGAAGTTTGATATGGCCACCTTGATCAGTCATATGATAGCATCGCTCATAGTAATATCTCCAACAAAGATGCTGGGGGTAATTTTCAACTTCGCCAACTGGGCAGTGACCTAGTGGAGCAGATCGTTCACCTGACCTAGAACCCACCCGCTGTCCTAGAACCCACCCGCTGTCCCGGAACCCACCCGCTGTCCCGGAACCCACCCGCTGTCCCGGAACCCACCCGCTGTCCCGGATCCCACCCGCTGTCCCGGAACCCACCCGCTGTCCCGGAACCCACCCGCTGTCCCGGAACCCACCCGCTGTCCCGGAACCCACCCGCTGTCCCGGAACCCACCCGCTGTCCCGGAACCCACCCGCTGTCCCAGAACCCACCCGCTGTCCCGGAACCCACCCGCTGTCCCGGAACCCACCCGCTGTCCCGGAACCCACCCGCTGTCCCGGAACCCACCCGCTGTCCCGGAACCAACCCGCTGTCCCGGAACCCACCCGCTGTCCCGGAACCCACCCGCTGTCCCGGAACCCACCCGCTGTCCCGGAACCCACCCGCTGTCCCGGAACCCACCCGCTGACCTAGAACCCACCCGCTGTCCTAGAACCCACCCGCTGACCTAGAACCCACCCGCTGTCCTAGAACCCACCCGCTGTCCCAGAACCCACCCGCTGTCCTAGAACCCACCGGCTGACCTAGAACCCACCCGCTGTCCTAGAACCCACCCGCTGTCCCAGAACCCACCCGCTGTCCCAGAACCCACCCGCTGTCCCAGAACCCACACGATGTCCCAGAACCATCCCGATGTCCCAGAACCCACCCGCTGTCCTAGAACCCACCCGCTGTCCTAGAACCCACCCGCTGTCCCAGAACCCACCCGCTGCCCCAGAACCCACCCGATGTCCCAGAACCCTCCCGATGTCCCAGAACCCACCCGCTGTCCCAGAACCCACCCGCTGTCCCAGAACACACCCGCTGTCCTAGAACCCACCCGCTGTCCTAGAACCCACCCGCTGTCCCAGAACCCACCCGCTGTCCTAGAACCCACCCACTGTCCTGGAACCCACCCGCTGTCCCAGAACCCACCCACTGTCCTAGAACCCACCCGCTGTCCTAGAACACACCCGCTGTCCTAGAACCCACCCACTGTCCTAGAACCCACCCGCTGTCCTAGAACCCACCCACTGTCCTAGAACCCACCCACTGTCCTAGAACCCACCCACTGTCCCAGAACCCACCCGATGTCCTAGAACCCACCCACTGTCCTAGAACCCACCCACTGTCCTAGAACCCACCCACTGTCCGTTCCATTGAAATTAATGGAATGAACATCAGTTGGATTCTATAAAAGGCAGGTGTATCCATTCTGCCAGGTTGTGTAATTGAAAATTACCTCTGTTATTTGATGAATTGTCACTTGGTTTTATAGATTCAGTTCAAACATCAGGGACTTTTGACTTCAGAAAAGGTTAAAGGAAAATGGGGCTGTTGACTCTGAAATAATCCTGGGTGTGAGATTTTCAGTCAAGTCCTGTATATGGAAGGTGTTGTCTTGTACTATAAACACAAACCTGTGCCTAGAAATTGGATATGACCTGAAAATGGGTCATGGTCCAGCGCCATTTGGCTGTGCCCGTTGAAAGTGGTCCAGGCAGCATGCAAAATTTGTGCTGCCTGCTCGTTTACATGATTGTAATGCTGATATCAGCGATAAACGTGCTGCCGATTGGCTTACCGCTCAACAGGTGGGCCAATATCGGGTGCAGTCTAATGGCCAGTAATGTTTGGCCTAGTCTTTCTTCACTACTTAAAGGGAAGTTGCTTTGATGCAGCATTGTCATTGGAGACATGGCAGCAGCAAAGAGAACGAGCGAGAAGGTTCTCCAATGCGGCTCTGGAGGTTCTCCGATGCGGTTCTGGAGGCATTGGTACTGGCAGTGGAGAGGAGACGGGCTGTCCTGTTTCAGTAGGGTGGCAGGAAGTCATCAGCATACACTTCAAGAAGGCTATGGCAAGAGATAACTGGGTACGTCACGGCCAACGGTGTCGTATCGAGGACATAGATCCAGTGCCGCAAGAAGTTTAATGACCTCATACAGCAGGCCAAGGTGAGTGAAGGCTTCAGCAAATACCTTATCCCACTATCTGCACCACAAACCTCACACACTGCTCAATGCAGCACACCCCCATCACTCACCTACCAACAGTCTCTACATTTCACCACTCAGACCTCACAATCATAACTTCACTTCACTTCACTTCACCCTTACAATCTTACCAATGCTGCAACACTCACACCCACATCTCACACCTTGCCCACACTGATAGCTATTCAACTTTGGCAGTCACATCACCCAAACACATTGCACCGCACTCACTCACACACTTCTCTTTCTCTTGCAGGCCAAGGTGTCTCACAACCACCATGAGCAGCGGCAGACGAGAGGCAGCCAAGCTGCTTTACAGGTCTTGAGCCAATTGGAGGAGACAGTACTCGACATCATTGGAGGGGTAGTCACCGAGGCCGTGGCAAATGCGAATTTGCAGCCCTTGCGGACAATAACGGTATGCTCATTCCTAATCCTTCTTCTCACATCCCACTTCCCCCTTATCCCACAATCTCTTCTCACTTACAAGCTGCTGATGCTGTATGCATGCATGTCTTGCTTTACCCCCCTCCCCTCACCATAACCTGACTCTTGTGCCTTTCTCTTTAAGATGACCAAGATCTGCCACCTGCACAGCCGATCTCCAAAGTAACGGAGGAGAGTGGTGATGAAGAAGAAGCCACACCGTCACTGCATCTGACACTCGCAGACACCAGCTCAGAAACTGGCACTGCGCGGAATGTAGAGGGTAGTAGATGTGGGAACTGCACATGATGAGGCACTTGACATTAGTGGGCTGCAGCAAGGTTGGGGTAAAGGGTAGCTTGGGGGCCAACTCTCCAGAGGGCGAGTTCACGCACGAGTTCTGCTGCACAGGACTCAAATGATGACCTCGATGGGGCGGCCTTCAGAAGATGGGTGATGACCATGCACACCGAAATGCTTGGAGCAATGAGAGCCACTTGGCAATGTCAAGGAGCATGGAGGAGTCCGGCTCCAACATTGGACAGGGCTTTGCGCAGAGCCTAAGCTGGAAATAAAGGACAGCTCCAGGAGAGATCTTGTGGACCCAGCCATGATGCTGTGTGTGATGGGTGATGTCGCGGCATCCATTGCAGCACAGGCGAAAGTGACCCAACGTCTCAGAAGCGTAGACTGCTTTCCTGCAGGCTCAGCTTGCTGCCACACAAGATCAGACTGCTGCCCTCATGGCTGGGTTTACCAGTGTCGAAAGGGGCTTTTGCAGGGTGTTGCAGCAGGCCAGCAATCTGTCCTCCAACAGATTGCTAGGAATGCTGAGGCGCTGCCCTGGGGGAGTGGCAGTGGGTCTGTGGAGCAGGAACCTGCTGTCTTCTCTCAGGATGATAGCATTCTTACTCCCACCACTGCCACTCCGCCATTGTCCTTGCCACTACCTATCAGTCAGCCAGCCCAGGCTGAGGTGGTGCAGTGGTGGTGCCGATGTGGTGCAGTCTACAGCCAGGCCTTCTAGGTCCACATCTGGTTGAGATTGTCCTGCAAGGCCATCTGAAGTCTCCCACACGGAAACTCAGCAGCCTTCCACCAGCCGTGCTGCAGCCACTGCGTAGGAGCACCAGAGTAAGAAGGGACACACGAACGACAGGCACTAAGGGATTGCACAAAGGTGATTAGTTTGCATTGTAATGCACATTGAATAGTTATAAATTTAATAATTTTGTTTGGAATGTTTGTTTTGTGGTGGCTCTCATTTCAGCTTTGTGCCCAGGAGGATGCTGTGATATTCTGTGACAGAGGGATGGTATGATGGGGATGTAGTTGATCAGGATGTGGTGAGAAACGGGGATCTGGGGTTTCATTCACTTGAATCGGAGCCTGATGAGGCATTCATGGACAGCCCGTGCGGAAGGGGGAATTGCTGCTCATCTACTCCCTTCCTCCTTGTCCTCCTTCTCTTCCTCTTCCTCTTCTTCTACTTGCTCCTCTCCCTCATCCTCTTCCTGAGGTGGTCCTACAATCCCTGGTGGCAAGGGCTGTGCCCTCATGATGGCCAAACTGTGGAGCATGCTGCAGACCACCATGAAATGGGACACCCGCTCCGCCGAGTACTGGAGGATTCCTCCCGAGTGGTCAAGGCAGCGGAACCGTTGCTTCAGCAGCCTGATGGTCTGCTCGATGATGTTCCTGGTGGCAGCATGCCCCTCATAATATGAGTGCTAGGCAGGATTGTAGGGTTTGTGGTAGGGAGTCATGAGCGAGGTGGAGAGCGGATAGCCCTTTTCTCTGAGCAGCCAACCTTGGGTTTGACATGGTGGCTGGAAGATTGCTGGCACACTGGACTGATGCAGGATGAAGGGATCATGACTGCTGCCAGGATAGCAGGCATTGACCATCAGGAAGTGCTGGACGAGATCGCACAACTGCACATTAAGTGAGTGGTAACCTTTGTGGTTATGGAACAACTCAGGATTGTTATGTGGTGCCCGTAAAGTCATGTGTGTGCAGTCGATGGCGGCCTGCACCATGGGGAAGCCCGCTATCCTGGCAAAGCCACATGCGCACTCCTCCTGCTTCTCTCTGTTCAGTCTACTTTATTATTTTTATTTATATTGTTTTGAAAGTGACTTTCTGTCCTATCTGCTGAAGCTATTATATGGTAAAAACTGTAAATAGAGTTCAGTTGAATAAGTACTGAACTAAATGCTTAAATAAATAGAAACAGAAAATGCTGGAAATACTCAGCAGGTCAGGCAGCATCTGTGGAAAGAGAAACAGAGTTAACGTTTCAGGTCGATGACCTTAAATAAATACTTAGCTCTTTCTGACTGTCACTTGCTTGTAGGTTGTTGCTTTTTTTGGAACGGCTGGGAACATGGTAACTCAGAGTTTTGGGAGTCTTTACCTCTCTCCTGACCTTGTTGTGACTTACCTGCTAGCACTTCTAAGTGGTGGTGACGCTTTACGCAAATTTCCAGTCTACGATTCGCTGAGGCTTGCTGTATCCTAATTAGCAAGTCCGGGGGTTAGGGAAAACTCCCAGCATTCATCCATCCTTAATTTCAATCCCACTGGGGGGATGGGCTGCCTGTGCCTGAGAGGCTGGAAAATTGGGTGCCTGATATCAGTCCCTGGGAGGTGTCACATCCCCTTCCCTCCCCTACGAAATACAGCCAAAGTGCCCACATCAGCCCCTTTGTAAAAAGGCTACACTTAAATAAAACATTTTAAAATCTGACTTTTTTCTTTCATGGGTTCAGGCCATGAACCAGGCCTGGACCCCTGGTGGGACCTACAGCCACCATTTGACACTTGGGCCGGAATTTTCTTTACCTTGGCATGTCCAATGCGGCCGGTGTCCATGGCGGGTCCGACCCTGCTGCTGGCTCCACGCCGTTGTACAAAATGAACTTACGTTAATGAGGCCTATTAAGCCCACCCAGCGTGCTACCAAGCCCAATTAGATGGAGCGGGTCTGGTGACATCATTCATAACATGTTTTAAGCTGGGATCTTTAAAGAGACCCTGGCCACATTACGTTTTAAGTTTAATCTAACATAGTGGGTTTTGAATCTTTACTCTACAATAATATAATAAAAGTTATATGTGAATGACAAAGAAATATTTAAATAACATTAAATAACAATTAAGTAATATGACTCCATCTACAAATACGATCAAGAACATAATTAAAGAAGTACGTTAATTGGGAAGTTGTTGGTGGTTTGGTCACAAATCTATAGTGGGGCGAAATTTGGCTCCTTTGTGCCTGCCGTTAGTGCCTCTGGGGGGCGCTAACGGGGCGCAAAGGGGTTATCGGCTGGGGGGTGTGGGGGATGGGGAAAAACACCTCCCGTGAAATTTGGTGGGGCGTTGCTGAGGTGCTACCTGATAGCGCCACGCCCCCGCCGGTAGCACCCCGAGCCGCTGCACCTCCCCGTGATGACATCATCGCTGTCCGTGGCAACCCCTTAATGCCCCGCCGTGTCCCCTTAACGCCCCATGGCAGAAATTCGGCTGGGCCCCGCGAGGCTGCCGCGGGCGGTGTCACCGCCAGCCATCGGGTTGCAAACCGGGCCGACCTCCACTCACGGGGCGGTAGTTAAAGGGGAGGTGCGGCCACGATCTGCACTGCCATTTTCTTTTTTTTGGCTGACCTCCAGGTCGGCTTTCCGTGGTGTGCCGTGGCGTGGTCCTGGCCACCATTGCGCAGCCCAGCACTGCGTCTCGGTGCTGGGCTGCTGCCATGGTTCCACGCCGCCCATGTAGCCTATTTGGGGCCATCGGAGGCCCTGCAGAGTGCGCAGTGGCCCTCCCCTTTAACTGAAGGGGAGGGGCGTTGAAACGCGGCAGCGCACCACGGAGCGATGCCGATCGTGCCCCGACATCACCTCGGTTACCGCTCCACCAGGAAGTGGAGCACCCAACATTGTGCTTCACTTCCTGGGCGTGGCAGTAAGGTAAATTTCACGTCGGGGCGTGACTTCTTTGCCGGGTGCAGGATGTCTCGCCTCGTCAGAGTTACCGCCCCGAAACAGGTGCTGACGAATTTCGCGCCCATAGACTTTTGTATCAGTAACTGGTACAAATAAAAGATGTGTGTATAGGTAATATATAAAATTAAGCAGATTTTAAATGTAATTGTAAAGGGGTGGATTTACAATCATATGCAAGTTCAGCAGAAGAGCTGCAGAATCCCTGACGAACAGTGTAGGTGGTGCTTAAAATGTGTTTCTGAGATTTCTGCAGCTCTTATGTTGAAGTTAACAATGGACAAGTGAGAGAAACTCAGGTCGAGTCAGCTCTGCGATGACAGATGCGCCTGTGAGAAAGGCACATGGGAGCGAGAGGACAGCGGGTTCCTGACCCGCTGTCAAAAAAAACAACTTTCCTACCCGACCCGCCACTGATCGCGCTCGTTACCACCACGGAAAATTCAGCCCTTGGTTTCACTTGGAGTACTGGTTGCCAAAGATCCACAAGGCCACTGAGAGGCTGGGACTGTGGGAACTCGAGGTGTTGAGAGTCCCTGACCCCAGGCCTGCTCCCCTCCTGACCTTGTTTGCTGCAGATGGAAGCTCTGCTCCTTACAAGGCCTCATAAATTCCTCAACGTAAGGCCAGGACCTGAGGCCTGGCCTAAATTGCAGCCCTTCTGGCACAAACCCGCCAGAGCTACAACAGAGTGCACCAGAAGGGCACAGATTTTCACCTCCATCATAACGATTATTATTACTTTAAATTCAAATATAAGTGAAACTCTACAAAGGGTATATTTGCTGGGCTGCTTCGAGAGAATGAAGAAAGCATTTAATTTCAAAAAAGTATTGTTGGATGGTCCTGTACAGAGATTTGGGGATTTATTACATGCAATAGCCAAATGAAACAAGTGCACTTTTTGATTGGGCAGTCTAGAACCTCTGGAAAGGTAGATAATAAAACTGCACACATGATAATTAAGTATTTTTACTGAAGGATTTTTATTTTAATAACGAGTTTTGGTTTGAGTAATTATTTTTGGGAATGTGTCACAAAACAAGGATTTTATTGACTTCAGAGAAAATCCATGTGATAGTTTTATTTATTTAAAAAAAAGCAATGGCCTTAAATGTCTTTCTCTTCTTTAGGTTTCCAAGACAACCCATGGTTCTGTGACTGTAGGATATCGAAGTTACTTGAACTTTCTAAGTCAGAAGAAACGTCGGTTATTCTCATGGATCCACTCGTAACGTGTAGTGAGCCTGAAAATATTGCCGGTATTTTATTCCAGAGAGTTGAACTTGAACAGTGCCTCAAACCATCAGTCATGACTTCAGCAACCAAAATTACATCGCCACTTGGAAGTAATGTTTTGCTTCGCTGTGATTCAACAGGATATCCAACCCCATTGCTTGTCTGGTCCAGGGCAGATGGCTTACCAGTTAATTATACAGGTAATTCACTCAACAACAACTTGCATTTATATAGCGCCTTTAACATAGTAAAATGTTCCAAGGCACTTCACAGGAGTGTTATCAAAAAAAATTGACACTGAGCCACATAAGGAGAAATTAGTACAGGTGACCAAAACCTTGGTTAAAGAGGTAGGTTTTAAGGAGCGTCCTAAAGGAGGAGAGGTAGAGAACCGGAAAGGCTTCGTGAGGGAATTCCAGAGCTTAGGGCCCAGGTGGCTGAAGGCACGGGCGCCAATGGTGGAGCGATTAAAATCTGGGATGCGCAAGAGGCTAGATTTGGAGGAGCGCAGAGATCTCGGAGGGTTGTAGGGCTGGAGGACGTTACAGATATAGGGAGGGGCGAGGCCATGGAGGGATTTGAAAACAAGGATGAGAATTTTAAAATCGAGGCATTGCTTAACTGGGAGCCAATGTAGGCCAGCGAGCACAGGGGTGATGGGTGAATGGGACTTGGTGCGAGCTAGGATACGGGCAGCAGAGTTTTGGATGACTTCAAGTTTATGGAGGGTGGAGGGTGGGAGCCAGCCAGGAGAGCATTGGAATAGTCAAGTCTAGAGGCAACAAAGGCATGGATGAGGGTTTCAGCAGCAGATGAGTTGAGGCAGGGGTGGAGACAGGCGATGTTATGGAGGTGGAAATAGGTGGTCTTGGTGATGGAGTGGATATGTAGTTAGAAGCTCATTTCAGTGTCAACTAGGACGCCAAGGTTGCAAACAGTCTGGTTCAGTGTCAAATAGTGGCCAGGGAGAGGGATGGAGTCAGTGGCTAGGGAACGGAGTTTGTAGTGTGGACCGAAGATGAAGGCTTCAGTCTACTCAATATTTAGTTGCTGGAAATTTCTGCTCATTCAGGACTGGATGTTGGACAAGCAGCGTGACAAATCAGAGACGGCAGAGGGGTTGAGAGAGGTCAACGTGCATGTGGAACCTGTGTTGTGTTTTCGGATGATGTCGTCGAGGGACAACATGTAGATGAGAATTAGGAGGGGGGCAAGGCTAGATCCTTGGAGGACTCCAGAGATAACGGTGCGGAAAGAGAAGCTAGTGCAGGAGCGTTTCAGGCTACAACTGGATAGATAAAATTGGAACCAGGCGAGGACATTCCCCCCCCTCCCCTCCCACCAGCTGGATGACGGAGGAGAGGCGTTGGAGGAGCATGGTGTGGTCAACCGTATCAAAGACAGCAGACAGGTCAAGAAGGATAGTTTACTGCGGTCAAAGTCACATAGAATGCCATTTGTGACTTTGATAAAGGCCATTGCAGTGCTGTGGCAGGGGCGGAAACCTGATTGGAGGGGTTCAAACATGGTGTTACGGGAAAGATGGGCATGGATTTGGGAGTTGACAACACGTTCAAGGATATTTGCCAGGAAGGGCAAGTTGCAGATGGAGTGATATTTTAAATATACACTTAGAGCATACAAGCCAAAATGACCAACAACTTGCAGTTAATGTAGCAAAATGTCCGAAGGTGCTTGTAATCAGATTGTAATCAAGAAACTGAAGGATTGTAATCAGACAACAATTGACACCGAACCAAAGAAGGAGATATTAGGACAGGTAAAAAATGCTTGGTCAAGGAGTTAAGTTTCAAGGAGCGTCTTAAAGGAGGAGAGAAGTGGAGAGGTGGAGGGATTTAGGTAGGGAATTCCAGAGCTTAGTTTCTAGACAGTTGAAGGCATGGCTTCCAATGGTGATGCAAAGGAAGTGGGAGATGCAGAAGAGGCCAGAGTTGAGAATGAAATGAATCTGTTGGAGCACCAATGCTATAAGGTTGTGAATGTAGATTCTACTGAATTTCCAATCTTCAATGTGGAGAGGTATTGAAAGGAAACCAGGCATCTCCAGAACGGAAAGATCAAAAAAAAAGGTCAGCCATAGGTCCTCTGACATATCACTTGAATGCTGGTTCAAAGAAGTATTGGAGGATGCCCAGGAGTAATTCATTAGCCTGCCCTCTTGATGGCTGGTGGTAGATAGCTTGGGGAGATTAACAGGTTAAAATAAAATTAGAAAAATAATAAGATAAACACACTAAAAAAAAGTAATGTAAAACTCACTAATTAATGCCCCTCCTCATATGTTAAGTCCAATCTGATTCTTGCTTTAATGAAGCAATCTGGACAAACTGCACAAACCCATTCTTTGTTGGCTGAAAGAATATACTTTGACACTGGTTTTTAGAGATGTGAGCACTGGCTCCATAAATAATTGTCAGTCAATGAAGGCAGACAAAACAGATAAGTTTATTTGAGAAGAGTGAGAAATAATATTAGAAAATAAGGAAACTAGAGAATAGAGACAGATTTTCTTTATGTTTTTACAATTGTTTATTTCAATATAGTTTTATATATATATATTTCATTTATATATCACAATAATAAAGTTAGCCCTAACAACTCAGTAGAATTATGATTATGGTATTAAATGACTCGAACCTCACAGTATGTGAGCTGAAATGTTTAAAAATGTCTGGCCATAGAGTACAAAATTGTCTGGAGATACCTGTACTGTAAGGGTTACCATGCCAATTTACTAGCTTTACTAATAAGAAATATTTTGGTGTTAAATCAATTTAGGGAGTTAACGAAAAACAGGCAATAGCTAATCGGCAGCCTGAAGTTAATGGGAAAGAAAATTGGGCAGGTTTTAAACAGGCTGCCGATTTGCTATCGCTTGTTTTCCATTACCTCCGAAGACCAGTTTTACCCGATTTATGTTTAGTTTTTCTGTCGCAATTCTGTGGAGACTTGCTGTTTCCAGGCTGAAAGTTGCAGCGAACTGCACAGCTGGTGAGAGATTTGTCAACAAGAAATTCTCATAGAAGGAATCAGCAATTTTACAATTTAAAAAACATAGAAACTAGGAGCAGGAGTAGGCCATTCGGCCCATCGAGCCTGCTCCACCATTCAATACGATCATGGCTGATCATCCAAATCCAGTACCCTGTCCCTGCTTTCCCACACAGAATCCCCATCGAGCCTGCACCGACACATATCCCACCCTATCCCCGTAACGTCACGTATTTAATTCCCCCTAACATATCCCATCCTATCCCCGTAACCCCACATATTTAATCCCCCCCTAACACTAAGGGTCAATTTATCATAGCCAAATCAACCTAACCTGCACATTTTTGGACTGTGGGAGGAAACCGGAGCACCCGGAGGAAACCCACGCAGACACAGGGAGAATGTGCAAACTCCACACAGACAGTCACCTGAGGCCGGATTCGAACCTGGGTCCCTGGCGCTGTGAGGCACCAGTGCTAACCACTATGCCACCGTGTTGCACTCACCGGGTGTGTAGTTGAGCAGCTCCGCTGACTATCCCATTCAAAATTTGAATCTCCATGGAAATAAGGGTAAGAAATTGAAAATGAAATTTCTCCCAGAATCATAGAATCATAGAATGCTTACAGCACAGAAGGAGTCCATTCGGCCCGTCGAGCCCGTACCAGCTCTCTGCAAGAGCACTTCAGCTAGTCCCACTCACCCGCCCTTTCCCTGTAGCCCTGAAATTTTTTTTTCCTTCAGGTACTTATCCAATTCCCTTTTGAAAGCCACGATTGAATCTGCCTCCACCACCCTTTCAGGCAGTGCATTCCAGATCCTAACCACTCGCTGCGTAAAAAAGTTTTTCCTCATGTTGCCTTTGGTTCTTCTGCCAATCACCTTAAATCTGTGTCCTATGGTTCTCTTCCGCCAATGGGAACAGTTTCTCTCCATCTACTCTGTCTAGATCCCTCATGATTTTGAACACCTCGATCAAATCTCCTCTCAACCTTCTCTGCTCTATGGAGAACAAACCCAGCTTCTCTAGTCTATCCACGTATCTGAAGTCCCTTGTCCCTGGAATCATTCTCGTAAATCTTTTCTGCTTCCTCTCTAAGGCCTTCACATCCTTCCTAAAGTGCAGTGCCCAGAATTGGACACAATACTCCAACTGAGGCTTAACCAGTGTTTTATAAATGTTCATCATAACTTCCTTGCATTTGTACTCTATGCCTCTATATATGAATGATGCGGAGATGCCGGTGTTGGACTGGGGTGGACAAAATTGAGAGGTCGCACAACACCAGGTTATAGTCCAACAGTTTTATTTGAAATCACAAGCTTTCGGAGCTTACTACTCCTTCGTCGGGTGAAGTAAAGAGATATATCTATATATGCTTTGGCGATTCTGTATCTCTTTACTTCACCCGACGAAGGAGTAGTAAGCTCCGAAAGCTTGTGATTTCAAATAAAACTGTTGGACTATAACCTGGTGTTGTGCGACCTCTCAATTCTATATATGAAGCCCAGGATCCTGTATGCTTTTTTACCCGTTTTCTCAACCTGCCCTGCCACCTTCAACGATTTGTGCACACATAACCCCCAGGTCACTCTGTTCATGCACCCACTTTAGGATTGCACCCTTTAGTTTATATTGCCTCTCCTCGTTCTTCCTACCAAAATGTATCACTTCGCACTTTTCTGCGGTAAATTTCATCTGCCACGTGTCCGCCCATTTCACAAGCCTGTCTTCTTGAAGTCTATCACTATTCTCCTCACTGTTCACTATACTTCCAAGTTTTGTGTCATCTGCAAATTTTGAAATTGTGCCCTGTACACCCAAGTCCAAGTCATTAATATATATCAAGAAAAGCAGTGGTCTTAGTACTGACCCCTGGGGAACACCACTGTATACCTTTCTCCAGTCCGAAAAACAACTATTCTCGATTACTCTCTGTTTCTGTCACTTAACCAATTTTGTATCCATGCTGCCACTGTCCCTTTTATTCCATGGGCTTCAACTTTGCTGGCAAGCCTATTATGTGGCACTTTATCAAACGCCTTTTGGAAGTCCATGTACACCACATCAACCGCATTGCCCTCATCCACCCTCTCTGTTACCTCATTAAAAAACTCGATCAAGTTAGTTAAACATGATTTGCCTTTAACAAATCCGTGCTGGCTTTCCTTAATTAATCCACACTTGTCCAAGTGACTGTTAACTTTGTCCCTGATTATCATTTCTAAAAGCTTCCCCACCACCGAGGTTAAACTGACTGGCCTGTAGTTGCTGGGTTTATCCTTACACTCTTTTTTGAACAAGGGTGTAACATTTGCAATTCTCCAGTCCTCTGGCACCACCCCCGTATCTAAGGAGGATTGGAAGATTATGGCCAGTACCTCCGCGATTTCCTCCTTAACGTCCCTCAGCATCCAAGATGCATCCTATCTGGTCCTGGTGACTTATCTACTTTAAGTACAGACAGCCTTTCAATACTCCGCTTTATCAATTTTTATCTCATCCTGTATCTCCACTAACTCCTCTTTCACTATGACTTTGGCAGCACCTTCCTCCTTGGTGAAGACAGATGCAAAGTACTCATTTAGTACCTCAGCCATACCCTCTGCCTCCATGCATAGGTCTCCTTTTTGGTCCTGAATCGGCCCCACCCCTCTTTTTACTACCCATTTATTATTTATATGCCTATGTAAGACTTTTGAATTCCCTTTTATGTTAGCTGCCAATCTATTCTCATACTCTCTCTTTGCCCCATTTATTTTCTTTTTCACTTCCCCTCTGATCTTTCTATATTCAGCCTGATTCTCACTTGTATTTTCAATCTGACATCTGTCATACGCGCTCTTTTTCTGCTTCATCTTACTCTCTATCTCTTTCATCATCCAGGGAGCTCTGGCTTTAGTTGCCCTACCTTTCCTCCTCGTGGGAATGTATCTCAACTGTACCCGAACCATCTCCTCTTTAAAGGCAGCCCATTGTTCGATTACAGATTTTTCTGCCAATCTTTGATTCCAATTTACCCGGGCCAGATCCATTCTCAATCCACTGAAATTTGCCTTTCTCCAATTAAGTATATTTACTCTAGATTACTCTCTGTCCTTTTCCATAGCTAATCTAACCCTTATATACTGTGATCACTGTTCCCTATATGTTCCCCGACTGACACTTGCTCCACTTGCACCATCTCATTCCCCAGAACCAGATCCAGCAATGCCTCCTTCCTCATTGGGCCAGAAACGTACTGATCAAGAAAGTTCTCCTGAACACACTTCAGAAATTCTTCCACCTCTCTGCTCTTTACACTATTACTATCCCAGTCTATATTAGGATAGTTGAAGTCCCCCATTATCACTACTCTATAGTTCTTGCATCACTCTGTAATTTCCCAGCAAATTTGCTCCTCTATATCCTTCCCACTAGTTGGTGGAATATAGAATACTCCTCGTAGTGTAATGGCACCTCTACTATTTCTTATCTCTAACCAAATAGATTCTGTCCTTAACCCCTCCAGGACATCCTCTCTCTCCAGCACTGTAACATTCTCCTTAACCAATACTACCACCCCACCTCCTTTCTTTCCTTCTCTATCTTTCCTGAACACCTTATATCCAGGAATATTTAAAACCCAATCATGCCCTTTTTGAGCCAGGTCTCCGTTATCACCATGACATCATATTCCCATGTGGCTATTTACGTCTGCAGCTCACCAACCTTATTTACCACACTTCATGCATTCACACACATGCACTGTAAACCTATCTTAGACCTTCTTGTATTCACTCTTAGTCTGACCCCACCTAATACCTTACTATTTCTTACTCTATTGCTATCTGTCTCTCCCAATCCTTTGTGTGCTTTGTTTCTCCTTTCTAATGTTACATCCTGGTGTCCAGCCCCTTGCTATATTTGTTTAAACCCTCCCCAACAGCACTAGCAACCCCTCCCCCCCCCCCCCCCCCCCCCCCCCCCCCCCCCCGACGAAGACATTGGTTCCAGCTCTGTTGAGGTGCAACCCATCCGGCCTGTACAGATCCCACCTCCCCCAGAACCGGTCCAGATAGAAAAGTGTCAAATTTTTGTACTAACTAAAAATAATAATACTTTACAACAAATATATCCTGTGTTTATTAATGTTCCCTTATAAGCTGTTTATTATCCGAAGTCTTTACATCAGACTTCATTTACCATAACTTTTGTTTTACACGAGTCCACTTGTTATCAACAACTTACACATAAAGCTTTTCGCGTAAAAAATGTCCTAAAGCACTTTCAGGAGATCACCAAGCAGGAAGTGAGAACGACATTAGGGAAAGTGACTAAAAGTTTTGCTACAGAAGTAAGTTTTGAGAAAGTTTTTGACGGTAGGGAGAGAAGAAGCAAGGCAGAGGTGGCTTAAGAAGAAACCCAAAGTGTAGGGACATGCTGGCTGAAGGCTCTGTGGAGGCCAGGAGATACAGCCATAGTTATTCAAATTTTGAGAGCAGAGAGTATGTTCTGGGACATAGGACTGCTGGGTAACGCGGAGCTAAGTCATGGAGGGATTTGAAAACACAATGAGGATTTGAAAGTCCATGCCATATGCTGGATTCCGGAGAGAGGTACTGACAGGAAGGGGCTAAACAGCACTGCTGGGTTTGGGAGGTGGGTATCTGCCCAGCACATTCCCACTGAGATACGCCAACAGCACTTGCTGAGTGTTTTATTCCCATGACCCCACTGGCAGATCAGCCGTTTCGATGCCAACGGGATTTTCAGAGGGAAGTGATTTTCATTATTAAAGCTCACATCACTTATCGATGTCTCTGTGTTGGGTTTGCGGCGGGGGGCAATTAGGCATTGGAGCAATTCTTTTCTGTAAAGAGCTGCTCCATGGGGCATATGAAATTAGGAAGTGGGCCAGATTCGGTCTGCAAGGCAGGGGATATTATTATTGTGGTATTAAATGTCTCTTGAATCTCACAGTATGTGAGCTGAAATGTTGCACACTCCTTCTTTGCTCCTTTCTGAACTATTCCACAATAACTGCAACAATATTTTCGTCTTCAGAATGTCTATAATTATTTTATTATTTCATTCCGTTGTATTTCCACCAACTTAGAATTGTTTTAATACTAGAAATTCTGTCGGCTAAATAATGAGATTCTAGTATCGGACAAGACCCAATATTTGTTTATTAATGAATAAGTATAATTCCAGTTTTTGTTCAGTTGTATTTAATTAATTATTATGAAAATATTAAAACCCTTAGATTGAAAACCTCAATTAAAGGTATTTTTGGACAGAGTAATATTATGCTGCATGAATTAATTTTTCTACTACGTTAAAATGTCATTTCTTTCAGTCATACAAGAATCACCAGCAGATGGGATCCGATGGTCAATAATAAGTTTGATGGGAATTTCCTATAAGGATGCTGGTGAATACAGATGTAGAGCAAAAAATTTGGCAGGTGCATCAGAAGCATCTATCACTCTCACCGTTGTAGGAGTCGTTACTACAGCTCCCCCCCAGAGGAGGAACTTTTTAAAGAAATCAAGTACAGAACAAAAAAATTCAACCCAAGTGAATATGGAACAACAGATGGAAAGTTTGACAACTGAAACACCATCGTCTATCTCCACCACAGCGTCAGCTAAGAAAAAGGTCGCACATGTTGATCAAGTCAAGCCTGTGGCAGATGAAAAAAAGCTTACCAAGGTGCAAGTAGAGGGAAATTCAAACAAAGTAACTCCACAAGTCACTGTGAACAAGAAAGAAAGTTTATCTTTAAATACAACTCCAACACCAGAGCAAAATGTTATTATTAAGAATCTGAAAGTTATCAATGAGACGGATCAGAAAGTCTTTGTGACCTGGAAAGTTTCAGACTATAGAAGTAGCACTGCCTTAAATGTACTCTACTCAAAGTATGGCGAAAAAGATGTACAGAAAATCAATATAGACCCTAGCAAAAGCAAAATCTCAATAGGCGGATTGACGCCAAACACAAAATATACGGCATGCATATGCCCAAAGGGAATCCAACCTAAAAGAGAACAATGTGTAGTTTTCTCAACAGAGGGCGAAACCAACACAAGTAGCCATCAAACTCTATCGATTATTATTGTTGTTAGTATAGGATGTGTTATTGCGGGAGGACTCCTTTTTACGCTGGGCTATGTGGTTGTCAAAGTGCACTGCAAAATGAAAAAAACTGGAGAACAGGAGCTAATCAAAGATTCTTATGTAAAATTTGAAACAGTGTCACTCAGACCACAGCCAGTGAGGAGAGGGAATGATCTGTGGACGCGACGAGATACTGAATCCCAAAGAGCACTATTATGCTCAAGATCCAGCATAGATTCACAGATGACCTTCAGAAGTGACAGTTCTAGGTCTGAGTATCTTTGCTAATTTGTGCAGCACACTGACCAATCTACAATGAAATAACATCTTTGTGAAGTCTGCAGATTGTTTTTTATATGTTAATGTGTACATGTACAGTGAGAAACACCCATTTATATAACATAGTTTTTCAAATCATATTCAATATATAAAGTGTTATTTCATACTGAATGCAAAGCTTCATAAGGTACATCTTTATAATAAAATTGCTTGCGTCTGTTGTGACCATCATCTGCATTGTGAGTGTCAAGAATATCTGTCAATTTGTGTTTGCCAGCAAAGTTGCCGGTAACTACAGTTAACGGCCACGGGAAATGGCCGCAACGCTAAGCGAGTCAAATTGGTCTGGGGGGCATGGAGATAGGTGGCGCAGCGCTCACCTTCCATGCAATGCTGTCCTGGTGGCGTTGCTGGAGGGATCCGGGATGAAGTTCCTGTCAAGGTCCGGCGTTGCAGCTTCCCACAGCCTCTGTGAGCGAAGCTGTGGAGCTCGCAGGGAATTGTGGGCAAGGAAGAGGACTGAGAATTAAAGGGGCCATGCACACTGAAGCAATACAAAATAAAATGCAGTGAATCAATACATTTTAAGCCCTTTCTGCCTTTTAAGAAATATTTAATATTTAAAAGAAGTTCCAAATGTGAATATTCAGCTGTTAAAGCTGAATTACCTTCCTAACCTCAACAAATGGGAAAACTGCCTCAGCACTAACACAAATGGCTCAGCAAGCCAGGGAAGGAACACCAAGGGTCTCACACACAGCACTCCAGCTTTGTGCAGGGGGTCAACACTGCAAGAGCAGCCCTCTACCCACAGGGGCCATGAGGCCCTCCAGAAAGAACGATGTGTGAGTACATCACCGAGGCTGTCAGTGCCAGCAGTGTCGGTCCCACCACCTGGCTCCAGTGCCCAAAGAAGCTTCATGACCTCAGACCACTGTTCAAGGTCAGTGAATGCAACTTCAAAAGCCGCCTCCTAACAACTGCACCACAAGCCTCACACACTGCTCAATCCAGGACCCCCACCCCCAATCACTCACCTACCAACAATCTGCACCAATCACGAGACATATCTCCCATTCCTAGCCTCACCTCACCCCCTTGGCGGCAACAGTGCAGGCCATTCTTAGCAGGGGCATGGCTGAGCCTTGGCCAGCAGCAGGGCTGAAGGATAAAAGATGCTGGCATCCTCATATGTTATCCTCCTTCTGGCATCACCGCTTGCTTTCCTTCCCTCCCCTCATCCCAACTCCACCCTTTTGCCTTCCTCATTTCACACACCAAAGAAATGTAGCCTGCCCAACCAGTGGCTGACCAAGAAGATGGACAGGAGAGTGAAGAAGAAGAGGAGGAAGAAGAAGATTGATTTGACACTCCCAGCCACCAGCTTCTCAAGGTCCACCAGCAAGGCCATTTGCAGTGTCCCCCACTGAAAGTCAGCAGCCTTCCACCAGCCATGCTGCAACCACTGGGGTAGCACTGTGTGACATCAGTCAGATAGGCAAAGGCACACACAAGACAGTCACTAAGAGAATGCATAAGGGCGATGAGTTGATTTCTTGATGTCATATTGGATGGATAGATGTATAAAGTTGGACTGGAAAGTTTGCTTTGTGGTGGCTTTTATTTCAGCATCGTGGCCAAGAGGATGCTGTGATGGTCAGTAACAGAGGGAAGGTAAGGTGTGGGACAAATGTTGAAAGGGGAATTGGGGTTGTGGTCACTGGTACCACAGGCAGATGATTCCATCCCAGATATCTCGGCCAGAAAGGAGCTCTCTGGGTTGCATCCTTCCTTCTACTTCCTCCTCTTCGTCATCTTACTCTCTGCTTCTTCCTCTTCCCTCTGCGAGCGGATGCTTTAAATCTGAAATTACTGCATAAAATGCTGGAAATACTCAACAGGTCAGGCAGCATCTCGACCTGAGACGTGATCTCTGTTTCTCTCTCCATGGATGTTGCCTGCCCTGCTGAGTATTTGCAGCATTTTCTGTCTTCTCAGAGGCCTTTGTTTACCATCTGAGGCCTTGCAAGCATCCAGCAGCACTTCCTACACACTTAAAAAACTTTTAACATCTATTGCAGCAAGCCACTACTTCAATAAAATCAAAAAAAAACAGTCCAAAAGCTTAATTGGCAACTTACCTGAAAGATATGTGTGTCCCTTTAAGAGGTGCTGACATCGCCTCTGTCAGCCTGCTTGCACACCAGGTTAACCTGGCATGCTTATGACCCAGCGCTGAATTCAGTGCTAGGGTCAAAGTTCGCGTTGGTGACATTAAGTCGGCAGTTGCACGCCAATTGACATCACCACGCCGCCATTTTTTCTTTCAGGGCGCTGCCAGTTACCGGCAGTGCAAAGAGGGAATTGTATATGGCGGCCGCCACGGGACCCGCCACCAGCTGGCGAAAGAGCAGCGGCCGCCATTTTAACACTATTTCATGGCGCTACGGAGTGGCGCTCAGCAGATGAATTTTTAGCCCTAAGTCTCTGACCTTGAAAATGCGCAGGATAACTCCACCAGTGTAAGTGCCGATGAGCGTCTGCCGGTGATCTCCGCTTCTAACCCTGCCAAAGTACCCGGAGTCAGGGGAGCTCACTTAGTTTAAATATCTCTGATAGTACCCATGCAGCTATGGGTGCATCTTTGGAACCTGTTAGAAAGGGTGGGTGGAATGTGGTGCTGGCCAGCCACTAGTGCAGCTGCTGGTGCCACTGGCTAAAAAAAGATTTTCTTTTGCTCTGCACCATCAACACTCTTTATAAGGAGGTCAATCTAACAATTAGAACTGTCAGTTTGCTTGAGGCCTGGGCTAGGACACAAGCTTTGACCCTTAGATGGGCCCCACATCTGTCGTTCCGAGCTCCAGTACGTTGGCTTCCTGGGTATCGGATGTTTGGTGGAAAGGAGGTCGGGAATGAGGAAATTCCTAGGCTGGAATTTTCTTTACCTGGGTGGAGCGGGTGCGGGTGGTCGGCGTGGCGGGTCGCAATCCTGTTCTTGCTTCCATCCTGCCGCAGAATTCGACTTTGCTCTAATGGGGCCCATTCAGCCCGCCCTGCACGTTACCCGGCCCTATTAAATGGTGCGGGTCTGATGACGTCAGCGATGATGCATTTTCAGCCGGGATATTTAAAGGAGCCATGGCCACATTGCATTTGAAGTTTCATCTAGGAGTGTTCAGTCACTGCACTGGAGGTTTTGATTGCTCCAAACACTAGAGACATGACTGCACAGAGGCAGAGGGCTGCACCCAGGTTCTCCGAGGACTCCCTCCATATGCTTGCGGAGGGAGTCAGAGCACGCAGGGAGGTCCTCTTCCCTTCCAATGGGTGGAAGAGACTTCCCCAGGAGACAAAAAGAGCCTGGCTCCAAATTGCAGAGGAGGTGAACAGCAGGGATGTGTTCAGGAGGGCCTGGGTGCTGTGCCGGAAACATTTCAATTATCTCATTAGATCAGGAAAGGTGAGTACAAAACCACACTCAACCTCATCCTGCTGTGCCTCTCATCACATCCCCATCACTCTGCCTTCCCAACCCTACTCCTGCACATCCTCACTCACACCAACACACCTTGCACCCCCACCCATCCCTCTCTCTCTATCTACATTATCACATCCCCATCTTACTAGCCACCCCTCACACTCGCCCTCACCCTGATGCAACCATACCAACTAACAACACACAAGGAGGCCACTTGGCATTGCCACCCCAATCCATCATAGTCTCCCTCTAAAGATGTAACCCATTCATTCCTTACACTCATTCCATCACTCACATTCAACCTTCTCTTCTTTCCTTCCTTGCAGGAAAAGAGAGCGCACAATAAGAGGGAGAGGGAGAGAACCGGAGGTGGGCCTCCATCATTGGCCACCCTCACAACAGCAGAGGAGGCTGCGTTGGAAGTATCGGGAGTGGCTGAGCAGCTGAAGGTGGGAGATGAAGAGAGGGGAACATCTCAGCAACATTACATATCAGACAGCTACATGGCATACATCAGTCACTCCTATGGGGACTGATGTCATCAGCCACTGAATGATTATCATGTGCATAATGGTATCTGTACCCATTGTTCATATGGCATATCTAACTCATCTCTTTACTCTCCCACAGGTCCATCAAGAACCCCCCACTGTCCAGGAGGAAGAGGAAGACGACTCCTCAGAGGAGCCTCCAGCCTCTGAGGGCACAGTGTCACCACACATAAGTGCACCCAACACTAGCGCAGAGACGCACACCTCTGTGGGTCTCACGTGAGATAGAGTAGTGTTGTCACCTGATGTGTCACAACTCACAAGTGAGCAAGCACAGATGGTGTTGACAGGGACAGCAGTGGAGACTCCTCACCAGAGGGCGCAGGATGCTCCCAGCTCTGCTCAGCTGCATGCAGACGCTGAGCCTCAGGGGCCATCCAGAAAGAGGACGATCCTGGAGATGCATCAAGAAGTGCAGGAGGCTCTGACAGGTTTTGCGACCACGATGTCTGCAAATGTTCAGAGAATGGAGGAGTCCATCTCCGAAAATGAGCACCACCGTGTCGCAGGCGATGGTGACTGTAGGCTCTTCCATGGATAGGATGACCCCTGCATGGAGCAGCTGATGCATCACTCACAGGAGAAAATGGTCTCTATGGAGAATAGATGACTATCTAATGGAGAATAAATGGGAGACATTCATAGACCTCCTGTCAAGGAGGGAAGTCAGCATAGACGTGGGTCCTCATGGCCCCACTGATGTGCAGCAAGGTGCTCTCCAGCTCCTTGCTAGCAGGGAAGTGTGGGTGGCCCATGAGAGGGATGATGGTGAGAGAGGACCTGGAAGTGTGGACTCCTCTCAAAGCGCTTACACTTTTCCCCCATTGCCACCCCCTCAGTTAGAGTCCCAGATGCCTCCTCAGACAGCGATGGCGGAGTCTACCCCTGCACAGTCGCAGGAGGAGCAGACTTTGGCGGGGCCATCACAGGCTTCAAACCCCAGAGGACATCCACCAAGAGTGTCTAAGCAGTCGCAGCAGGGAAGTGAGCAGGCGGCCTCTACCTCTGCTGAAGCCACAGGGGTAGCACCTCGTAGAAGCACGCGTAAGAGAAAGATGACACACAAGTAGATTCACAAGAGTAGCCACTTGGGTGTTTTATTCAATGTTAATGTCAAGTTTCCGTTAATGTGATGTCGACCACAAAAATCTTTATTTTCACCACTTTCCGGTCTTGGACAAACTTGTGTGCATCTTTGGAAGTGGCTTAGTGAGTTGCAGTGAATGGTGAGACATGACGGTACCTCCAGCAATCAGTGTGAAAGGAATGGCTTGGTCATTGTAGGGATCCTTTATGGTGTTGTTCTGGGTTGGTGCCAACCTGGCGCAGCATGTGGCAACCATATGGGTGTACTGCGTAAAGTTAAGTAAATTTGGCCATGATGAGCCCATCCCTGGCCTCCCGGGCAGCAATGTACTCGGGTGCTGGTGGGATCTGGGTTGCAGGTTCCTGCAGCTCCTGCTCCTCCTCGTCTTCCAGCTGATGCTCCTCCTCCTTTACTATCTTTACTTTCTCTTGTTAGCCACAGTTGGACCATTTTTCCTGTGGTGTTTTTATTCCTTAAGGGAATGTATATTTGTTGCGAATTATGAATTATTTCACGACTGTAGGACTTCCCAAAGCGTTTTACAGCCAATGAAGTACTTTTGAAATATACTCACTGTTGTAATGTAGAAAATCTAAAGAGACATCAGATACATTGTTGTGTTATGTGGAGAGAAATGGGTAGAAATTGGATAGTGCTGGTCTGCAGGCATGACCTGGGCGCAAGGAATGATCCCTGCGCTGGAACAGGTAGGTCTGAGACCTGATCAAAATTGAGCCTTGGACCTCATTTAAATTATACTGGCAAGCTGTGTACACCTGGTGCACATCCCCAGGCAGCTCGCTGGCGAAGCAGATATCAATTGCGATCAGGAAGGGGCTGATCGTGGGATGGCAACAGTCTTCAGGACTGATGTGGAGCCGGGAGGACTCCTGCTCCTCCTGGATCCGCATTCAGGTAAGAATATTTTAAAGAAACTTACCTTTTTGGTGGCAGCCTCCAACAGGTCCCTTTAAGGCCACATGTAGACATGGTAATCCTGAATGCAGCAGGCTCAGCATCGACTGCGTTCAGGGTAGCCCAATTTCAGGAACGGGTCCTAAAACAGGCATTAAGCCTCCTCATTAACATATGCAAGGGGCCTAATGCCTATTTTAGGTGTGCGCCCAGGACTGACTGCAGACTGTTCCGCTGCTAAATTGGTATGTTCAGGCATAAAACGGGTGCAATACATGCAATTTCTATCCCATAATAGAATCTCTTAAGGGGGGAGGGTGGGAAGACCCTGTTAAATGAAAGGTTGGAGAGAGCGCCTGTTGAAGCAGGAAGAGAGAAACACATAGGGCTGGATTTTGAAACTGGGGTCGGGTTGGGGTCGGGAATCACACATTTTTGCTTGTGAACCCGCCTCCATCGAGTTGTGGCCAACCCACTGTATTTTCCCTTGCTTGACCTTGTTGAGCCCGCCCAGTGGGCTCAGCAGGCCAATTAAGGGCCACCCGGCAACAGGTGACGTCACAGATTGACATTTCATCTGTCAAGAGCTTTTGACAGATGAAATATCAGCGTTTGACAGCTCTGTGAAGCTGTCAAACACTGACAATATGATTTCTAACTTCAGTCCTTCCTCTCAGGCTGAGTTAGAAATCATTCCAGCACAGAAAACAGAAGGCTGCAGTTTTTGACAGAACCACGGCTTTCCTGCTTTCTGTGCCGGTGAGATTTCTAACTCCTGAGAACTGAAGGGCTGACACCTGCAGGAGGAAGTTAAGGTAAGTAAAACTTTTTCCCACACTTAGCACTTACCTTACACACTTACCTCTGCACACATGCACCCATCACTCACCTGCCCACCGGACATATCGACCCCTCCAACCCCTGCAGACCCACGGTCCGCCCCGATAACTTGGCGTGGTAGCCACCTGTCAGGAAGCCCACATTTCACCTGTCAAAATAGGGATTATACAAAAAACTGCCTGTTAATTACCTGTTAACAGGCAGTTAACTGTCACTAATCCCTTCCCGCCTCGGGGAGTCGGGTCTCAGCACAGGTCGGGTACCCGCCAACAGCGAAACTGGCATGGAGGCAGGTTGGAGGTGGGATGGGGTCGGGACCCCCGAATCTGCAACTTTAACCCCCCACACGCCTTCAAACCCGACCCCACGGGTCATTGAAAATCCAGCCCATACTGTTGATTGGAACAGGCCCATCTCTCATTCTGCCAAGAGAGAGAGGGATGCTTGCTATCAAGGCTGAGTGAGCCCACATTATAAAACGTAGCATCCTCTGACTCACTGTGAGTTACAGCACTGGAAATCCACTAGCATCAATCATTTTTGGATGTTTAATTTTATAACACAATATGAGGATCCATGGTACCTTTGTAAATACTGACCCCAAAAGGAGCGTGACGAGTTATGGACAGTCTGTTAGAACTTCAGAATATGTATGATAACTAACCCCCTTAATGTTTTTTGATCACATAGCTGCCTTCAAATTGTGGGTTAAAATTTCCAAGAACCAGCACCACCGCCAGGGCCTCAGATGCAGTGGGTGGTTTATGGGATGGCTCCCCTTTGGGACTGTGGGATTGGTGAATTAATCCAGCTTGTCCCAACTTTGGAAGAATAAATGATCTGGAGTTGGGAGTTTCAGGCACAATGGCTAAATTTGCAGATGATACAAAACTAATGCAGGTGGTAGACTCCAAAGCTGAACAGGATAAGTTACATAAGGATTTGAAATTACTTAAAAATTGGGCAGACAAAATTCAATGTAGAGAAATGCAAAGTGCTTCATATGAGGACAAAAAATCCAGGAAGGGACTATTACTAAAATGGAAAGAAATGGGTAGAGTTTCCGTTTTGGGTGCAATTGGCGATCCGGGCGCAAATTGTGCTCAAAATTGCACCCGTTTTGAAAAGTGTTTCTTTACCCAAAGTTTCCACTCAAACTCATTTGCATATCGCCGCATGCAAAATCTCCCATGAACCAGCACAATCTGGCAACGTTTTAAAACGTAATTTCTTTTTTAAATGTTGCTTTAAAAAATATTCCTTGATATTTTTAAGAGTGGTAACTTGGTTCAGTTTGATTAATACAGCCGAAAATGGGTTTATCGCAAAAAAAGAAGCATTTTTAATCAGAGTGTTAATCCACCACCTTTGAGCAATCTGATTTTAAATTACTGAAAACTATATTTAAAAAATATACAAAACTATTTTCTAGTTATATTGGGCTACAGTAATCAGTTTCACAGTAAAGGAAAAAAAATTACATTCAAAATGTATCTATTCGTGTCTTTGCACCCAAAAAATCCAGCTTAATTTTTGGAGCCTCTTCCAAGGCCTGCAAACGAGTGTAATTAGCAGAAACCCGCCCTGGTGATTAACTCACCCTGGGGGCGTGGCCTGTTTTGTGGGTGACGCCAGCTTCTAGCACAATGTTTTTAATACTAGCGCGAAAGATCGCGGAAACTCCAGTTGCACTGGACTCAATTTTCACTTAAAATGTTGTGATCTTTTGCGCTGGTTACACCGATTTCGGGTGCACTGCGCCGACAAAACCAGTGCAATCAAGCGGAAACTCGAGGCCATTGTGTATGGAAAATGAAAGAGATCTCAGGGTCCTGATTGACAGTAAATTGAAGCTATCGCAACAATGCTCAGTGGCAGTGATTAAAATAAATCAGATGTTGGGCTGTATCACTATCAATAAATCACTTGGCATAACTGCCACTAAGTGCAAAACAGCTGTATATCTATGCTTAAAAAAAAAGATAATCATTTAATATTGGGAGCTTTTGACCAGCAGTCTGAAACTGACGAACATTATTCAAGATATTCATTTCCTTCACTACACAACAATTAAACTTGAATTAGACATTACAGCTTTTAATGAAGTACAACAATAACAACAACAACTTATTGTATTTATATAGCGCCTTTAATGTAGTAAAATGTCCCAAGACGCTTCACTGGAGCGTTATCAAACAAAATTTGACTTCGAGCCACATAAGAGAAATTAGGGCAGATGGCCAAAAGCTTGGTGAAATGGGTAGGTTTTAAGGAGCGTCTTAAAGGAGGAAAGAGAGTTAGAGAGGCAGAGAGGTTTAGATGGGAATTCCAGAGCATAGGGCTTTGGCAGCTGAAGGCACGGCCACCAGTGGTTGAGTGATTAAAATCAGGGATTTGAAAACAAGGATGAGAATTTTAAAATTGAGGCGTTGCTTAACCGGTAGCCAATATAGGTCAGCTAGCACAATGGTGATGGGTGAAAGGGACTTGGTGCGAGTTAGGACACGGGCAGCAGAGTTTTGGATAACCTCAAGTTTACGTAGGGTAGAACGTGGGAGGCCAGCTAGGAGTGCATTGGAATATAAAAAGAAAATGCTGGAAATACTCAGCAGGTCAGGCAGCATCTGTGGAGAGAGAAACAGAGTTAACGTTTCAGGGCGATGACCCCCTCGAAGGGTCATCAACCTGAAACGTTAACTCTGTTTCTCTCTCCACAGATGCTGCCTGACCTGCTGAGTATTTCCAGCATTTTCTCTTTATCTTTCAGATTTCCAGCATCCGCAGTATTTTGCTTGTGCATTGGAATAGTCAAGTCTGGAGGTAACAAAGGCATGGATGAGGGTTTCAGCAGCAGATGAGCTGAGGCGGGGCGGAGTCGGGTGATGTTATGGAGGTGGAAATAGGTGGTCTTAGTTATGGCGTGGTTATGTGTTTGGAAGCTAATTTCAGGGTCAAATATGACACCAAGGTTGCGAATAGTCTGGTTCAGCCTCCGACAGATGCTAGGGAAAGGGATGGAGTCCGTGGTTAGGGAACGGAGTTTGTGGCAGGGACTGAAGACAATGGCTTCGGTCTTCCCAATATTTAGTTGGAGGAAATTTCTGCTCATCCAGTACTGGATGTCGGACAAGCAGTCTGACAATTTAGAGACAGTGGAGGGGTCAAGAGAAGTGGTGGTGAGGTAGAGCTGGGTATTGTCAGCGTACATGTGGAAACAGGTGCTGTGCTTTCAGATGATGTCGCCGAGGGGCAGCTAAATACATCTTCTCCTTAGCAGCAGAATAATACATGGTACATTGCTATGTTTGACACTGCTTTCTTTATAATACCTCTTACTATGTCATGTCACTTACTATGAGTAATATCACAGGAGATTGCAGGGATGTCCAAAGTTTTGACTTTATGGGCTGCATAGATGTATACCATGGAGCCTCCTGGGCCAGATATAGGTCTGAAAATTCTGCAGGGGTTCTCCCAATCACCTGGTGTAACTTCAGTTGGATATCGGCAGAACCCCCAGAGAAACAGTGCAAATGAACGTTCTCAGCTTTTTATGCCATTTCTCTTGGGGTTTCACTGGTCTCCCACTAAAGTTATTCTAGGAGATCCATGCAGAATTTCAAGACCATAAAGTTTACATCTATGTTAATTCAATTTTCAAAAAAACCCCCCACAGAGGTAACAGATAGGAAGGGGGGGGGGAGGGCGGAGTAGGGAGGAGGGTTGAGGGTGAAGGGGTCTCTGGCCTCACGCCATCTTCTCTTGGGGGAGCGAGTGGGAATAGGGAGGACTAGATGCAGCATTAAGGGTAAGGTGAATTACAGCAGAGAAAAGGGAAAGGGAAGATACAGGGGTTGAGTGGGTAGTTCAAAGGGGAAGAGGTGGGGTAAGGGATGGGTGTGAGGGGGCGGTGGAAGGAGAATGAGTAGTGGGAAGGTGAAGCGATAGGGAACGCAATGGGAGTGAGAGAGTGGGGCATACTGGATTAGCAGAAGGAATGGAAAGGAAGCCACCGAGGGCCACATTTTCCTCATAAACACCAAGCCAAATGCAGCTTGCAGCCATTGGTGGCTCCTTTCCCTGCCACACCACACCACACCACACCACACCACACCACACCACACCATACCACACCATACCACCTCCCACCCGAAAGAAAAACAGAAAATGACATTGAGAGAAGCGGAAAGAAGAGTTAAAGGGAGGCAAGCTGAAGAGAAGAAAAGAGAGAGAGAAGCAGAGGAGGAGCGACTGAGAGTGAAATAGAAACATGAAGACAACAGGTAGAGAGTGACCATATTCTCCAATTTACCTTGGGCAACACCTCAGAAGATAGACTAATAGTGCATGTTTAACCATCACACTTTGTATGTCACACTTCCTGTGTCATTTCTGTGAATAGGCAAATTTCTGTGTCTCACACATCTAATTGGCTCAAATTTTGTATTCCTAAAACAGTGACAAGTCAGTACTTAACTGGTAAAGAACATTTCACATAACAAGAAGGAACAAGAAAATCCAATCAAAAAATTGGCAATCAGTAATAGCTACCAAGGCAAGGAGAAGAGAAAATCATTCCAACTATTTTTTGAAAATCCTTTCAGCCATCATTTTGTTAGTTATTTGGGGTTTAGCAGTAGCGGGAAGGGGGCCGTTGTGGTGTATAACAGCAGTTATGGGAGTTACTGGTGCTTTGCTAGCATTGCGGAGTTGTCCCGGTGTATGAGACTACTGCAGAGGGGAATCTGGGGTTTGGTAGCACTAGGGGAGCTTGGATACCAGATGATTCCAGAGATCTGGCAGGAGCAGGTGAAAGATATCTCAGGATTTGGCGGCAGTGGAGGAGAGGTACCAGGATCTATCAACACTGGTGGCAGAGGGACCTAGGGATGTGTCAGTACTGCAAAAATCCACTTTTACTGTACTCTCTATATGGCCAAACATAGTCACCAATAATTTCTGTGGGAGCTAATCAATTGTCAACTGTAACTTCAGTGGAAGATTGGCAAAAGCCACTGACGTTTGACTGAAATGGGATGGGAGATCGGGGGACACCCAGCCCCCCATACCCTACCCCAGCCCCGCAGAAATTCTACCCCAGTATCTCTAATGCTTTTCGCATTTAAAATCGGCTTGAAGCTGGGACCATGGTTGACAGCACGGCATCTTGCTGGGGCAGGCATACCGGATGATTGGGAACAGGCCAGGGGTGGGTTGAGATTGGATTGATGTCTGGAGTGGAACGTAACACAGCACATTCTATCCAACTTCTCTTTCTCTCTGTCTTTAAAGCACTTATTGTATGTTTACGACCTTAGCGGAAACACAGAGGGGACAATTTTTAACTACCACCTGCCCGTTTCTCCAGTGAAACTCGGGAGGCACCTTGGCTGTCCCTTGGACGCCCAAGGTCCACCTGGTGCAACTTTCAGGTGAGCCTCTAAATGAGCACAACCAAATGTTTTGGGTGGGAGGTTGTTTCTGCATATCTGGGTCCTGTGCTGTTGTAGGACTCTGATTGCAATTTTGAAGAAAAAATGGTTGGAACAGCCTAACCAGCAGTCCTTAAAGGGACCACAAAAATACAGCTGCCCGCTGCCCCCCTTTCCAGGATCGGCTCCCCTTTCCCCCCACCCAGGCCCAACCTGAAGGCCGGCTCAACGTAGGAGCTGGCTGATTTCCCGCCCTCCTGCCTCCAGTGAGCAGCAGTGGAGTGCCAGTTTGGCGCATTGCAGCTCGTCGGCTGCATTTGAATGAACCTGAAAAAAGTGCGGGCCCCCTGATCCAGGCTTCGGGTGGGCATTGTGGCCACTCCGCCAACGTTGCATCCATTTGGTGGGGGAAGTCAAAAATCCCAGTCCCCCACAGTGAGTGCTTTAAAGAATTTAAAGCAGGTTTCTGGTTCATGGCTAGAAATATGACTTTCCTCGGGGATGGGTCAGCAGTGGAGAGTAAGATATGGGAGCTTGGGGCAATAGGCGACAGCCAGGATTAGGTGGAGAGGAAGGTCCAACAATGCTTGGGGGAGAGGGGGGGGGGCGCTGTCAGGAGGAGGAGAGGCAGCAGGAGTGAATGGAAAGAGATGCTTTGGCTAAGATTTTACAGGCCTCAGGCACTGTGGAGAACAGTGCCACCCACCATAGAGATGTGGCAGGGAAGACGCAATCAGAGGTACGTTTAGTAAATTACTAAGTTTAAGTACTGCACACAGGCATTATGGAAATAGTGACAGAAAAAGCATGACTGGAAAGTGTTGCAGGAAATAACTGTTACACTTACAGGAAGTATGCACTATATGTATAACTTTTAGGGGTAGAAATTAGGTCGCGCCCCATTTGGGGCGCAAATATCGTCTGGACGCAAATATTAGCGCCTGGCGCTAATTATCGGCACTGACAGGAAACTTCACTTTTACCGCCCCGGGAGGTGAGTGGAGCGCTAAAGCAGGCGCTGCACACCTCTCTTAAGGCGCAAAGGGCGAGCAGTGAGGCGCTAACTCGGAGCGCTGGCGAAGCTCATGTAATGTCAGTCAGCAATGGAACACACACACAATGGCACGGGCCAGTTCTTAAAGGGGATGGTTAATATTGCTTTCCATCCACATCCTGTTCATTGCAGCCTTGAATCTCGGCCTGGAGAGACTTGCACATCAAATGTGCTGGAAAGTACAATGGAGAGTACCAGGCAAAGAGCTCAGAGTGCAGCTCCCACAGTCTCTGCTAAATCGATACAAGGAATGGCAAATCAAAATGAACCTGCAAAGTGCTACTCAGTACCCAAAACTCCTTCACACAACGTTGAATCTCTCCAGAAGTCTCTCCCTCTCTCTCTCAGAATGCGTAGTTCAAAAATGCCACCAACAATAAAAGACAGGAAGAGGCCCCCTTTAAATAGCGCCCCCCCCAGCCCCACAGCGATTGATAGCGTTCCAGTCTTCTGGTCGTTGGAAGCGCCAGGCGGTAAGGCAGGGGGCGCCACTCAATTTCTGCTACGGGGCGCCACAAGGGCGTTGCACCATGGAATGACGTCACAATCTGCGCGCGCAGGTGGTCGCAGCGGTAAGTTTTAGCGCCGCCGCACAATCTCAAGTTAAGTTCTCGAGCGGCGCAAACATCGCTGCGCCCGGGCGTTAGCGGCTTTGCGCCCCATTAGCGCCCTCTTAAGGCGCTAACGGGAGGCGCAACCAAGTGAATTTTTACCCCTTAATATATTATGGATCGCTGTACTTCTGACTCAATTCATAATTATAGAGCTTCTAAGAATAGGCACTGGCTTTTTTCAATCCCAGTAATGTCCACCTCATAATGCTAAGTTTAAAAAGTGCTAAATATATAAGGATGCATATTATGCATTGCCTGTTCTAACTTCTTTAAAATCTAAGTGAAAGATCCTTCAGACTGTAAACAAATGTTCTAATGTAATTTCATATTATTTATATCAATTTTTTAAAACAGATTAGCCAGATAAATGAGGTTACAGTGGGTTACCTATATTTTCATTATTGTATAACGATTATGTGTAACAAAATGTTGAAAGTACAGGTCATTGACCGCAGTATTTTGTATTTGTGGTCCAATCTGTGGCTTCAGTAGTTAGTCATGTTGTTCAGTTGATGTACTTTTATAAATTGTTGGTATCATGTTATTGCATAGTTTCTCTCTGAGTAACAGGGAAACATGAGTAAAAGAAGTCTTCAAGGGTTGGCAAACAGCTATCAGCGAATGACTATAACACCTGGGATGTTTTAAACAAAATTGAGCGGTCGCACAACACCAGGTTATAGTCCAACAGTTTTATTTGAAATATTTCAAATAAAACTGTTGGACTATAACCTGGTGTTGTGCGACCGCTCAATTTTGTCCACCCCAGTCCAACACCGGCATCTCCGCATCATGTTTTAAACATACACATTTACACTTACTTCATTTGGTCAATGGTATTAGAACAATGTGGAGCCAACCAAGAGAAGATGAAGCCTGATATCATACAATAAACATGGGTAACAACATATCATTTTTAATATAATTTAGAAAGACTGAATTTAGAGAAGACTATTACCCTGGGGTGTATCTGGCGTTTTTCCCTATCTTGATTCTCTATTCTGGGAACTCAGCCAGAAAGGAGCTGTTACCTGCAATGACAAGTTGTTAGTCTTTGTTCATCATAGTTCTGTTTTGATTGAGAGTTCATATTTGGTTCATAACATCGCAGACTGTGAGCAATGACATTCCTCCGAAGCCAAACAACCAGAATGGAAAAATCGATTAATATATTTATTAAATATCCATTTTAAATTCTTTGTATATTTTCTGACTTCATTCTTTAATAAATATGACAGGTTTTAATAATTTTGGGAGATTATGAGGCTTAAAATCCTCAACCTGCTGGTGGCCTCCACTCCTGATCCTGCTGGAGTATCTGGGTGGGTGCCTGCACCACTATTGATGCATCTTGGGTGCCTGAGGATTGGGGGCAGGAAAAGTGGCACTGGTAAGACTCCCTTTTGGAAGTTAGTGTCACCAGTCAAGAAATTTCTGTTTCCGCAGCCCAATTGTCCCCCTATAGAAGGAGGCTGATGAAAATAGTGGTGGTGGTATTTTAATGGAGGTTCAGGCCAGGATCCAGCTCTGGGCTCCTAGCTTGGCCTTCCTGTGCCGCTGACCAGACTTGTGCGCTGAATTCATTTAAAATAATTTTAAAAGCCATTATTATTTAAAAGTGAGAAAATACTTAATAAGTGAATTGATTTAATTTTAAATTAAAATTTACATCCCAAATTATACTCAGTCACATTTTACATATGGTCTCCTCTTAATTCAAAGTTGCTTATTTGATCATTTTTAGTAGCATTAAATTCCCACTTCGCTGTGTTATTTATGTTGCTTAATTCAAATTATTGGATAATTTATTTTTTTAATCCAAAAACAACCTCAACTGATCAGGAGTTGACTGGAATCTACTACATGCCTTCAATTATTTTCCAAACTGCAAGAAATTAGATAAAATCTTAAAACCAATTACATTTCCTAAACATCTTTTTACAATTAATATTCTGCTATAAATTATTCAAAAGGGGATAGTAGTAATAATTCCCAGTGATTATATAAAGCATAAAATTCCATGAAAAGCAAATATGCATCCTGAACATTCAAAGTATGAAATAATAATAGGTTTGAAATGTTGCTGGCTAGAATGTATTTAAAAATGATAGGGAATGAAGAAGGGGTGGTGGGTAGCTGTGTTAATCAGAAATAACGTAATAACATTAGAAAGAAAGGACTTCTTGTGGGAGTCAAGGGTTATGGGGAACAGGCAGGAAAGTGGAGTTGAGGTCAAGATCAGATCAGCCATGATCTTATTGAATGGCGGAGCAGGCTCGATGGGGCCAAATGGCCTACTCCTGCTCCTATTTCTTATGTTCTTATGTTCTTATGACATAGCTAACAAAAAGATAGAAACAGAATCCATATGTACTGAGATAAGGATAGGAAGGGATCAGTCACATTATTAGGGATATACTACAGAGCAGTGGAATTGAAGTGGAAGGAGAAATATGTAAGCAAATATATGAAATGAGGAAAAAACACAGAATAATAATCATGGGGAATTTCAACTACTCCCAAATAAACTGGCAATCAGAGGAAGTGAAAGGGGACAAGACCCAATAGGCTGGATTTTCTCAGCCCCGAGGAGGCGGGTATGGAGGCGGACTGCTGGTAAAGTAGCAGAAAGTGGGGGCGGATGGCAAACCCGCCCCCATCCCGCCTCCGTGCCCTTTTGCCAGGAGGCGGGAAGATGTGCTGCTTCGGGTCCCGTCTCCTGGAGGTGGGAAAGGGATTAAATCCTTTCAACTGCCTGTTAACATGTAGTTAACAGGCAGGAAAAAGGATTAGTGCCATTTTGCCTTCTCAGGTGAAGGCTTCCCGACCTCGGAGAACCCTGCCGGGTTGGAGGAGTTGAGTAGGATGTCTGCGGGAGTCGGAGGCACCTGGAGTAAGATGTAGAGGTAAGTGATGGGTGCAAGTGTGGAGTGGTAAGTATGTAAGGTGAGTGATAAGTGTTAAAAAATGTTCACTTATCTTGTTTTCTTCCTACAGCCTTCATCCTCTCTGGATCGGGAGACCCGACATCTTCTTTGTCGATTTCACAGACTGGCTGTTGGATCCTCCTGAACACAAGGACTCATCAAACTACAGAGAATGTCAGTGTTTGACAGCTTCACAGAGCTGTCAAATGCTAACATTTCTTCTTTCAAGAAGTCTTGACAGATAGCATGTCAGACGTTGACGTGCTCTGTCGGTGACTTCCTCCCTAATTGGCCTGCGGAGCCCGCAGGGTGGGCTTAACAAGGTCAATCAGGGGAAAATCCCTCTGGTTGGCCAGACGATGATGGAGGCGGGACATTGACCCGACAAGCAGCAGTCCCGCCTCCAACTCGTTTCCATTGAGAAAATCCAGCCCCAAATTTAAGAAGCCCAACAAGGGAGGAAGCACTGCTAGACTTAGTAATGGGAAATTAACTGCAGCAGATAAAAGAAGTAAGCGTGGAAGATCAACTAAGGAATAGTGATCACAATATAATAACTTTAAAGATAATGATTGAGAGATATAGAGAGTACAAAGACCAAAATAATAGATTGGAAATAGCCAACTATGAGAGAATCAGTCTAGGGCAAAGGAAGGTAAACTGGAGAAAATATTGACAGACAAAGAGGTAGAACAACACTGGGCCACATTTAAAGGAGAGAGCGATAGAGATCAGGAGAAATATTTTCCACTAAAAAATTAGAACAAAGTAGCCAAGAATGAGATGCCATGGATAAATAAAGAGGTGAGGATAAAATTGAATCTAATAAACAAGGCATATGCAAATTACATAAACAATAAAGGGGAGGATGACAAAAAGGAATATAATGAGCTTAGGAAAGAGGTAAAAAGACAATTAGGAAGGAAAGAGGAAATATGAAATAAAAATATCAAAGAATATGAAAAGAAATAATAAAGTACTCTATAGGCATATAAGTAACAGTAGGAAAATTAAGATAGGGATAGTACCACTAAGGAATGAGCCAGATAAACTCATGGCAGGTGATATTTAAATGCCAGGGATATTAAATAGATACTTAGGGCTGAATTTTAATGCGGAAGGTGGGTTGGGGGTGGAGGGTTCGAGGTGGTCGGGAAACCTGGGAGAACGGGTTTCCCGCAAGTCCTGCCAAATTTAACACAGGGCCTTATTTGAATGGGAAGCCTCTGTTGATTGATGTCAGATTGAGAGGCTGGCTGGCTGTGGGCGGGTAGGCCTGCGGCACTAGGCCGCAGAGAGGAGGGAGGGATCAGGTGGGGGCCGGGAAGTGGTCGAGGGCCGGAGGAGGATGGGCGGGGGTGAGTTTGGGGGGAGAGCATCGGGGGGGAGGGAGAGAAGCAACCACCAAGTAAAACTTTAAGGGGATTTGTTTTGCACACACGCACTCTCTCATGAGAAAGTCTTTGGCTGGCGAGTACTTTCCGATATTGGCGAGCAGCATTATATATATAATGCACAATTTTTTTTTGGCAAAAAACATAAATTCCAAAAAAAGGAAACAAAAAAAATTAATATCTGCAGCTTGTTTGCTTTAGATAAAGGGATGGCCGATAGGACCAGGCCAATCTCATTTAGCAGCAACAGACGTAAGACATAATTTTCGATCGCTGTGTATTACTTACGTGGCTACAATCTGAATAATGTCAGCAGCACTCACACTTACTTACACTCAATGCAATCGCTGACTGCGGGCCACTTCACCTCACAGATCGGGGCTGGACTATCGGGGAGGTGGGGGGGAGAGGGAGAAGCAACAATCGGGGCCGGTGCATCGGGGGGTGGTGAAGGAGAGAAACAATGATCGGGGCCAGAGGATCGGTGGGGGAGCGGAGGGAGAGAAGCAATGATCAGGGCCAGAGAATTGGTGGGGGGGTGGGGGGGTGGGAAGGGATAGAAGCATGTATCGGGTCTGGAGGATCGAGGTGGAGGGGTGGGAGTGGGGTGTAAGCATCGGAGCCAGCCTGAGGATCATCGGCAGGTGGGGGGAGTCCAGGAAGTAGACTGTAGGCATCGTGGGGGGTTGAGTTAGGCAGGGACCCTGGATCCAGGAGATAGGTGTAAAGACACTTACCTCCTGGATCCAGCAGTCCTCACCTTGCTGTTGCTGGTGAGTTTTACAACATGTGCAAAACCCGACGAGGTATAGTTAAACCCAAAATGGAGATTAAAGAAGAGGCTTCCAGCCTCATTATAATATTTAAATAGTTGGCCCACCTCCTGGCAGCGGGTTGGCTGCCCGTCCCCGTCCCGCCTCCGTTAAAACCGGAAGTAGGCAGGTTGGAGGCTGGTTCAGGTCGGGATTCCGATTTCTAACACTTTATCTACCCCCCGCCCCCAACCCACCCATTTTTGGGGGTTAAAATTCCCCCATATAGCCTCTGTTTTTACTAAAGAGGTTACAAAAGAGGAAATGACAATGGTAGAAGAAGTCTAGAGGGATATTACAATAGTTACGATAGAAAGGAGACACTAGACAAAGCCGTCAAATGTAAGGAGGACAAGACCCCGGGTCCAGATGAATTACACCCACAGATACTCAAAGAAAATATGAAGGGGTAGCTGAGGCTCTAGTATCCGTATATAAAAATCAACAGAGAAAGGAATAGTGCCAAAGGCCTGGTGAATAGCGAATGTAATGTGGGCCAGGAGGAGCAGGAGTGCTTCCTTCCGGCCCCCCAAGCTCCCCTACCATTAGACCCGACCCCCCCCCCCCCCCACCTTAAAAACCTCCCTCGGGATTGGAATCCCTCCCTGAGATTGGACCCCGCCCCCGGGATCGAACCTCCATTGGGAATGGCCCACCTGGGGGTCAGGGATCAGATCCCCCTTGGGAACGGCCCCCCCTCCCTGCCGGGATCAGGGATCAGACGTACCTGGTCCTGCGGCCTCCGTCAGAGCGTTCCCCGCCAGACTGGAAGCCAAGCCTGTCAATCAGGCTGGCTTCTGGACAGTGCATCAGAATGTTAAAATTAACTCCAAAGATGGCTACAAAACAGAAAACAGAGGTTAGAAGTTAAGGGAAGTTTATCGGACTGGCAGAAAGTGGGAAGTGGTGTCTTTCAGGGATCCGTGCTAGGACAACTTTTGCTCACCATATACATTAATGATTTAGGCCGGAATTTTACCGGGTCCGCTGTCAAAATCACAAAGATTGACAGCAGGTCGGTATCCCGCTGTAAACCCGCCTCCTTGTCAGTTTCCCAAATGTCAGGTCTGACATCCCTGAACAGACCCGACACCAAATGGCGGGCCAGCCAATTTAGATTGTTAAAAGCTTATTAAAAGGTAGTTAAGAACCATTTTCCCATGTGCTTACCATTTTACCAGGTTTTCGAAGAGGTTCCCGGAGAGCGGCTATCATGTCAGGTAAGTGTGCCGGGTTCTCAATGACTGTGGATTGCTGTGAATAGGTGAAAGCTGCAAAAGTGGTATAAAACCTACCATTTCACAGCTGTTCGCTTCCCAATCTTAGAACCTGGAGCATTAATTATTCTGAACCCATTTTTGAGCTTTATGCACTTTTGAAGTGTTTGGACTAATCTCTCTATCCACTGTCACCTCCTTGGAACAACCTATCTCAACATTGATAGATTATTTCTGTCATCTCAACCTCACCTGCCATCTATTCCATCAGCACGGTGCCCTTGAAAAGATCTCATCTTGGTCCTCAGAAACCCAACACGATCAGCCCCAACACCAGCATCACCGGGCACACCAGCAGCACCAACAGCCACACTAGCCTTCTCCGCAATCAACCGATGCTGCACTGGACACAGGGCATCATTACCCGTGCACATTGCTGCCCGGGACGCCAGCGATGGCCTCACCATGTCCAGATTTACTTCACTTAACACTGTACACCCTGGCTGCCACATGATGCTCCAGGTTGGAACCACCCCACACCGGCACCATAAAGCATCCCTACAATGTCCAAGCCATTCCTTTCACACTCATCACCATTGGAGGGGGAGGGACGTTATGTTTCACCATTCACTGCAACTCACTAAGACACTTTCAAAGATGCACACAAATCTATCCAAGAAGGCAAAGTGTTGACAATAAGGATTTCAATGCTTGACAACACATTAACAGAAAGTTTACACGAACATTGGCTAAAACACCCAAGTGCCTACCCTTGTGTGTTGTTAGTTGGTTTGATTGGATTAGGATGCGGGTGAGTGTGGCTTTGCAGTAACGTTTCATGATCTACTGAGATCATTGAAAGGTTTGCGCCACTGCAGCCAGGTCCTCCTGACAACATCGATACGATAGCAAAATACTGCAGATGCTGGAAATCCGAAATAACAACAGAAAACGCTGGAAAAACTCAGCAGGCCAGGCAGCATCCGTGGAGAGAGAAAGAGAGTTGACGTTTCAGGTCGATGACCTTTCATCAGAACTGGGAAGAGCTGGAAATCAAATAGATTTAAGGCCAGGGTAAAGCTGGGAAAAGGGGGAGGGGATAAAGGAACAAAGGAGGAGATGAAGAGACATTAAGAGACATTAAGAGATATGCAAGGCTAGAGGTGGTGTTAATGTGACAGATTAAGGCTGAATGAAGTGTGAAATCTACTGGCAGAATGAAGGACAGCTGCCAGCTTCTAGGAGGAAAAAAAAGGTGGGGGGGACAAATAAAAGGGTGGATAAAATAAAATATAAATGTGATTGGAGCTGAGGTTATGATCTAAAATTGTTGAACTCGATATTGAGTCCAGAGGGCTGTAGCGTGCCTAAACGAAAGATGAGGTGCTGTTCCTCGAGCTTACGCTGAGCTTCCGTGGAACAGTGTATTAGGCCGAGGACGGTGAGGTCAGAGTGGGAGTGAAGCGGTGAATTAAAGTGACAGGCCACCGGGAGCTCGGGGTCCCCCTTACGGACTGAACGGAGGTGTTCCGCAAAGCGGTCACCCAATCTGCGTTTGGTCTCCCCAATGTAGAGGAGTCCACATCGTGAGCAGCGAATACAGTATACTAAATTGCAGGAAGTACAAGTAAATCGCTGTTTCACCTGGAAGGGGTGTTTGGGGCCCTGGACAGTGGGAAGAGGGGAGGTATAAGGGCATGTGTTGCATCTCCTGCGCGTGCACGGGAAGGTGCCGGGCGAAGGGGAAGGGGTGCTGGGGGTGGTAGAGGAGTGGACTAGGGTGTCGCGGAGGGAGCGGTCCCTGCGGAATGCTGAAAGGGGAGGTGAGGGGAAGATGTGTTTGGTGGTGGGATCACGCTGGAGGTGGCGGAAATGGCGGAGGATGATCCGTTGAATGTGGAGGCTGGTGGGGTGAAAGGTGAGGACAAGGGGAACCCTATCGTGGTTCCGGGAGGGAGGGGCAGGGGTGAGGGCAGATGTGCGGGAGATAGAACGGACACGGTCGAGGGCCGTGTCGACCACGGTAGAGGGGAATCCTCGGTTGAGGAAAAAGGAAGACATGTCGGAAGCACTGGTATGGAAGGTGGCATCATCAGAGCAGATGCGGCGGAGACGGAGAAACTGGGAGAATGGAATAGAGTCCTTACAGGAGGCGGGGTGGGAGGAAGTGTAGTCCAGGTAGCTGTGGGAGTCGGTGGGCTTGTAGTGAATGTTAGTCAATAACCTATCCCCAGAGATGGAGATGGAGAAGTCGAGGAAGGGAAGAGAAGAGTCGGAGATGGACCATGTGAAGGTGAGGGAAGGGTGGAAATTGGAAGCATAGTGAATGAAATGTTCTAGTTCAGGGCGAGAGCAGGAGACGGCACCGATACAGTCATCAATGTACCGGAAAAAGAGGTGAGGGAGGGGACCCGAGTAGGACTGGAACAAAGAGTGTTCCACATATCCCACGAAAAGGCAGGCATAGCTAGGACCCATGCGGGTACCCATAGCAACACCTTTAATTTGGAGGAAATGGGTAGAGTCAAAGGAGAAGTTGTTCAATGTGAGAACAAGTTCAGCCAGGCGGAGGAGGGTGGTGGTGGATGGGGACTGGTTGGGCCTCTGTTCAAGGAAGAAGCGGAGCGCCCTCAGGCCATCCTGGTGGGGAATGGAGGTGTAGAGGGATTGTACGTCCATAGTGAAGAGGAGACGGTTGGGGCCGGGAAACTGGAAACTGTTAAAATGGCGGAGGGCATCGGAAGAGTCGCGGATGTAGGTGGGAAGAGACTGGACAAGGGGAGAAAAAATAGAGTCGAGATAGGAAGAGATAAGTTCCGTGGGGCAAGAACAGGCTGAAACGATGGGTCTACCGGGGCAGTCCTGTTTGTGGATCTTGGGAAGGAGGTAGAAGCGGGCTGTGCGGGGTTGGGGAACTATGAGGTTGGAGGCCGTGGGGGGAAGATCTCCAGAGGAGATGAGGTCAGTGACAGTCTTGGACACGGTGGCTTGATGTTCGGTAGTGGGGTCATGGTCCAGGTGGAGGTAGGAGGAGGTGTCAGAGAGTTGGCGTTCAACTTCCGCTAGGTAGAGGTCGGTTCGCCAAACAACAACAGCGCCACCCTTGTCAGCAGGTTTAATGACAATGTCAGGGTTGGATCGGAGAGAATGGAGTGCTGCAAGTTCAGAGGGAGGTAGGTTGGAGTGAGTGAGGGGAGCAGAGAAATTGAGCTGGCCGATGTCACGGCGGCAGTTAGCAATGAAAAGATCAAGAGAGGGTAAGAGGCCAGAGGGAGGGGTCCAGGTGGAACGAGAATTCTGAAAGCGGGAGAAAGGGTCAGCCGTGCGGGGGGAAGACTCCTGGCCAGAGAAGTGGGCACGGAGACGGAGGCGGCGGAAAAAGAGCTCAGCATCGTGCCGAGCTCGAAATTCATTGAGATGGGGGCGTAAGGGGATGAAGCTCAGGCCTTTGCTGAGGACTGATCGTTCGGAGTCAGAGAGGGGAAGGTCAGAGGGGATAGTGAAAACGCGGCAGGGGGTGAGATTGGGAGAAGGGGGGTCAGAGGAAAGTGAAGGGGAAGAAGGTTCCGGAGGGGCTTTAGTGTCCAAGAGTTGTTGAAGCTTGCGATCCTTGACATCGGAAAGGAAGAAGAAAAGTTTTTTGTTGAAGCGTCGGATGAGTCTAAGGATGAAATGGAACTGTGGACCCGGACAGCTTTGAGATAGAGTGTGTCGGTGCTGCTGAAGAGAGATGTCGAGAGTGTTCATGTGGCACCGCATGGCATTGAGCGTGGATCTCAAGATGCGGCGAGAGCAGTAGTTCGAGGAACGATGAATATCTTGGAGATATTTGTAATCCTGGGTGGATCCGAAACACGAAGGGTGGAAGTTTAGTTGGAATCCACGTGGGATAAGTCGGAACCGGAGACAGTTGCTGAGGAAAGTAATGTGGCTGTGAAACCGAGTCTTGGCAGATACCTGATCAAACACGAGAAGGGAAACTGAAATCAATGAAGATGAACAAGGTTGAAGAGCCAAACGGAAATCCCGTCGAAGAGAAGAGCAGAACTTCTTCCTCCTGACAACATCCCTGCTTGTGCCCTCCTGTGCAATGTGCAACCAGGCTGCGTTGTTGTCCTGGGGAGGTCTCTACCGCCCATTGGAAGGGAAGAGAACCTCCTTGTGTGCTGTGACTCCCTCCATAAGCATATGGAGGGAGTCATGGGAGAGCCTGAGTGCAGCTGTGCACCTTTGTGCAGTGTTTGTCAGTATTTGTAGCACCTCAATGCTGTAGAACACTGAGAGCACAACTGTCAAAATGAATGTGGATGTGGCCCCTTTAAGGAAACCAGTTGATGACACATCATCAGATGATGTCATCAGACCCGCTTCCTATTAATTGGCCGGGAACCTCGCAGAGCGGGCTTAACAAGCCCAACAAAGGCAAAATCGCTTGAAGGAGGCGGGATGAAGACGGGTGCGGAGTTTGAGTCCACCACCTGCTCCGGCCACACCAGACTCACCACGGCTGGCGAAATCGTGGCCTTAGAGTCAGAAATTGGAAGTATGGTGTCAAAACTTGCAGATGAGAACAAATTGTGGGATATAGCCAATAAGTTGGAAGACTGTACGAAAATACAGGAAGTCATCAACACATTTGCAGAGTGGATGGATAATGGCAAATTAAATGTGACATGCTTCATATTAATAGGAGGAATAATGAAGCCACTTATTCCTTGGTAGTTAAGAAACTAAATGGGGTAGAAGCGCAAAGAGATCATGGAATACAGATGCATAAATCGTTAAAAGTGGCAATATAAATTGATAAGGCCATAAAGAGTATAAACAAAGTACTGAGGTTCATTTCGAGAGGAATAGAATACAAAAGCAAGCAGGCAATGTTAAAAATATATAGGGGGAGAAATTCGTTTTAGCCAGTAAAGTTGCCAGTGACATCGGCAACTGGAGTTAACAGCCGCTGAAAATGGCCGCAAAGCTAATGAAGCAAAATTTGTCTGGGGGGGGGGGCGGAATGGAGATTGTTGCCGCAGCACTTAGCTGAAAGGATACAAGATGCTGGTATCCTCATATGTTATCCTCCCTCTGGCATGCACCTCTTGCTTTCCCGCCTTCCTCTCACCACAACTCCACCCTTGTGCCTTCCTCATTTCACACACACAAGAAATGCAGCCTGCCCATCCAGTGGGTGACCAAGAAAAGGGAGAGGAAAGTGAAGAAGAACAAGAATAAGAAGATTGATTTGACACTTCCAGCCACCAGCTCCTCAAGGTCAACTAGCAAGGCCATCTGTAGTGTCCCCCACTGAAAGTCAGCAGCCTTCCACCAGCCATGCTGCAGTTACTGAGGTAGCACTGCATGACATCAGTAGGATAGGCAAAGGCACACACAAGACACTCACTAAGAGAATGTATATGGGTGATGAGTTGATTTCTTGATGTCACATTGAATGGATAGACATATATAGGTGGATTGGAAAGTTTGCTTTGTGGTGGCTTTTATTTCAGTATCTTGGCCGAGAGGATGTTGTGATGATCAGTAACAGAGGGAAGGGAAGGTGTGGGACTAACGTTGAAAGGGGAATTGGGGTTGTGGTCACTGGTACCGCAGGCGGATGATTCCATCCTGGATATCCCGGCCACAAAAGGGCTGTCTGGGATGCCTCCTTCTGTCTGATTCCTCCTCTTCTGATTCCTCCTCTTCTGATTCCTCCTCTTCTGATTCCTCCTCTTCTGCTTCTTCCTCTTCTGCTTCCTCTTCTTCTGCTTCCTCCTCTTCTGCTTCTTCCTCTTTTGCTTCCTCCTCTTCTGCTTCCTCCTCTGCGGCTTCCTCTTCTTCTGCTTCCTCATCTTCTGTGGCTTCCTCCCCTGCAAGCGGATGCTGTAAATGTGAAATGACAGCATAAAATGCTGGAAATACTCAGCTGATCCGGCAGCATCTTGACCGGAGACGTGAACTCTGTTTTTCTCTCCACGGATGTTGCCTGACCTGCTGAGTATTTGCAGCATGTTCTGTCTTCTCAAAGGCCTTCATTTACCATCCGAGCCCTTGCAAGCATCCAGCAGCACTCCCTACACACTTAAAAAACTTTTCACATCTATTGCAGCAAGCCACCACTTCAATAAAATCAAAAAAACCCAGTCCAAAACCTTAAATCCAAACTTACATGAATGATGTGTGTGTCCCTTTAAGAGCTGTAGACATCGCCACTGTCAGCCTGCTTGCATGCCAGGTTAACCTGGCGTGCTTAGGACCCAGCGTTGAATTCAGCTCTAGGGTCGAAGTTCGCGCTTGTGACGTTAAGTCGGCGTTGGACGCCGATTTACATCACCACACTGCCATTTTGTTGGGGATGGCACTGCCATTTACCGGCAGTGCAACGGTAAGGACAAAAATGGCGGCCGCTGTGGGATCCGCCAGCAGCTGGTGAAAGAGCGGCGGCTGTCGTTTTAGTGCCATTTAATGGCGCTACAGAGTGGTGCTAAGGCCACGAATTTCTAGCCCATAGAACCTTAGTTAGACCACACTTGGAGTGTTGTGTCTCCATAGTACAAAAAGGATATTGAAGCACTGGAGAAATTGCAGAAAATATTTACAAGGATATTACCAGAATTGAGAGGATACAACTACTAGGAAAGACTAGACAGGCTGGGGGTTTTTCTCTGGAAAAGAGAAAACTTAGAGGAGATCTGATAGAGGTCTTTAAAATTATGAAGGGGTTCAATAGGAAGGCTGTGGAGAAACTGTTTCCACTTGTGGGTGAATCTAGAACAAGGGGCATAAATATAAAATAGCCACTAACTGATCAAATAAAGAATTTAGGAGGAATTTCTTTACACATTGAGAATGTGAAGCTTGCTGTCACATGGAGTGGCTGAAGCAGAGAGCATTGACACATTTAAGGGGAGTTTTATTTATACATGGGGAGAAGGGAATAGAGGGATGAGGGGCAGGATGGCAAGAGGTAATGAAAGTGGGTGGTGGTCCGTGTGGAATATAAACACTGACATAAACTAGTTGGGCTGAATGGCCTGATTTCTTTGCTGTAGATCCTATGTAACTCTATCTTATTCTATGTTTTGAAATCCTACCACAATTACTAAATCATATTGTATGTTGTTTTGTTATTGCCAGCCTAAGTCTAAAATTGAGTCTCATGATTTAACTCAGAATATGCAACATGCTTTACTTCGAAGTTCAAAGAACCAAGGATATATCTGAGAATGCAGTTGCTGCTTAAGTAGCTATTCTTCACATGGACAGTGAGTATTGGTAGGCTATCGAGTAGACTAGGTCTATATTCTCTAGAGTTTAGAAGAATGAGAGGTGATCTCATTGAAACATACAAAATTCTTACTGGGCTTGACAGGGTAGATGCAGGGAGGATGTTTCCCCTGCCTGGGGAGTCTAGAACCAGGGGTCACAGTCTCAGAATAAGGGGTCGGCCATTTAGGACTGAGATGAGGAGATATTTCTTCACTCAGAGGGTGGTGAATCTTTGGAATTCTCTACCCCAGAGTATATTCAAGGCAGAGATCGATAGATTTTTGGATATTAATGGAATCAAGGGATATGGGGATAGTGCAGGAAAGTGGAGTTGAGATAGATGATCAGCCATGATCTTGTTAAATGGCGGAACAGGCTCGAAGGGCAGAATGGCCTACTCCTGCTCCTATTTCTTATGTTCTTATTCTATTTGACTGCTGGGTGTATCACAGCCACATCTGATCCTGTCCTCGTTCAACATCTGTATATGCAACACATCAAATTGGGGTTGTTGAGTAGTAATCCGGAGAAGTAACCTTGGCTGATTTCCCTACATCCCTTGCCTAGGGACACCAAGCCAGATCGCACTCCCCCAAACTGCCGAGGCTGAGATCAGCTCACACAGCACAGACCAGAGATCAATCCAAAGACCTTCTTGCTCTGTATAGCTCAGTGCTACACCATGTAATCCATTTACCCATTTGGGGCCCAAACATTTTGAAAGACATTATAAACTGGAACTACGATTTATTCACATACCTCTAAAAATACTTTAAATAAGGCTATTATCAGATTCCGAACCCAGTCTGTCTCACCTGCCTTCAGAATATCCAGGATCACAGACTTGAAAGTATTCCTATAAATCTGGCACTCAACTACGCAATGCCTCATAAACATGGTCAGCCTCTCTGAGATGAGAAATGTGAATATGCCATCTGCTCAGTCTGCCCCCAATCAAAGTGCTGCTCCTGTGGGGTATCTGTAGTGCTGCCCAGCTTTTGTAATTAATTAATTACCACTGTACGTTACTATTTGAGTGATATGATAGCAGTTTCATTAGCAACAATGCCAACAAGAACATAATGCTTCATTTTATGTTACATTCAATAACAAATAGCTGCTAGTGAGTTTAAGATGGTTAAGGGGCGGTGGGGGTGGGGGTGAGGGTGGGGGTGGTAGGGTGGTGTAGGAGGTGGGTCTACTAAAGCTCAAAAATTGATTCAGCTTCCCATCCAGGTTGCTGATTTGGTCAGAAAAATTCAGTAAAAAGCCGCTTAACTCACAGTAAGCTATCAGGAATCGTGCTTAGCAGTGAAATCTGTTTAATTTAACAGGATCATTTAATCTGCATACAGAGTGTAATGTAAAGCTATTTGATTTAAAAGAACTTACAAAATCTGATTGTTTTAATACTGCATAAGCAAACAGTGGTGAACTATGATTGACTCTGCTGCCCTTTTGAAGATCTGATATTCACCGTAGGTTCTGAGCGAGACAACCAAAAGTACGATTATTTGCATTCAACATGCAAGCTACAGACTTGTACAGACAGAGAAAATATGAGTTACGGGCTCTCTGTTCTTTGGCTGACTTCTCTTTGGTATTAGTTTGCCCTATTTGATTGTACATTTGAATGAGGTCTAAGTCAACTGGTTTAAAAAAAAACAGAAAGGGGTGGGGTGAATAAAACTCTCGAGCTGCTGAGGGTTAGTGGAGGAGGGGAGCCCTTATAAATTTATGCAAGTACTTTGGAGAAAACAGAACACCTCATTCAGCAAAGAAAATGTTGCACTAAAAAGAGCACTGGGAGCCAGCATTGCATTATTGTACTTTGAGTTACTTTTATCTGCAGGCTTAATACTTGGGGGAAATTTTGTAATTACCAACTGATCTAGATTTTTTAAACGTGTCAAATCTGTCGCAAGGGTGTCAGGCATTTCATACTTTACTTCCAAAAAGCTACAAAACCCTGCAAGGCATTCCGAGGGAACTGCATTTTGTAAAAGTATAGAACGCCACAATGTAAAAAAAAGACATAGGGATTGTGAGAAAATGCTACAGACCATGTAGATTTGTTCCAGAGTCATCTTTTGCCCTGAAGATATGCTTAAAAACCAGTGAATTGTTCACTGCAGTTAGCCAGAAACGCTGGAGATTATGATACTGTTACCACTTCTGATAGTAGTCTTCAGTGCTGTTTTGACAGATCTCTCTCTCGCTGTGGAGTGGAGATGTTTGGATGGTTACCACTTAGCTGATGATAACTTCACGTGTGTTGGTAAGTTCACTTTTATTTTTACTTTTTAGAACATAGATATTAAATAATGATTTGACATCTTGTTTATCATAATGTACTTTTCCTGAACTATTACATCTTTAAATCAGCATGTTTTTATTTATAATTTAATATGTATAAAATGGTATAATGTTAGAATTAAAAACTTATTACAGCCAGCATGTTGCAAGGTTAGGTTTTTATAGATATACCATTTATAAACTTGAATTTATTCTCAATATAAAAAAATGCGTTAGTCTATACATTATAAGTTGATTCTAAATTTCAATATTTCAAAAGCTTTCTAAAAACTTTTTAAAAATCTTAGCTATGCAAATTTATAGGAGACTTATTGCAGGACTGTTGTCCTTTGTGGGATCTGTATATTACTTATTGATTTATGATGGGATTTTTATTGTTAAATATAAAAGGATCTATTTAGTTTAACGACTAGGAGTAGAATAACACCCCATAAAACATCCCATGGCACTATTTCAAAGAAGAGCAGGGAAAGTTCTCCCCGGTTTCCTGGCTAGCATTTATCAAATTTAAACTTCTCATCCTTGTGTTCAAATCCCTCCATAGTCTTATTCTCCCTGTCTCTGTAACTTCCTCCTGCCCTACAACCCTCCGAGAGTGTTCTGTATTCCTCCAATTCTGGCCTCTTGTGCACAGCTGCCAATGCTGGGGCGATTTCCTTCGCTCCACTATTGGTGGCTGTGTCTTCAGCTGTCTAGGCCCTAAGGTCTGGAATTTCCTCCCTTATCCTCTACTGCCACTGGAGTGGGGCTTGAACCCATGATCTTCTAGACTCAGAGGTGAGAGTGCTACCACTGAGCCAAGGCTGATTTAGCTCAGTGACAGACCTGTTTATAAAAGATAAGTCTCGCCTGATATGCCCAGGTACAGGTTTTGAGGTTTGCAAATACAGGTCTGGATATAACAACACAGGGGATCATTTGCTGTCTTCTCATGAACACATTTGCCTCATCTAAGCCATGCAGTGTAATAGGAACCCCTACAACATCTAGACTGACACTCCAGTGCAGCACAGATGAGACATTAAACTTCCCTCTCAGATGGATATAAAAGATCCCATGGAGTTCTCCCCAGTGTCCTGGACAACATTTATCCCTCAACCAACATCATTAAAACAGATTATCTAGTCATTATCTCATTGCTGTTTGTGGGACCTTGCTGTGCGCAAATTGGCTGCCACATTTCCTACATTACAACAGCGACTTCACTTCAAAAGTACTGAAGTCATGAAAGGCGCTACATAAATGCAAATCTTTCTTTAACATACTGTGAACTAGATTGTAATGAAGCAAATCACAGAATCCCCACAGTGCAGATAGAGGCCATTTCAGCCCGACACATATCCCACCCTATCCCCGTAACCAATCCCCCCTAACACTAAGGGTCAATTTATCATAGCCAAATCAACCTAACCTGCACATCTTTGGACTGTGGGAGGAAACCGGAGCACCTGGAGGAAACCCACGCAGACACGGGGAGAATGTGCAAACTCCACACAGACAGTCACCCGAGGCTGGATTCGAACCTGGGTCTCTGGCGCTGTGAGGCAACAGTGCTAACCACTATGCCACCGTGTTGCCCACTATTATGTAGCTATTTGTATAATATAAATACGCAAATACAAATTGCTGTTTTTCCAGGGTTGCTGCAGCTCTTCTGCCAAACTTTTGGTGGACAAGTGGGAGAATCCCTTTGGAAATTCACCCTCATAGAATTGAACATTCCTGAAGCAGCATTTGTGCTGAATCTCTGAAAGCGCAATCCACTCAGTCCCATTGCCACACTCTTTCATTTCACTTTAAAAAATGATGGTTTATTGGAATATAAGCCACAAAATGGCATTGTGCCCAGTAAGTTACAAGCAACAGAGGTTCAACTGAGTGGAGCTGAGTTGACATGATTCATAAAGTGAGCTTATCTCAATCAAGCGGCATAACAGGAGCAATTTTCTGGTATAAACTGCACTCTACCCATAATTCATAAGCACTGCAGGTGAAAGAGTGTTACCAAGGCATTTTATTCAAGAGAATTCTTTTAGATGGAAAAGGACATTTTTTTTAAACCTTGATTTTCATCCTGAATTCATAAATTAGTCTGTATATTAGAATTGCTTTTAAACTTCAATGGTTGGGAAATACTGCGGGTTTTCCTCTGCATTTCCGACATAGTAATGCCAGCGGAGCAGGAGCAGCTCTGAGGAATTTCCCAGTCAATACTTAAAAGACCTTTTAAAATACTTTTAATCCATCTGAGTTCAAATTTATTGGTGACCCGATGCAGGACTGTGGGATCTGCTTAGCACTTGTATAGTTGATTTTATATGATGGTACATTTTAGCTGTAACTATCTCTAGCTGGTCTTTAATGTTGAGTTTAAGAGCTTATTATGCTTTTATTTTCACTACAGTGAATGACTGTCATAGAGGATTCTGGAATTGTCAATTTTCAAAGGAATAATGTAAAAAGTTGCATTTAAAGTAATTAATAATGGATATTAGCTGGGACAACTTAGTGAATTCCAGCACAGTTTAAATTGCTGAACATTGAATATAACACAAGTGCTTGCAGGGCAGTAGACGATTGAAAAGGAGATGAACATCAGCCACAAGGCAAGCTTCCCTGCCAGTAGCAGTAAACCGTGAGCAGTCTCAAGCATTCAGACTCAGAATGGTTAGTTAGCATAAACCTGTCAATGGTCCTTTCAGTGCTTCACGCAGCAATCAGATTTGTAATCCAGTTATGTACTATTATAACAAAGGGTTATACTATTGATTTTTTAACATTATATTCTGCATATAACTTGTAAGGTATTATTTAATCTTCGCAAACATTATTTCACTGCAATAAGAAATGCAAATTAGAATGAAGCTGAGAAATCAGTCAAATATAACTTTTTTTTAATATACAGTACAACAATTTAGCTCCCCTTTTAATTTGTTGCTTCCATTATTTGCTTTAGACTTTGCTTTTTTTCTCTCTTTTGTTCATATGCAAATTACATCTGATAGCAGGCTCTATTTGCTGGCTGTGCTGGCAAGCACAAACAAGCCAAACACAGACGCTTCAAACAACAATTCTGTCTTCACTGCCAAGCATTGGGAAACGTCATCTTGCATTCACTAACTTTCTCATGCTTTTGAAACGGTTAGAATATTAATCACAGTACCATTCAGAGAGCAGACATTGTGGACTGATGCAAGTTCTTTGCTGATTTCAAATGCATAATCTCCTGGTGCACTCTAAAGATGTTATTGAGACATCTCAGAGATTTTTAGTCTTCCGTTCAAAACAGTTTGTCAAGTTGCTTTAGATGGCTTTTGTTGGAGTTCAACTCATTTTACCGTACAAGCGATTCTCTTTGGAGCAGACTGTTGCTAGGATAAATGAAGAACTGGATTACAGCTAAAGTTGGTCATCCATCGCAACCTTCCCCCACTCCACAATGTAATAGGTCTTAATTATTATTTAGATTTTCCAATTTCATACATCATCGATTAGTACAATCAATGCACCTGTACTCTGCACTTTTAAAACATTTAGTTCGTAATTTTTATGCTTATCAAGGTATCCATGCTGGGGAATGGAGCACTTTCCACTTCAGATTCCCAGTGTCAACATCAAACATTCCCAGGTCAGGTAAAGCACAGCCAGACACAGAGTAAAAGATCCCTCCGCTCTGTCCCAACAAAGAATCTCAACCCCAACCTCAGAAGAACGTATTTTGTTGCACCAGTGTGACATACTTACATTTTCTACACTAGCTACCTTCGTGGCTTCTCTGAGCAATGATTGCTAATTTAGTGCCAAAGTTATAAACAAGTTATATAAGAGTATATTTTCCAATCAGGCTTGCACCAATAAACAGGTGCAAATTAGCTGACCCGATTGGGAAGTTGGGCAGAGACAATAACGACAAACCTCCACCCACTTTGCGTATCAAGTGCTCCCGTCCAAAACACTGTAATATTTGATAGAATCATAGACTAGTACAGCACAGAAGGAGGCCATTTGGCCCCTCGAGTCTGCACCTGCTCTTTCGAAGAGCAATCCAGTTAGTCCCACTCCCCCACTCTTTCCTCATATCCCTGAAATTTTTTCTCCCACTCAAATTCCCTTTTGAAGGCTACTATTGAATCTGTTTCCACCTCCCTATCAGGCAGCGCATTCTAAATCCTAACCAATCATTGCCTAAAAAAGTTTTTCCTCATATCGTGTCTGGTTCTTTTGCCAATCACCTTAAATCTGTGCTCTCGCGTTATCGACCCTTCAGCCATTGGAAACAGTTTCTCTTTATTTACTCTATCTAAACCCTTCATGATTTTAAACACCTCTATCAAACCTCCTCTTAGCCTTCTCTGCTCTAAGGAGAACAGCCCCAACTTCTTCCTCACTGTTTACTACACTTCGAAGTTTCGTGTCATCTGCAAATTTCAAAATTGTGCCCTGTCCCCCCAAGTTCACAGAAGGAGATTTGAAAGGACCCAGTAAGAAGATTCAATGATCCAAATTCAGTGATCAATTATTAGGGCATTTCTGCAGCTTTTTTCTTGATTTTTTTTTCTTCTGCTGCCAGACAGGTTTCAGGTGCTTTGTGACAGATGTGCTGCTGCCTATTTTTTGAGAGCTCCATTAGTTTCACAATGGGTTTCCTGGCGGTCATCCCCTTAGATCTAAGCTTTTCAGAGGAAGAAAATGTGGGGAGGCGGGGCCATAGAGGGATGTCTGGCAGGTCAGGCTGCAGCAGAGGTGTTCTGCACGCAATAACACCCTCACATCTGCATCTATAGACAGAGGTGTGCATAATGCGTTTCGTCAGAGGAGAAGTGCACATGGAGACACCAATTGCCCATTTGTGATAGCAGACCTGGTGATGCAAATATAATATGTGAAAGCCTTACTAAACTTCATGCTGGATGGTTTTCCAGAAGCACCCTCAATCATAATACGTCATGCTTTATGTGGTACTGCATGAAAGAAGGCATTCCAGAAAGATCAAGAGCCAGCATAGTCTGATTGGCTACACTCACCAAAATGCTACCAACTGTATCTGCAAGCCATGGCACACCTACTTATCAACAACTATGGGAAACTGGCGCTGGGTCAGCAGAGAGCCAGATACAGAGCTGTGCTCTCTGCTGCAAGGATACTTGCAGCTAACATGAAGCACAGACTTTGGACTACCAGCGACAGTAGGGTAGCTGCAGTCTCAAACCTGCCTCCATCTTCTTCCAGGCCTGCTGCAATGTTAATCTATGGGGATGGTTCCTTGGCATGGCAAACAGGGCCATGCTCCTTGCCACCATCACGTGTAGCATCACCTCTACTTCATCAGCCATCAAATGGAATTTCATGCTGGGCTGTCACTTGCCTGCAGACCCTGTTTTGTTCCTCCACATCGGGTTTCCTATCCCTTCATTTTTTTCCTGTCACTCCTTACTCCTCTTTCCTTCAGCCTTGACTGTCAACAGATTGAAACACTTTGCACTTGTTTCTAGTCACTTGTGACTAAACTTCACCCATACCAGTAGTTCTAGGCTATAATTTCATTTTGTGTATCTTGTAAGCAGCGACATTTATTACTTGATCCAGGATGATCAAGAACTAGCTGCACCTGGTTGGTTGCACCTATCAAAATGTCACCAACCATACATGCAGGTTAATCTTTTCTTTTATATTCAGTGTGAACTAACTAGATGATTTCATTAGACAATTCATGTCACCCCAAAACTGACATAATTTATCACTCCTTATAAAAAATGTAATTGAAACTTAAGGATTTGAATAATACAATCAGTATGATGGTAAAATAAATGGTACTTGGAAGTAATTCTGAGCCAGTATTAAATATTTAGCCAGGAAATATGGAGCTAAATATGTAACTTAATTTGATAATGTCTAAATCAGGTAACACTAGGTAATTGGCATCCATTTTGAAAATGTTAGCTCTCTAAGCACAGTGTTAGACACGTTGGGGGTGAATGCGGGGGTTCTCCTGCTTGTCTGCCCTAACTTTTGTGCAGTAGCCACAGAAATCCCAGAAAAAAGACATAAATACTGTTTACGCTGTTTTTCGGGAGTTTCTATGATTCTTCCGCCAAAGTTACAGGGGACTAACAGGAGAACCTCCATTAGCCCAGATTATGTGAAAATGGCAAAAATAAAGTTGAGCTGGAGGTGCACCAATCAAGGTGACCTTATTTGAAGACTGACAGCCCCTCTCCTTTAGAAACACAGGTGCAATTTACATGGAGGAGGGTCCTCGACCGAGTCAATGCAGTCATTGCATTGGCTGCTCATAGAAATCTGACTTAGATATTGACATTTGATATGCTTTGCTACTACCATACGAAAGAAGAAGAAGAATAGGAAGACGTTTATTGGTATCAGGAGCAAGGTGATAACAATAAACTTTTCTTGGTGGGACCTATCAAGCACAGCCGAAACTTAAGTTGAAGACTAGCACACCCTCTAGGAGTACCATTTAAAGCATTGCCCTTTTGGACACACTCTTTCATTGTGCCAAATCTGGAGGCACACTTTTCTTGCAGGCGGAAGTAGTGGCCAAGGAACAGCAAACGTACTCAAGTTCCTGCCCGAGATGCTCCCCAGCTGTTAAGGGGTTTTTCAGTGGGATCGACAGCATGAATGCAATGATTAGCTCTGGTCTCCTAAGAACCATCAGCCCAGTATTCCTCCTTCAACTAATGTGGGAAACATGGACTGCCACATAGTGAAGGCATCATGGCTGCTTCCTGGATAATGTGCATAATCTTTGGTCAGATAGCACCTGAACACTAATTGAGTGTAACCCATTTCTGTTTAAGTAGGCTGTGGGGTTGAGGATAACCTGCCACTCAGTGAAAGCTCTGCCCTCTGTCCAGTTTATGCCGTCTTTCTACAGAAAAGTCATGAAGGTGTTTCCCCTTGAAAACATAAAGACTGATGATGTGAAAGTGGGCGCCTGATGCACTGAAGCTATAGATGACAAGTTATTTATATGGTTTGAGAATTGGTTCAGCAATAGAGGACAGAGATTGGATTTAAAGAGAAAATATTCTCTCTGTGATAAAGGCCGGAATTTTAATTGGGAGGCGGGTTGGGGAACGGGGGTTCTAGGAAGCGGTCGGGAAATCCGGGAGAACGGGTTTCCCGCAGGCCCTGTCGGATTTTTAAAGAGGCCATGGCCACATTACATTTGAAGCTTAATCTAAAATAGTGCAGTCAGTGCACTACAACATTGGAGTGCTGCAAACACTTTGGAAATGACTGCACAGAGGCAGAGGGCTGCACCCAGGTTCTCCGATGACTCCCTCCATATACTTGTGGAGGGAGTCCGAGCACACAGGAAGGTCCTCTTCCCTTCCAATGGGTGGAAGAGACCTCCCCATGAGACCAAAACAGCCTGGTTGCAGATTGCAGAGGAGGTGAACAGCAGGGATGTGGTGAGGCGGACCTGGGTGCAGTGCCACAAACGTTTCAATGATCTCATTAGATCAGGAAACATGAGTGCAAAGCCACACTCAACTTCATCCTGCTGTGCCTTTCATCACATCCCCATCACTCTGCCTTCTCAACCCTACTGTTGCACATCCTTACTCACGCCAACATACCTTGCACCTCCACCCATCCCTTTCTCTCTATCTACATTATCACATCCCCATCTGACTAACTACCCCTTACACGCACCCTCATCCTAATGCAATCATACCAACTAACAACACACAAGGAGGCCATTTGGCTTTGGCACCCCACTCCTTCATAGACTCCCTCTAAAGATCTAACCCATCCATTCTTTACACTCATTCCATCACTCTCACTCAACCTTCTCTTCTTTCCCTCTTTGCAAGAAAAGAGAGCCAAAATTATACGGAGAGTAGAGAACCGGTGGTGGCCTTCCATCATTTGCAAACCTTACAGCAGCCTAGGAGGTGGCTTTAGAGATATCTGGAGTCATTGAGCAGCTGGAGGTGGGAGATGGAGAGAGGGGGACATCTCAGCAACCTGGTGACTGAATCATATATCATACAGCTACATGGCATACATCAGTCACTCATATGGGCTGATGTCAGCAGCCAGTGAATGGTCATCATGTGCATAATGGTATCTGTACCCATTCTTGATATGACATTTCTAACTCATCTCTTTACGCTCCCACAGATCCATCAAGCGCGTCCCCTCCCAACCCCCGCCCACTCTCCAGGAGGAAGAGGAAGACAACTCCTCAGAGGAAGCTCCAGCCTCTGAGGGTGCAGCGTCACCAGACATAAGCGCACCCAGCACCAGCGCAGAAACGCACACCTCGGTGGGTCGCACGCGAGATAGAGTAGTGTTGTCACCTGGTGTCTCACAACTCACAAGTGAGCAAGAGCAGATGGTGGAGACAGGGGCAGCAGTGGAAAGTCCTCGCCAGAGGGTGCAGGATGCTCCCAGCTCTGCTCAGCTGCATGCAGGCACTGAGCCTTGGGGGCCATCCAGAAAGAGGGTGATCCTGGAGGTGCAGGAAGAAGTGCAGGGGGTCTGACAGGTTTTGCGAGCGCGATGACTGCAAATGTTCAGAGAATGGGGGAGTCCATCTCCAACATGAGCACCACCGTGTCGCAGGTGATGGTGACTGTAGGCTCCTCCATGGATAGGATGGCCACCTGCATGGAGCAGCTAATGCACCACTCAAAAGAGCACATGGTCTCAATGGAGAATAGATGTCTATCTATGGAGAATAGATGGCAGAGGCTCATAGACCTCCCCGCTAGGAGGGATGTCAGCTTAGACGTGGGTCCTTATGGCCCCACTGATGTGCAGCAAGGTGCTCTCCAGCTCCTTACTACCAGGGAAGTGAGCAGGCTGCCTCTACCTCTGCTGAAGCCACAGGGGTAGCACCTCGTAGAACCACGCAGAAGAGAAAGATGACATGCAAGTAGATTCACAAGGGTAGCGACTTGGGTGTTTTATCCAATGTTTATGTAAAGTTTCCATTAATGTGCTGTCAAACATAAAAATCTTTATTTTCAACACTTTCACAGATTTGTGTGCACCTTTGGAAGTGGCTTAGTGAGTTGCAGTGAATGGTGAGACATAACGGTACCTCCAGCAATGGTGGTGAGTGTGAAAGGAATGGCTTGGTCATTGTAGGGATGCTTTATGGTGTTGGTGCGGGGTGGTGCCAACCTGGCGCATCAGGTAGCAGCCATATGGGTGTACAGTGCCAAGTGAAGTAAATCTGGCCATGATGAGGCCATCCCTGGCCTCCAGGCAGCAATGTGCTCAGGTGCTGTTGCTCTCTGTCCTGTGCAGCATCAGATGATTGAGGAGAAGATTTGTGTTGCTATTGTTGGTGCTGCTGATGTGCCTGGTGCTGCTGGTGTTGGGGCTCATCGTGGTCAGATTCTTGGACCAAGGTGAGACAGTATAAACGGCACCCATGTTGTTGGAATAGATGGCAGGTGAAGTAGAGATGACAGAAGCAATCTGTCAATGATGAGAGAGGTTCTTCCAATGAGGTGACTTGCAGCCTGCAGAAAGATCAGTCTGTGCTGGGAATGCAGTCAGCAACAGCTTCTGTCTGAGGACAGTGATTAGCTGTCAGGTGGGAGCTTTTATACTGCATTTGATGCTGTCAACTAATCAGCTGGATCAATGGCCACTCAACTCCCGCCTCGGACGTGGTCCCCGAGCAGCATGAGTCCCATTGGCATCCAGTGAAATTGGAAAGGTAAGGTTAAAAAGACTCTTAAGGGTCTGACAACAAGCTAATAATCCTTTAAATTGGGTCGCCCACCTCTGCCGGTCGGGTTGCTGCCGCGCTGATAGACGCGCCCGAGGGAAAGGCGTGTGGGGGCGGGATGACGGCAGGTTCCTGACCCGCTGCAAGAAATTTCAACTTTCCCACCCGACCTGCGTCCGATCGTGCCCGCACAGATCCCGTAAAATTCTGGCCTTTAACCTCCCACCCGACTCCAACCCACCTGTTTTTTGGAGTTACAATTGCCCTCAAAGTAACCAGTGATGTTTCAAAGGGATCTATTCTTGGTTCTCTATTGTTTATAGTATTTATGAATGATATGGAACAGGGTGCCTGCAGGTAGTATTCTTAAATTTGCTGATGATACAAAATTATATGGGCAGATAATGAGCAGCATGGAGATTGATTATGTTTGGGGAACTTGGACTAATTGTGTAGGTGAGCTGAGGTATGGCAAATGGATCTAAATTTGGATAAATGTAAAATAGGAACGCGTAACAATAAACATGTATAATATGAACAGCGCGCCACTGGCTGAGGCTGAAATGGAGAATTATTTCGGAATGATCATTGTTCAAAGCTTGAAAGCATCAGTGTGAAGCAGTTCTCAACAAGGCTAAACAGGTGCTGGGTACATCTATCGGGCATGGGATTACAAGTTAGAACAAGTTATAATGACATGGTACAGATCAATGATGAGGATATAATTCTTATGTATGAAATTCAGTTTTGGTCACCCTATCCCAAAAAATGTGGTTGCATTGGAGTAGGTGCCGAGGAAAGTGACCAGGATGATTCCAAGCCATAAGGTATCAAGTTATGAAAAAAGCTCAAGTGACTAAATATACTTTTACTGGAAAAAAGAAGACTTAGAGTAAACATGTTACAGGTCTTCAAGATACTTTGGTGCAATGATAAGTTTGAAGTAAGCTAACTATTGAACTTGGACAATGGGCATGGGCATGGACAAAGGACAAAAGTACAAAATTCACAATCTTTGAGCAATGGTCAAGATTTTTTTTAAAGTTTCTATCCGCTTCCCCAAAGGATAGTAGATATGTAGCATGGAATCCCAGAGAAGGTGATTTATTCAGGGTCGCTTGATACCTTTAAAAAGGAGCTGAATTGATATAGAATCATAGAATCTTACTGCACAGAAGGAGGCCATGTGGCCCATTGTGCCTGTGCTAGCTCTTTGAAAGAGCAGTCGTGTTTAGTCCCACATCCCCGCTTTTTGTCCATAACCCTGCAAGTTCCTCATCCTCAAGTAACTGTCGAACTCCCTTTTAAAATTATTTATGCAATCAGCTTCCACCACTCTTTCAGGTAGAGCATTCCAGATCCTGACAACTCTGAGTGAAAAAAATTCTCCTCATCTCCCCTCTAGATCTTTTGCCAATGATTTTGAATCTATGACCTCTGGTTATTGACTCACTCGCCAGAGGGAATATTTTTTCACTATTTACTCTATCAAAACCTCTCATCATCTTGAAAACCTCTATTAGGTCACCTCTTGACCTAAGGTTGGGGGTACTATATTAGCATGAATGGAGGATTGGCTAACTAACAGAAAACAGAGAGTCGGGATAAATGGATCATTTTCAGGTTGTCAAACTCTAACTAGTGGGGTGCCACAGGGATCAATGCTGGGGCCTCAACTATTTACAATCTACATTCATGACTTGGATGAAGGGACCGAGTGTAATGTAGACAAATTTGCTGATGATACAAAGATAGGTGGGAAAGCAAGTTGTGAGGAGGATGCAAAGAATCTCCAAAGGGATATAGATAGGCTAAGTGAGTGGGCAAAAATCTGGCAGATGGAGTATAATGTGGGAAAATGTGAGGTTATCCACTTTGGTAGGAAAAATAAAAAAGCAAATGATTATTTAAATAGAGAAAGACTACAAAATGCTGCGGTACAGAGTGATCTGGGGGTCCTTGTACATGAAAATCAAAAAGTTAGCATGCAGGTACAGCAAGTAATTAGGAAGGCAAATGGTAAATGTTGGCCCTTATTGCAAGGGGGATGGAGTATAAAAGTAGGGAAATCTTGCTACAACTGTACAGGGCGCTGGTGAGACCACATCTGGAGTACTGCGTGCAGTTTTGGTCTCCTTATTTAAGGAGGGATAAACTTGCATTGGAGGCAGTTCAGAGAAGGTTCATGAGGTTGATTCCTGAGATGAAGGGGTTGTCTTATGAAGAAAGGTTGAGCAGGTTGGGCCTATACTCATTGGAGTTTAGAAGAATGAGAGGTGATCGTATTGAAACATACAAGATTCTGAGGGGGATTGACAGGGTAGATGCAGGGAGGATGTTACCCCTCGTGGGGGAATCTAGAACTAGGTGGCATAGTTTCAGAATAAGGGGTCGCCCATTTAAAACGGAGATGAGGAGGAATTTCTTCTCTCAGAGGGTTGTAAATCTTTGGAATTCTCTACCCCAGAGAGCTGTGGAGGCGGAGTCATTGAATATATTCAAGGCGGAGATAGACAGATATTTGAGCTACAGGGGAGTCGAGGGTTATGGGGAACGGGCAGGAAAGTAGAGTTGAGGCCAAGATCAGATCAGCCATGATCTTATTGAATGGCGGAGCAGGCTCGAGGGGCCAAATGGCCTACTCCTGTTCCTATTTCTTATGTTCTTATGTTGACCTTCTCTGGTCCAAGGAGAACAGTCCTAATTTTTCCAACATCTCCTCATAACTGAAGTCCCTCATCCTTGGTAACATGCTGGTAAACCTCCTCTGTACCCTTTCTAGGGCCTTTACATCTTTCCTGAAGTGTGGTGCCCAGAATCAGTTGAGTAAGGAGATTAATATTAATAGCATTAATTTTTTTTTCAGGGAAGGTAGGATAGTGTTGGTTCGTGTGGGGGATCCACAGGTGATGTTGGCATGGAGAGGGGCCGGGGAAATCCATGATGTACAATCATACATGGACTCTGGATGGAGCAAGCTTTTTGGGCCAAATGGTTGTTTTTCCCTTGAACTTCCTTTATGTTCTTGCCTTTACTTCTTTTCCTTTGTCATTCTATCTATAGTAAAATCTATTATACCTCAAAGCAGGTTTTTGCAACCTGCATACTGGGGATATGGCTTATATATCAATGCAAATTATTTTTCCAGCTGCTTGGTTTAAAATTTACAACTATAATGTTAAAATTAATGGTACCTGTAGGCTAGAAATTATTATCAGTGATGCTATTGCACGAACACTTAATGCTTTCATAGCAAATTCCTCTGCTACTTTCACAGAGACTTTATCCTGCTTATTTATTTAACATTTAATAATGGTAATGTTCAGTGCAAAGTTCTAATTATCAGCTGCTTTAAAGCTCAAGGCCAGAAATTCATCTCAGGTGACTGCAATGGAACTGAATATCAGGCACAGCGTATAACGGGCGGCCGATCCGATACCGGCTGTTTTGTGGCACCACTTGAGAAGAGTTTCTAGGCCCAAGATTCTCCACTATTATCATTGACTGCTCACTGGATAGAATGTCTTGGTGTAGCAGGATGCTCTATCTCGAGGGAAAATAAGGGAAGAAAACTGATAATTTTCCTCAACACAAGTACTTAAATAAATTAAACAGTTAATCTAGGCCACATTCACAGTGTGGATTGGGAAGTGTATAGCTCAGATTATCATGTCCTTCCAGCTAAAAAATACTTCTGAGAGAAAGAGAGAGACACCAGTAAAGGGCAATTAATAATATGTCAAATTAGAAAGGAAATTTAATGTTTTTTCCTTGAAGCAAGTATTTGAACTTGTTGATGTAAATGTCAAGTTTGCAAAAATTTCATGACCTGGTTAGAGATATGTGTCATTCTGCATACAATTCTATTCAGCTCTAGAGGAATGCTTCTTTCATACTCTGTAATTATCTCTTCATATAAAATGCTATTTTACAAGCAAAAGCCTGTACCCTTTTGCTTTTCAATGCCATGTTGCACTTTACTCTCAATTTCACAAGACGAAAATTAAGTCCCGGTGAAATTGGTATCGACAGTGTGACTGTCTTATTCTGTACTGTAAAATCCCAAGTATACTCATAGAGACTGGTAGTCTGGAGATTTTAATTTTGATTTTTTTTTTTAAGAATGTTTGAGGATAAGCCTAACAGTGGCATTAACCTTGAGTATTCCTTAAAAAATGCAATCAAGTATTCTTTTAAAACTTATTCAAAAGTTCAAAATAAAAAGTAACATATAAACACATATAAAAAGTAACATCTTAGGTGCACAAGCACTAGTAGGCAAGGTTTTAAAGGTTTTTCATATCAAAAATATTAAATTTACTAAGAAACTGACTAGTGTACACCAATTTAACAGTTAAATGGTTCAGTATATTTCTTTTAAGTAATGTGCAGTTAAATTGGGTTACTCGCAGGTGGAGGGCTGGACACCCTTATTAAAATGCTTATTTTTGGTGATGAACCCATTTTCAGCTGTATTAATAAAACTGCACCAGTTACCACTCTTAAATACATCAATGAATACCTTTTAATGGAAAGAAAAAAACAAAACGATTATATTCTATTTCGCTACTGGTTCAGGGAAGATTTTAAGTTTGTGATTATGCAAATGAATTTTAAAGAAAATTTGAACTGTAACCTAACCAGCGCAATTTCAAGCGCATTTTTGACGCAATTTCCCAATTGCGCCAAAAGTAGAAACTCTACCCCATAATGTTTATAGGTTTTTTTGAATTATTGCAAATGTAAATAAAAGAAAATATAAAGGTGTTATTATCTGATACTTGTTTAAAAGACAACCATCTCTACTTCTGAGTCACAGCAGTAAAGATATTTGACAGATGAGCAATGGACCAAAAAAATTGTTTTTCATCAACTCCTTTTTTTTGCGATATCAACAACAAAGAAAAAGTAAGCCACAGAATGTGAGCAGTGACAGGAAGATGATTCAGGTGCATTGTAGGCAGTGCTAATAACTACTTACAGATGTAGACAGAACCGTTTCCAAGCTTAACGGTGATTCAATGTATTTGTCTTTGCAGCTTTCTAGTTTTATCATATTTACTTGATCTGTCTTGGTATGTGTTGCATTTCTGATACTGAAATCAGATAACAGTGTGTCATCAAGGAGAAAGGCTGAGCCTGAAATCTGTGACTCAAGGTTGAGAAATGGAGTGGAGATTTATGACAACTTTTACCTCCTGAAGAGCAGACTAGTTAAGGTACAGCTGCTGACACGGATTACACCTGGTGTCTGGTGGGGTAAAGCTCTTGTGAAATCAGAAACAGGTCAGCCACATTGCCTAGAATATCAGTGAACTAATGCTTAACACATTTGTATAACTTTCTTTAGTCTGCTAATTTAACAAAGGCATTAATCCATTTGAATGTTCATCTGCAAACATTGTGGACAGTCATTTATAGTGTTTTAAAGTTGAAAAAAGATACCTTAGTTGCCATATAAGCTCCTTTAACACATGCATACTGTACACACATACATATAGGCACAGTCTTATAGTCCTTATCAGATGTACCTGCATTTGTACAGATGTGCATTATAGGACTAATTTTACAAATGCACACTCCCAGTGGGAAGCTTCACCTACGGGGAGCGTGCATCTGTAAAATCAGTCCTCATATCTGTGTTGGGTAGCCTTTAATCATTTCATACTTTATGTCCTTAAAGGTTTCCTCCTCACCAAAGAAAAATATCTGTACAACAGCAACAACTTGCATTTATTTAGCGCCTTTAATGTAGGAAAATGGCCCAAGGCGCTTCATAGGAGCGTAATCAGACATAAATTGACACCGAGCCAAAGAAGGATATATTAGGACAGGTGACAAGGTAGGTTTTAAGCAGCATCTTAAAGGAGGAGAGAGAGGTGGAGAGGCAGAGAGATTTAGGGAGATAATTCCAGAATTTAGGGCCTCGACGGCTGAAGCCACAACTGCCAATAGTGGGGCGAAGGGAGTGGGGAACGCACAAGCGACTAGAGTTGGAGGAACGCAGAATTCTTGGATTGTTGTAGGGCTGGAGGAGGTTACAGAGATAGAGAGGGGCGAGACAATGGAGGGATTTGTACACAAGGATGAGAATTAAGATTGAGGCATTGGTGGACCAGGAGCCAAACCAGGAAGTTAGTGAGCACAGGGGTGATGGATGAGTGGGATTTGTTGCAGGTTAGGATAAAACAGAGTTTTGGATGAGCACAAGTTTATGGGGGGTGAAAGATGGGAGGCCAGCCAGGAGAGCATTGGAATAGTATTTTGTTTTGTTTGGCTTTATTTTTAAATGGTGCAATCCAAGTTATCTCTGTGACCAGCATTCACAAGTGAAAATTCATTACTTTTGCCATAATGAGACATTTGTTCAATGGTAGACAAAAGCAGACTGGTTTTAAAATCATGAGTAACTCCTAATTGTTAATGATTATAATTGCTGTAGTTCAAACACATAGTCGGAGAAAAGTAAGTGGCGCACCGTCACACAGAGCTCAGTGCTAGGAAACCAAGGGTTCATCTACCCAGCTCCTGTTGATGGTCATAAGTCAACAGTTGTTGCAGCTTTATTTAGTCATTAGCAAGCTTTCATAGGTCTGATTTTATTCCATCGCTAACTGGGTGGCAGGAACTCACTGAAATGTCCATATCATGTCTGTTGAAATCCAGGTTTTTCTGGGACAACGGTCACACAGCCAAAAGGAGCTTCAATATGTAATCATCCCAGAAGTTAGTAAAGCTTATGATTAAAGATCCAGCACCTTGTCCATCTGAGGCATCAGTTTTTAGTATCTCATCAGTGTTATTGAGGTGATTTACATGACATCAGTGAAAAAGTTGATGAATTTTTTTATTTGATCTTTACCACCATTATATCTATACGGAAATCTCAAAAAGTTGACAAAGTTCAATAAAAACTTGAACGCAATGTTTGTTTGTCTGGAAATACATCCACTGCTTTAATTTTATAATAGACACATGAATGGAATTTCTAGCATTTTTTGCTTCAGCAATGTCTGTCAAAATATAAAAGAGTTCTATCAATATTAATAAATGGAAATTTTTGCTTCCCTTTAGGATATTTTAATAGATGTCAACATCCAAAATGCAATATTTAGGTTTAAAAAACCTAAGCTTGGTGTAACATAATCATAAGTTTTTGATTTCCATAATTTTTTATATTTTTTGTCAAACTTGGTGGTGTCTCCACACTATGGTTCTTGTCCCTTCACCTTGACTACTCAATACAACCAGTGTTTGCCTTCTGTTGGAGTATGAGTGGAATTAACTAATTGTTCAACCTCTGCCCCACTGTTAAAACATTGATGTTTCTTTGACAGATGCCACCAATACTCTGATGGAGAATCCATTGATGCACAACCGTGCTAAATAAATTATTTGATGCTTTGAGGATTTTAAAAGAGATGGCTGCAGAAATAGTGGATGCATTGGTTTTTATCTTCCAGAATTCACCAGATGCTAGAATGGTCCCCATCGATTGGAAGTAGAAAATGTAACCTTGCTATTCAAGAAAGGAGGGAGAGAGAAAACAGGGAACTACAGGCCTGATATCAGTAGTAGGGAAAATGCTAGAATCTATTATTAAGGACATGGTAACAGGGCACTTGGAAAATCACAATATGATTAGGCAGAGTCAACATGGTTTTATGAAAGGGAAATCGTGTTTGACAAATCTATTAGAGTTATTTGAGAATGTAACTAACAAGGTAAATAAGGGTGAACCAGTGGATGTAGTATATTTGGATTTTCAGAAGGCATCCAATATGGTGCCACCCAAGGGTTGTTGCACAAAATTAGGGCTCATGGGATTGAAGGTAATATATTAGCATGGATTGAGGATTTGTTAAAGGACATAAAACAGAGAGTAGGGATAAATGGGTCATTTTCCGGTTGGCAGGCTGTAACTAGTGGGGTACCGCAAGGATCAGTGCTTGGTCCTCAGCTATTCACAATCTACATCAATGACTTAGATGAGGGGACCAACTGTAGTATATCCAAGTTTGCTGATGATACAAAGCTAGGTGGGAAAGTAAGCTGTGAGGAGGATGTAAAGAGGCTGCAAAGGGATATAGACAGGTTAAGCAAGTGGGCAAGAAGGTGTTAGATGGAGCATAATGTGGGGAAGTGTGAAATTATCCACTTTGGTAGTAAGAATGAAAAAGCAGAAATTTTTTAACAGGTGAGAGACTAGTAAATGTTGGGATTCAGAGGGATTTGGGTGTCCTTGTACACAAATCACAGAAAGTTAACATGCAGATACAGCAAGCAATTAAGAAGGCAAATGGCATGTTACCCGTTATTGCAAGGGGGGTTGGAGTATAAGAATAAGGAAGTCTTGCTGCAATTATATAGGGCTTTGGTGAGACCACACCTGGGGTACTGTGTACAGTTTTGGGGGAAGAAATTCGGTATCGCCCCGTTTGGGGCGCTAACTTTTAAAAGTTGAAATAGTGCCAGGCGCTAATGTCTTACAACTTAAAAAAAATTCGGGGTTTGCGCTCCAGGAAGGAAGTGGAGCACCAAATCAAGCGCTCCACTTCCTTCCTGGAGCACAACAGGCAGCAGCGCTGCACACTGTGCCGTGCAGTGCTGCCGTGTTGGAAGGCTCCTTCCCTCCTTTAAAGGGAAGGGCCATCGCTACAGGCTCTGCAAGGAAAAAACTTACCTGGTCCCCGACGGTAGCTGCGATCCGGCCCGATCAGCCTGATGCACTGCAGCAGAGTGCTGGGCTGATCGATCGCTGGAGAAGAAAAAGGAAATAAAAACCAGAAAGACCGTTTGAGAATTTTTTCCACTTACCTCGGCCACCTCGCCTTTAAATATCAACCCGAAGCGCCCGGCCTCCCGATGAACGCCTCCTGCAGCTGTCGGTGTTTTCGCCCAGCGATGCTGCAGGGGGCGGAACCGAAGTTTGGGTTCGGGGCGCTACCGGTGCGATGCGCACAGTGATGACATCACGATCTCCGAGCGAAGGAAATCGGGGCACAACGCCATACCGCCGCCGCAAACCCCCCCGCCGAATATAGCGAGAGTCAATCTTCTCGCCTCGTCCGGTCGGTAAGTGATTAGCGGCCCATTATCGCCCCCCGGAGGCAATAACGGGAGGCGCTAAGGTACCCAATTTCTCCCCCTTGGTCTCCTTACCTAAGGAAGGATATACTTACCTCAGAGAGAGTGCAACGTAGGTTCACTAGATTGATTCCTGGGATGAAAGGACTGTTCTATGAGGGAGATTGAGTAGAATAGGCTTATATTCCCTGGAGTTTAGAAGAATGAGAGGGATGTTGTTGAAATGTATAAAATTCTTAGAGGGTTTGACAGGTTAGATGCTGAGAGGCTGTTTCCCCTGGCTGGAGAGGCAAACTAGGGGTCATAGCCTCAGGATAAGGGGTGATTTAGGACTGAGTTGAGGAGTAATTTCTTCACTCAGAGGGTTGTGGATCTTTGGAATTCTCTACCCCAGAGGGCTGTGGATGCTCAGTCGATGAGTATATTCAAGACAGAGATCGATAGATTTTTGGTCACTAAGGGAATCGAGGGATATCGGGATAGGGCAGGATAGTGGAGTTGATGTAGAAGTTCAGCCATGATCTTATTGAATGGCAGAGCAGGCTCGGGAGACCATATGGCCTACTCCTGCTCCTATTACTTATGTTCTTATGTAATATCATTAAGAGGGATGTATACATCCTATACATATAGCCTATGCAAGGCATGCATGAGTCACAGTAGTTAGCTGGAGCTAGGTTATTTGAAGTCATATGTCAGACATTTAGGCAATTGCTTCCACTTGTAATTTTGTCATAACTGCAGAATACCCCTGAGGTACAAATAAGAGGCATCTATAAATGTCTAATTCTCAAGGCAGTCCTGTTTACAGAAGATAAAGCTCTTGGGGCGGGGGTTGATTTAATTTGTGCGTTAGAGTTAGGCCATGCATTCAGTATAGTAGTAATTTTGTTGGAGCAGTCATTGGGGTCTATTTTGACTTTTGAGCAGCTGATTGGCAGAGTGCACTGGTCGACCCCCTCCATTCCGGCAGTGAAGTGACCCCGTGATTTGAGGCTCCGGCCTCATTTAAACTTGGTAGGCAAGCTGCAGGGCCTCAAACAGGCGACCCGATGCAGCTCACTGGATTGAAATCTGAAAGCTACTGCCAATGACCCAGATTAATTTTGGGGGCCCCGAAGGAGCATGAATGCTTCACCAGAGCACACAAAAAGAATTCAAGACTTACCCATGGAATTTATCAGAGCCTACACTGCGCAGGCTCCGACCAGTTCCTACCTAAAATGCAACTGGTGTCCTATTTATGTCATAGGCCCCCTATTTCTGTTTTGAAAGGGGCCTATCACCTGAAATAGTTGGGCACTTTGGACACCTGGCGGTAGGCTCCTTTTAAAATGGAGCCGGCTGCATCGTTGGTGTTAACAGAACAGTAAGGCTACTGACCCCATTTTGAGGCTGTTACCTTCCCGTTAATACCAGGAATGGGCACTCAAAATTGACCCCATTAAGTTTGGCACACTTTCCGAAAATTCCTCCTGTGAGCAATCGGCTTAATGCACAGACCCCAGAAATTTTAGTTAAAAAAAAATCTCAATACGAATGAGAGGAAGTAACTGAAACTGTACAGACCATTTGCTTCCCTTTGTCCCTCATACACCAATTACAAAAAATAGGAGAAATTGTTTTAAAAAAATCAAATGCTGGCTCAAATAAATATTAGTTGCTGAGACTTGAAGGATGTATTTTACAAAATTAGCAAAAGACTTGTATTTAGATTGTGCCCTATCACATCTCTGAGTAATGTCTTCAAACGCTTCATACAGTGAATTACTTTGAAGTGTCATGACTGTTGTTTTGCAAGCTCGTCTAATGCCTCTGTTAAAATAGTGGATGAAGGAATTTCATATTTGTATGCTGATATTCATGCAGCATAAAATATTCAGTCCATTAGATCATTGGAATATTGGCATTTGAGTTTTTGTTCAATCAGCCCACAGTTCAAATTTGAGAGTTCGGTAAACCAAAGTAAAAGGGCAGACTTGGCGAAAGACCGAGTCAGAGAGAATAAGCTAGGAGGCAGATGGGAGAGGAACATGACTGATTGTCATCTGTGGGTTTGGGGAATACATAGTAACATTCAAATGTATTCTTAAAAATATTAAAATGTCTGGAGTTGAGAAAAGGTTATATGGCCCATTAAGTCTGCTCCACCCAGAGTCGATATATGATTTTATTATCATGGACTTTATCTTCTCCTCCATTACCTGTTGATCCTCTATTTTAAGGACGTTCCTTATCTTTCCTGAAATAAAAAAGCAGTCCGCGTAATATCTTTTTATCCCTCAGTCTCTCTTCTTGACTAATCCAGCTGAAACATCCCATAAAATAATCATCATAAACCAATGCTTCTACACCTACAGCAACAAATAACATCATGACTAGTGAAGAATTTAGGAAATAACACAATGATCTTCAAAGTTACTATCCAAAATGCTTTTCCATTTTAAATTACTGTGAACAAAAATGTGTTTTAAGATTTCAGGCTGAATGATGATCAAGATAAGGTTGCTAACACTTATATAATATTGTAAAGTATGATTCTCTAATAAACTATGTAAACATTGTGCTGCATCTCAGACAAAACAATCTAATTGTTCCTCTGGCCAAGAATTTTATGCTTTTTTTGTGTAAAATGAATAATTACTGCATTGTGGGTCAAAGTCACAGCAAATAGCCTGCTGGCTTGTCACACTGTTGTAAATATTATCTTTCAGACATTGATGAATGCTTTGAAGGTGGACTGGGAACTTGTGGTCAGATCTGCACCAACACGCCAGGGTCGTACACCTGCTCCTGTCTGCCTGGTTACACATTAGAGGACAATAAATGGTCTTGTCATGCAGACTGTAAGTCACTGATGAACTGATTTTTATGTTGTTCTTTTTAAAGCAAGAGGAAAGCAACTTAAGCCAAAAGAAAAACTACACTCTAAAATATAACCTAATACTTCAGTGCTACTTTGGTATCTGATTAACATTCATGTCTACTTCCCTTAGTTCTAAGTCAAATATCAAATGAATGCTACATATAATAAAACTCTAGGTTGGATATTTCTGTGACCACCAGCGATCCCACTTGTTTTGACCTTGAGAGAACGATACAATTGAACTGTCACTGCTTTTGGATTTATCCTCTTTTTGTCTAGTGTTAGAAATCCTTGGCTAGGACTCAAAGAAAGGGTGGCCTAGTCTAACAGGGAACAGGTGAGGGATGATAGGAGTTGACATCCAAATTTTCACTTTTACTTATTGTTCCTGTTGTTATGAATACTAAGATCGGTTAGAAGCTGGTCTTCCCCCTATCATTATAATTGACATCTTGGCCACCTTCTGTCTGTAATATGACGATAGAGAATTCAATATTCCCAATTTTCCCAAAGCTGGTCAAATTATCCTTTGGGAAAACAGACCAATAACTTAAATGGAAATGAAAATCAGGGGAGATGTCGAACGAGCGGCTGAATTGATATGACCCATTTTACATTAACACAAAGTCAAAATTAACCCATTGTGTGTTAATTAAATGTGAAATAAAAAGCTAACTGGGACCCTTCTACAATACAATAAGGCTGATCCTCCAATCAGATGCTTCTGGCAAGGAGTGGCACTTGTAGAGAGTGGGATTGGGAAATTGTGGGGCTTCAGACTATGATTTTCCATCCATTTAAATTAATAGATTAAAAAATCAAGGTCTGCAGGCCCACAATTTCTTGACCTCTGTTTCTCGCGAGTGCCGCTCCAGGGCCTGAGTAGGAAACAACCATTAACGCTTGTCACTAAAATGAACAAAAATGTTGGTCTAGCATTGTGAGAACAGATTCCACTGCAGTCGTCAAAGAAACTAAAGGTTGTAAGCTGAGCTGGAAGAAAGTTGTTGGCAAAAATCTAGGCCAGCTGTCAAATTCTTGAGAAAAACCTAACCCAGTCCAGTTCAGCAGTCTAATGTCATTTACGTAAATGAAGTCTACATATTCTAAATATGCTAACATCGCTCTGCTCTGTGCAAACAGAAAATCCAGTAACCTGTGGAGATTGCTAGGATATACTGACCGACAGCAATGCTTTGCCTGGGAAGTGGCTGTTGATCTGCATGGTCTTGTGTTGCTGATCACTAACGACCTGGGCACTGAAGGAGTGGAACCCCTTTCAGTAAAACACTGTTGTTTTCCTGTGGTTAACAAATCTGTAGCTGTCTTACTTGAGAGGATTTTGAACAATTTTGCAAACCAATGACAACCAGGTCTGATGCAAGGATTTCAGTAATTAATTAGAAGGAAAATGTTGCAAGCAAAATAAAACAAAACTATCAATATCATTAATAAATATGCTAATTAATGCATTGAAATGTCATAGATTCCATCCCCTATCATTGCATTTGCATTTTTATTGTATTTATATTTCACTTGCAATTTTTCAGTTAATTCCTCTTATGTTAGATTCCCTCAGTACCATTACACCATTCTCTAGAAACTGTTAAATCTATTCTGTAATCAACATGCAAGAGTGGCCACGAGTGACTTGCCTGAATATTTGTCTTCTTACTAGAAAGCAGGTTTTGCTCCACTAGGTACCTGCCCCTGCAAACTCTAACTGTAATTGGGAAATCACTGTGCTAGGAATCACATAGGCAAACCTACATCATAGCACTTTGTGTTACAGGTCTTGATACACTTACATCATTAGGCAGGCTTCCATACAGCAGCTCTTAGTTGGACTAAGCCAGTATCCTCTGAGACATACTGGGCAGGTCGGTCGTGCTGCCGTTGACTGTGCTTGCCACAAGTATTTGAATAACCAGGAGCGTGACGTCAATCGGCGTGCAACACCGATTTGACGCACGCTCATCCATTTTGGAGCTCGCCGCTCCTCTTACCGCGCTCTCCAAAGCACGCCCGTGTGTGCAGCTGTTGACAGCGCGTCAAGACGTGAGAAAGCGGCGGAGAGCTAGAACCCGTACAGTAAACAGCTTCTGAGATAACTGGTAACTACGGAGAGCTCAGATTATGTAATTGGAGTGAAAACTGCTTCCAATGAGATGCATCAAAGCACCCCCCTGGTCAGTCAAACATTACAGGAGGTAAATACTTTTAAAAATAAACTATACTGTACTACAGTTGTAAGAATCTCAGGAAAAAAATCAAAGCTGCATTTACTTACACTTTATACATTGGGTTTTCTAGTTTAGGAACTGAGAAGAGAAGATGCAAAGTTTGGAAGTCTGCTTTTAAAAGGCTTAACACCATATTCTCACCAAGAGTTCTTCAAAAGTCTGCTGCTGTTAAAAATTTAATTGAACTCTCTTCTGCACGATTTACACCAGTAAACTCCTGACCAAGAGGTTCATGTTCCCTTTTTAAAATGTTTTATTTCAATTGATTTCTCATGCAAAGGTCATCTGTGCCACAATCTTATGTGATGTTTCCAGTCACAGTCACTCCAGATCGGAGCCTGTGCTTTAAGAGCCACTCACCACTCACCAGAGAGTGAGTCCCTTATGTGATATGCAGGCTAGTGCACTGTCACTGCTAGCTGCAACACGGAGCATCCCCATCCCCCTCGAGCACCATGGTGGAGCACAAACCTCCACACAGCAACCATCTGGGTGAAACACCTGTGGACCTATGGCAGCCAGCGAAGGTGGGAGTACCAGGCAGTCTGCTGCCCATTTGTGGACCCCACACAAGACCCAGACAAATGTCCGTGAAAGTAAGAGGGGGAGCCGTGGACAAACAAAGGCCTCCTAATGTGCCACAATGCACAATGCTCCAACCCTGCAAGGGCCATCAGTGGACTCGATACCTCCTGACCCAGCAAAACCCAGGAACCGCCACCAAATGATCCGAAACAGCACATTTCCCAAGAACGCCGCACCGATCCTTCAGACGTGACCTTCGGCATCCTGCTCGGGTTACCGTCGGAAAGAGCGCATTGCACAAGAGATCTGTGCTCCGCTCATGTAAATCAGCAGGCAGCACCAAAATACCGGTGCTGCCTGCGCTCTTTTGTGGGTGGCCGTTAACCTCGTCTTGTGGTGGCACTGGCTGTTTTCTGGCCGAATTGAATATCTAGGCCTGTATGTTTTGTGTGTCACCTGAGATCTTTGGAAGCCCTGTTTTTGCTGGTCTTTCTCAGCCTAATGCAGGTTGCCAGCCATAATAATTAGGATACTGTACATTTATGATATGGGCAGTGAGAATGCCTTACACCTCCAATGGATTAGCTTTACAATATGATACACCTTTACTTTAAGTACCTTTTATGGCAGTGATAGCCTAGTTTAATGCATCTCTTCCGTGCAGTGATGTGGTGAAGCCACTTACACCAAACAGTAATTTCAGACGATGTGATAAACGATTAGGAAATGTGCACCAGTCTTTATTCTGAGTATTACTGCTCGGTAACCCCAAATAATGGAGGCTTTGCTGCTTATGTTAATAGTAATTTACAGGCTCTGTGGTGTCTCTGATCAGGTCCAGTTCATACATTTATATGCTTTTAATTTCTTTAAGCTCCACCACCATACCTCATCTTCAGCCATGGTAATGCAATATTCAAGATTGACAGAGAGGGAACTAACCACCAGAGGCTCGTGACCAATTCTGGGCTTTCAGTCCTCTTGGACTTCCACTACAGGAATGGAAGAATCTACTGGGCAGATACGGAGAAAGGACTGATACAACGGGCTTTTATAAATGGCACAAAAAGAGGGGTAGGTGTACAGTACTGAAGGCATAGCTTTCAGGCTTTATTCTTGCAAATTTTAGACATGTTCAGATTGTGATTTTTTGAATTCATTCATGGGATGTGGGCGTCACTGGCAAAGGCAGCATTTATTGCCCATCCCTAATTGCCCTCGAGAAGGTGGTGGTGAGCCGCCTTTTCAAACCGCTGCAGTCCGTGAGGTCAAGGTACTCCCACATTGCTGTTAGGTAGGGAGTTCCAGGATTTTGATCCAGCGGTGATGAAGAAACGGCGATATATTTCCAAGTCAGGATGGTGTGTGACTTGGAGGGGAACTTGGAGGAGGTGGTGTTCCCATACGTCTGATGCCCTTGTCCTTCTAGGTGGTAGAGGTCTTGGTACTCTTCAGATGAAATTTGTGGCCATTCCACTAAATGAAATTAAGTCAAACATCGAAGTCTATGGATTTGGACTAACCTTTATTGGACCTGTCAGAAAAAAATACTAGTTGGCTGATTTTAAATGTTATGAAACTGAGAAAGACATGTGTATTATACTTATCAGCGAAATGAATGATCAAACCTATCTTCAAGAAGTCTACACTGCATAAAAACTCTGAAAAGTAGGCAAACAAGAACATTTAATTTTGAACTGAATGTGCTCTTTTATGTGACTGACCACCTTCCCTCAACTCAGCCTTTCAGAGACAGATTCTGAGGTGCTGGAAGAGCAGGTTTGCAGGGGGATCACAGAGCCGGGAGAGCAGGTTCTGCACCTATTTGATGCTGGGTTACTATTTCTTAGTGTGAGAGGGCTGGATTTTGTCTTGGGGTCGTGTCATCCGCATTTCGTGTTCCCCCCCCCCCCCCCCACCACCCCCCGACTCTAGATTAATGTGGATCAATGATGCAATTTTCACTTAATTGGGCAATTGAGTTCCAGCATGTGGGAACCCATGAACTAATTAATGGTTTCAGTCTGAAAGTCGCCTCTGATGATGTCATCATTGCTGACTGCCTGGCTGTTGGTGAGAGAGGACCTGCCTGGCTTATGATGTGAGTGAACCTGGATGCAAAATGTGTGTGATATGAGAGAGAGAGAGAGAGAGAGAGAGAGAGAGAGAAAGAGAGAGATTTTTTTTGCATCCAGGTCCTCTCACAGCAGAGGCCAGGCAGTCTCTGAAGACATTCAATGCAGCAGCATCAGAGGCGACTTTCAGACCTACTACTACTACCTTCATCACATCTCCATTATAATAGCGGACCTGCAGCTGATGGTCAGCTATCCACTTGTGCTCCCGCCAGGTTTCACTGGCGTGTTTCACATCAGGCGTGCTTCACGTCGGAAAAGGGTTAAACTAGCTAAAACGTTTCAAAATGGCATTACAGAGCCAATTTAGGGCTTGTTAAGGGCTTTAATGGCCTCTCCGGCCTCTTGGAGGCGGGACGGAGTCGGGAACCCCGCGACTGATTTTGTCAAAATTGCGTGGAGGCGGGATGGAGTCGGGATGGGGTCGGAAACCCCGACCCCGCAAATTTAACCCCCCACAAGCCTCCAAACCCGACTCCATGGGTCATTGAAAATCCAGCCCAGAGAGTTTAACCATGTCATACCCAAGGCTCCAGATTTGATGCAAAAACATTTCAAAGAGCAGCTAGCACAATCCTGCAGGATTTGCCCCAGATTTGTTTTTATTTCTTGTTGCGTCCATTTAGAATGCGAGCAAGGGAAGCTTCATGGGTGCAAGAGCTCTTAAAGTGGCATAGGTTTGGTCTGTGTTATTTTGAAAAGTTTTTATTAGATGCTTTTTCATATTTCTGAAAATGTGATTAATTTTTTGGGAGAATTTGTTTTGAGGGCTTTTCTTTTTCACACCTTAAGGTAACTTTGTTTTTAAATTGACTCAAATACAGAATTTCATGATTAAGATGATACAAGCTGAAAAGATAGGCATTCCAGAGAGATCGGCAAGCCCCAGCCCATATTTGCAGACCTTGGCACACCTACCTGCTCATCAGTGAGAACAATTAGCTCAGCTTGCTCCAGGTCAGCAAGGAGCATGTTGCAGATCTTTGCCATTCTGCAGCAAGGCCTCTTGCAGTTAACTTGCAACTATAGCGATAGCACTGCCACAGCTTGGCAAGGTTACTACTGCCCTCAATTCTGGCTCATTCCCAGCTAGCACTGTGATATCAACTGATGCTCTTCTCATACATGCAAAGACAGGTGACTGATGTCTCAGTCAGCATGGCCAGCATTTTCACCTCCTTTACCGCTACATAGCATGGCATAGCTGCCCAAGGTAACCACACATTACATAATTTCCCACAGTACCGGGGTCACTGATGATTGCTATATGCCCAGCTTGAAATCTACCCTGGGTGTCAGTAAGTGGCCATGTTTGTGTTAGAATGGTTTGATGCATGCAATATGTGAACGTGGTAAGGCTTTCAATTCCAAGTTGTAGCTTGAATGCGTGCTCTACTGAAGTATGACTGTGTATGAGATGCAACGAAACAGCTGTAAGTTCGTGTGACAGCTTAGCATAGGCAAGCAGTAAGTGTGGAACAGGTTAACAAGCAAACTTTCATGACAAGCAATCTCAGGCCATCTACCTGATACATGGTACTGTAAGGTAGTCTCACTTGGCAGATTCCTTAATGCGTGTCATCTTCTCCCACATCTATTCCTGGGTCCTGCAGGTATTGTACACAGCTTTGAGGCAGGCCACTACCTCCTGCCAAGCATAGCGCACTGCTGTGTTGTGGGAATGATGCATGGACTGCCAAACTGGGCAAACCTCTTCACACTCTCCTCATATAGCAACACATTCACTTCATCAGTCATCATTGCTCCCCCATTTGCCCACAGACTCATTTTGTCTCCCCACTTATATTTTACCTTTGCTTGTTTTTGGCCTGCGACTTTCCAAATCTACATCGCCTTTCCCCCCTTTGAAGAGGCTAACAAATATTTTAAAAATTGGAAGTATTTTTGCCCCTTTAAAAGTAAAGTGCTGTACCCCTCTAAATGCTCCAAGTAGTATGAGAACATGCTGAATTACACTTACATTCTGTCCCCTCCATCACATGCTCCCTGCACTCGGACTAATGGCCACATGAAGCATATGCTTATCAGTTAAAGTACAGGACCTCACAAACTCAGGACTGCATAGTCGGCCCTAGTGGGGAGGGGGGAAGAAAAGAACAAAGGTGGAAATGGTAAAAGAAACTAAAAGCAACTGAACTGAACTATAGAAAATGGTAGAAAGAAGCAGAAATAAAAGAAAAAAAGAAAATTGAAAGAGAAACCAAACATGAATTGCGTAGTATAAAATTTGGGTTTTTTATGAAGCTACAGCAACTAATCACGACTTTGACATTCAGATTTTGGATACACTCGTCCTGTATTTTAGAAGGGTAATTTTATGAGTTGCACTTGGACTGTAGATCAACAATTTTGGATATTTTGGGTGTTTTTGGTTGTCCATTCATTAAAATGAATGGTCCGAATACCTTGGCAGGCACATGCTTGAGTTTCTGATATGCGCTTCTAGCAGGTGAGGCTCCACACTGGGAGCACAAACCCGTTATATTACTCTTCAGAAGTGTGGAAAATCCATTTTATAATGACACTGGGAGTGAAATTGTTTATCGGCAAAAGTGCGAAATGGGCGATAGCGAATTGGCAGCCTGTGTAAAACAGCTGGGCGTGTTGTAAAAACGTGATGCCAATTCGCTAGCGCCTGATTCTCACTTTCACCGAAGACCAATTTTACCCCCACTAACTCTATCCTGCTCCTAATATTCATAATAAAAAAAAACAACAATAATTCAGTAATAGTTCTTAAAATACTACCATAGCACATGCCCCACTGACAGACACACAGTCATTATTGCAACTGTATATGTCACAATTATGTAACTGAATAAAACTGCTATAATATTTTGTAACTTCTGGATTGATATTTGTTGTGAATTAATGCCCAATTCTCTAATGAAGGAAGTTCACTAATGTAAAGAGACAGCTGACATCAGTTGGACTAAATTCCAATAAAGATGCATTGTTATCATTTAATCTGTTTTATTATTTTTTCTGAAGATAACATCAAAGGATAATGAACCTGTCTTATTTGCATCACAGAGTGTACGGGCTGTAGGGAAAGGTCTTTTGGGGTTTGCTGTGGATTGGTTGCACAACACCATCATTTGGACCAATCAAAAGAAAGGAACCATTGAAATGTCGAACTTACATGGAAAGAATTTCAAGATCCTGTTGAAAGAACTGACTTTTCCCACTGTCATAGCAGTCGATCCAGAACAAGGGTAGGACATTGATTTATTCTTTTCTGCTTTCCAGATTTAAAGACCGCTTTTCCAAATGTATAATCCCGGCAGTAAATCGGGTGAGGCTCTGCAGCAGGTGTAGGCATTCAGAAAATTGGCCCTGTTAAGAGTACGTGTTTTAATAAAAGCTTTGAAACAAAGGCAGCAAATAAGAGTACATTATTTGAGATCCTCCCTCGGCGAGAATGCGATCAGAGAATCAGGCGCAGAGGTCACTTTTACTTATTGGGCTGTGTGAGGCAGTAGGGTAGCACACCATCGTTTCATGCTTGAGGACTTGGATTTTGAACCAGCCCAGAATGCTGGTGTGAAACCCGCCTCTCTCTGCTAGCCAGAAGAATCTTAAAGGAAATGAGCTTGGGCAGTTTCAGGTGGGCACTGGGTGACAGCACAAAACACCTACAATTTGTTAGTGATAAGAACATAAGAACATAAGAAATAGGAGCAGGAGTAGGCTGATCTGATCTTGGCCTCAACGCCACTTTCCCACCCGCTCCCCATAACCCTTGACCCGTTCTGAATCGGATTGACAATCCGATTCAGAATGACCACAGGATAGTTAATACAAAAGCAAAATACTACGGATGCTGGAAATCTGAAATAAAAACAGAAAATGCTGGAAATACTCAGCAGGTCAGGCCGCATCTGTGGAGCGAGAAACAGAGTTAACGTTTCAGGTCGATGATGAAGGGTCAGGTTCTGACGAAGGGTCATCGACCTGAAACGTTAACTCTGGCTGCGATTTTATCGATCGATGCGGCTTGGGAGTGGGTCAGCTGGTTTCCTGGTTGCAGTCCTGTCCCCAACTTCATCCGGCCCACGGACGTGATTTTACATCAATTGGCCTTGTTAAGCCCGCCCTGTGGGCTTGCCAGCCAATTAAGAAGAAGCCGGTCAGATGATGTCATTTGATGACGCATCATCTGCTGGTTTTCTTAAAGGGACCACGCACAATTTTTCTTTGACAGCTCATTTCTCAGTGTTTGACAGCATTGAGGTGCTGCAAACACTGACAATCACTGTTCAAAGGTGAGCTCTTGCACCCAGGCTCTCCAGTGACTCCCTCCTTAGGCTAGAACAGAAGGCAGCTGCAGGTGAGGTTACAGAAGCGATCTGTCACTGGTGAGAGAGGTTCTCCCAATGAGGTGGGACTAGACATACAAATCAAAACTTGTTACCTACAGAAAAGTGTAAATGCATTAAAAATGAATTTCCCAACATTTTCTTAACTCTGAAACTCACCAGTGCACCATTGGATCCTTCACACCACTTCTGCAGCTGTCATCAATGCAGAAACATTACAGCAGACTCACAACACGCCACACTTACCTGGCGTGGTGTCCAGACGTTGGGAAACCCGAAGTAGAAGTGTCAAAATTGAAAAAGAGCCTGTTAACTGCCAGTTAACAACCTTTAACAGGCAGTTAAGTAGCTATAATCCTCTTCCCGCCGCTAGGTGTCAGGTCCACGCGCAAATTGGGGACCTGACACTTGGGAAGATTGATTGGAGGCGGGTTGACGGTGGGTTTCCTGCCCGCTGTCAATCTTTGCGATTTTGCCAGAAGTCCCACCTCCAAACCTGCACTCTGAGCGCCCGCAAAATTCCGGCCTCTGATTCTCTCTCCACAGATGCTGCCTGACCTGCTGAGTATTTCCAGCATTTTCTGTTTTTATTACAGGATAGTTAATGTTAGAAATGGAAATGTCATCCAGTAAGGAGTGGAAGCTTGGGTAATAAAGAGGAAGCGTTGCACTCCATTTATCCTATGCTATAGCTGGTCTGGTTTACTGCTTGATGTTGACACTGAGATGGATAAAGAGAAACTGTGTTCCATTCCTATTCCCAACTCTGCTATACTGGGGTAGATTTTTAACTTGCTGTCCCGGCGTATCAGTGGCATTGCGCATCGGCCGCAGAATCAATGAATATGAAAATCCTGCGGGTTCTAGAACGGCTGGCTGATCCACGATGCCTGTTTTACACCCGGGCGCCAAGTTGAAAATCTGCCCCACTGCACCTTAAAAGCATAATCAGCAAACTATGATAAAAAGAAAAGAGAGCAGAAGAAAGCTCAAAAAAAGAAAAAAAGATTTGCATGGAAATTATATAAAGGGCTAAAAACGGCTACTTACATTGTTTCTCCTGGCCTCCCGCCAAAGTAATGGCAGAAGATCAGGAGAATCCCACGGAAATTTCAGACCAATAGAACTTTTCCAAAGGTGCTTTAAATAGCAGTTATGGTCAACAGGGCATTCAGAGGAAGGCCAAACCTCCCTCCTGTAAAAAATGTCATGTCTGGGAGCTGATTTGTGAAGGAACGCTCCTTTTAAACTACACGGAGATCACATACCAGCTGCGGAGTTACTGGGATTCCACAGTGAAGACCTAACACATACATTTTTGTGCTTAACCTCTTCTCAGCTGGGCTGATCCTAACCATTTCTCCTTCTTTCTGTGGCATAGATGCAGCTTCACAATAAACACAACCTACTGTAAACTTTCTTTTTATTGCCGTTCATTATTTGCATCCGATATTATTTTTATTCTCTTTTTCTGCTTTTTGTCTTAAATGATCCCTTTCAGATTATCCTATTATTTTCCGTTTTATGAGGCCCCGTCTGCCCTCTCAAGTGGACGTAAAAGATTCAACGGCATTATTCAAAGAAGATCAGAGAGTTCTCTGGTGTTCTGACCAAAATTTATCCTTCAACCAATACCATAAAAATGGATTAACTGGTCATGTATCTCATTGCTGTTTGTAGGGCTTGCTATGTGCAAGTTGTCTGCCCTGTTTGCCGACAAAAGAACACTTTGGCTGCAAAGCAGTTGTAACATCCGAAGGACATGAAAGACACTATATAAATGCAAGCTCTTCCTTTCTTTTACAATGTTAATGCCTTCTCTTCTTATCGATCTTATTTTATGTCTTAACATTTTTAATTTTTTTCTATTTCTTCTTATGTCACATTCTTCAGTTTTTTTTATGTTTGGTAATTTATTTGCCTTCGACTCAACAGCATTTCACTTCAGGATGGGCAAGATAGGGACCTCACTATGTGAGGAATCACAGATTCAGAACTGGTATACAGTCTTTAAGTGGAGGAAAAGATACTGGTGATACCACCAACTAAAAATAAGGGTTGCACATGTGCATATGCATGCCACCTTTCTAATATTTCATGGGAACATCCACAAATACTTGTCCTGTAATTTAATGGCCTAGAAATTCCGTTCCCTATGGGTGTGTACGCGCTGTGTACTCACCCGTAGGGCCAACGGAAGTGTCGGTTTTACGCATGCACTGCGCATGCGCTGGAAACCGGCACTTCCGTTCTCTGCAGAAAGGGCTCCCCAGGTCAAACGCCTGCTTTTGACCTGGGAGCGCGTACGGCAGAAACTTCAATTTTTTTCACACTGGCTTGAGTCCAGGTAAGTCGGGAACAGCTGCGCCTAGAAAAGCAGGCGCAAGGCCTGCTTTTAGCAGGCTAATAGTTTAAGAAAGCAAAAAAAAATATTTTTTTCCCACTGATTTATCATTTTAAAATACTTTAAAGAAAGGTAAGTTTATTTTTAGCCCCGTTAAAAACTTTAATCATTTTTTTCAAAAATTAAAATTTTTGTTTAAAATAGTTAATTTATGTAATTTATAGTCATTTTAAAAATGTGATTTTTTAAAAATTTATTTGAAGTTTTACTTATGTTTTGGGGCTAATCTCTATTCATAGATTTGACAGGTCTTCCTGTCAAATCTATGAATGGAGATTCCCTGCTCTGATTGGCTCCCCATGGCCCACGTGATCACAGGGACGCTGCGAACTACCTGCGCCCCTGGGATACGCGTGCCCTGCACACCGGCAGTTTGAAGAGGCACAGCAACGGAATTCTGCACCTCCCGGGAACCCTCTGCTCCAGGCGCAGATTTTTCCGGATCGCAGCCCTCCGCCCGCGGGAGGGCTGCAAACGGAATTTCTGGGCCAATGACTTACTCTCAATTTCCAGTGAATAGTTAAGCTTCCCAAGGTAAATCATGTCCATCCCGGGGATTAGAATCTGCGTTTTGTACTTTAAGGGATAATTGTTGGAGTTTGTGCTGCCAGTGGGGATATTCACCACCAGAGATGCTCATCAGAAATTTGGGCTCCTAGCAACATAGGCTCGTAAAGTTACCCATTTATGGGCAGGTTTTCGAACTCCTTGTCTGTCAATGGATGGAAAATAATAAGCAGTACATGCACAGTCTTCCGATCCAAACTTGCAGCTGGCAAGATACCTCACTGCGGGCAAGGATTCAGAATATATACTCCTTAGTATCAGCATCAAACAGTCCCAGGTCAGGAATAACATGGGATTGATTGGATCAAACGCAGCGTACTGTATCCTTACTCAACAATATGCTTTAATTTCAGCTTCAGAAACAACAGCAGTGATATTTTTGGATGTTCATGTGAAATGTTAATGCAGAGGTATTTGTTTCATCAATTTTATTTAACAATTGAAGATATCTACTTATGAATATTGCTCACATTTTTGAGAGATTTGCATGATTTCCACAACATTTTGCAGCTTTCTTAATGTTAATGAGTTTTCAATTTAACTGTAAAGTTCTGAAGACTCAAGCTTCAAAGTGATATAAATGGTTATGTGCTTGGGGTCTTACAGTGCTCATCTCATGCTCCAGATTCAACTCCTGAGTCAAAAAAATGTATTTCAGATATGACTGATACTTAAGTGTTACCTGGCAACCTGGCAAGTGGGATACTTTTCCAGTTTGTCTCATCACCAATCATTCCCAAGTCAGGTATAGCACAGCCAACTGCAGTGCAAAGATCGCTCTACTTTATCCCAACCGTAAGAGGTGAATGGTCCTTGTTGTTATGTGTAAAGAATACATTTATGTCACCTCAACACATAGCACCCAAATAGGTCTGCCCCTGCACCCCCCACCCTGCCCCCCGCTAATCTTTGACACGGAAGAGCAACCGTTAGTGTGAATTTTCCCATTTTCCACACAAGCCCACTTTACAACTATGCTATATTTTTGTTATCACTAGTTCTGATATGGGCCCATGCCCCCTAGAAACTCTCTTGAGACTGTGCAAACTCATCCACTTAGGACCTTTGCAGCTGGTAGAGAGAAAGCTTTCAGCGTATCACTCTAGATTGGATTCAAACTCCACCATCAGTGAAAGGAGAGTGGGGTAAGTTTTGGTCTTCAGCACTCCTGACACAAAGTTTGGCATCTGGGAGTGAATGTTGGAAAACTGAGCATGCGCTACCCATGATTTTCCATCAATTGATTTTAGTGGGCAGAAAATCACACAGTCTTCCTAAAGAGGGAAATTTATCCCAGTGTGCCAATATTGGACTGATACCGTATAAGACTTCCACTCCAGTCCTAAGAAAAACAAGTTAACTTTCGAGACTTATTTAACATATACATGATTACAATCTAGCAAATACGTCTATTATACTTACACATAGGATACCCATTGGGGATCAAGAGCATCACCAGTCCAGGCCAGTTCTTGATCAGTATACCTCCTGAAGATACGTTGCATTCTACATTTATGCCTTTACTATATAGTTTATAGGCGGGAGTTTCAACAGCGGCAGTGGGCATATAAAAGGCTCCAGACACCAGGTAAGGCCTCAGCGTGTCAGCGGGAGTTTCAGCGGTGGCAGTGGGCCTATAAAAGGCTCCAGAGACCAGGTAAGGCCTCAAAGCGTCGGCGGGAGTTTCAGCAGTGGCAGTGGGCCTATAAAAGGCTCCAGAGACCAGGTAAGGCCTCAGAGCATCGGCGGGAGTTTCAGCGGCGGCAGTGGGCCTATAAAAGGCTCCAGAGACCAGGAAAGGCCTCAGAGCATCGGCGGGAGTTTCAGCGGTGGCAGTGGGCCTATAAAAGGCTCCAGAGACCAGGTAAGGCCTCAGAGCATCGGCGTGAGTTTCAGCGGCGGCAGTGGGCCTGTAAAAGGCTCCAGAGACCAGGTAAGGCCTCAAAGCGTCGGCGGGAGTTTCAGCGGCGGCAGTGGGCCTATAAAAGGCTCCAGAGACCAGGTAAGGCGTACCAGTCTCCGAACTCGGAGGGAAAAATAATCGAAGTTTGACGTCACCAAAAAGCAGGTAAGTGATTGGTTGGTGAGTATTTCTCTCTAAGCTTAAATTCTGTGGTGTTAAATTTCTAGGGTCTCTGTGGTGTAGTGGGGACAGTTGGTAAATAAAGCGCCCTAGAGTATATCTGTAACTGGGGTATTGAATACATTTTTAATTTAATTAAAGGAGTAGGTCATGGCAGGTGAGATCAGCCCTGTGTTATGCTCCTCTTGCTCCATGTGGGAATTCAGGGACGCTGCCAGTGTCCCTGGGGACCATGTGTGCGAGAAATGCATCCAGCTGCAGCTACTTGTAGACCGCATTGCGGCGCTCGAGCTGCGGGTGGATGAGTTTTGGAGCATACGCGATGCTGAGAGGGTCGTGGATAACACGTTTAGCGAGTTGGTCACGCCGCAAGGTAGGGCTGCACAGGCAGAAGGGAAATGGGTGACCATCAGGCGGAGCAGCAGAGGCAGGCAGGAAGTACAGGGGACCCCTGCGGTCATCCCCCTTTCAAACAGGTATACCGATCTGGATACTGTTGAGGGGGATGACTTAACAGGGGAGTGCAGCAGCAGCCAACTTCCTGGCACCAGGGTTGCTTCTGCTGCTCAGAAAGGGAGGAAAAAGAGTGGGAGAGCAATAGTGGTAGGGGATTCTATCGTAAGGGGAACATATAGGCGTTTCTGTGGCCGTAAACGTGACTCCAGGAAGGTTTGTTGCCTCCCTGGGGCCAGGGTCATGGATGTCACTGAGCGGCTACAGGGCATTCTTAAGGGGGAGGGTGAGCAGGCAGAGGTCGTGGTTCACATTGGGACCAACGACATAGGTAGAAAGAGGGATGAGGTCCTGCATCAAGAATTTAGGGAGCTAGGTAGCAGATTAAAGAGCAGGACCTCAAAGGTTGTAATCTCTGGATTACTCCCAGTGCCACATGCTAGTTAGTATAGGAATAGGAGGATAGAACAGATGAATGCGTGGCTAAAGAGTTGGTGCAGGAGGGAGGGTTTTAGTTTCCTGGATCACTGGGCCTGCTTCTGGGGAAGGTGGGACTTGTACAAGTCGGACGGTTTGCACCTGAACCAGAGCGGGACAAATATCCTTGCGGGGAGGTTTGCTAGCACTGTTGGGGGAGGTTTAAACTAACTTGGCAAGGGGATGGGATACAGAGTGGAGCTACAATAGGGGGTGATGTACAGTCAAATATAGAGAAAAAAACAAGTCAGCTTGGAAGACAGGGCAAACATGTAAGAGCAAGGCTGGAAGGCATCTATTTTAATGCAAGGAGTCTAGCGAATAAGGTGGATGAACTGAAGGTGTTGATAAACACATGGGAGTATGATATTGTTGCTATCACGGAGACATGGTTGAGGGAGGGGCAAGACTGGCAGCTCAATATTCCGGGGTACAGAATCTTCAGGCGAGACAGAGGGGGAGGTATAAGAGGAGGGGGTGTCGCAATATTAATTAAGGAATCAATTACTGCCATAAGGAGGGATGATATATTAGCAGGTTCCTCCAATGAGGCTATATGGGTGGAGCTTAAAAGCAAAAAGGGGGCAAGCACTTTGCTGGGAGCGTACTATAGGCCCCCAAACAGTCAGGGGGAGATAGAGGAACAGATATGTAGGCAAATCTCAGAGAAATGTGCAAATAATAGGGTAATAATAATGGGGGACTTCAACTTCCCCAATATTAACTGGGATAATCAGAGTGTGAAAGGCTTAGAGGGTTCAAAATTCTTAAAGTGCATCCAGGAGAGCTTTTTGAGCCAGCATGTAGAAAGTCCTACAAGAGAGGGGGCGGTACTGGACCTAATTCTAGGGAATGTGGCCGGCCAAGTGGAAGAAGTGCTAGTAGGTGAGCACTTTGGTGACAGTGACCATAATACGGTGAGATTTAAGGTGGTCATGGAAAAGGACAGGGATGGGCCGGAAATAAAGGTTCTAAATTGGGGGAAGGCCGATTTTAATAGGATAAGGCAGGATCTGGCCAAAATTGACTGGGATCAGCTGCTTGTAGGAAAATCCGCATTGGAGCAATGGGATTCTTTCAGAAGGGAGATTGAGATCATACAATGGCAGCATGTTCCCGTAAAGGTCAAGGGTGGTTCCAAAAACCCCAGGGAACCTTGGATGTCAGGGGATATACGAGAATAGATCAGGAAAAAAAGGAGGGCTTTTGGCAGATACAAAATGCTAAAGACGGAGGAAGCCCTAGAGGAGTACAAAATAAAGGAAAATCCTAAGATGTTTTATAAGTATATTAAGGGTAAGAAGATAACTAGGGAAAAAATAGGGCCCATTAGGGACAAAAGTGGCAATCTGTGTGTGGAGCCGGAAGATGTAGGTGGGATTCTAAATGAATTTTTTGCATCTGTTTTCACTATGGAGAAGGACGATGCAGACATAAAATTAGGGCAGGGGGACTGTGATATACTCGAACATTTTAACATCGAGAGGGAGGAGGTATTGGCGGTTTTAGCAGGTCTAAAAATGGATAAATCCCCAGGTCCGGACAAAATGTATCCCAGGCTGCTGTGTGAGGCAAAGGAGGAGATTGCGGGGGCTCTAACACATATATTCAGAACCTCTCTGGCCACAGGGGATGTGCCAGAGGACTGGAGAACCGCTAATGTAGTACCATTATTCAAGAAAGGGAGTAGGGAAAAACCGGGGAACTACAGGCCAGTGAGCCTAACATCAGTGGTAGGAAAATTATTGGAAAAAATTCTGAGGGACAAAATTAGTCTCCACTTGGAGAGGCAAGGATTAATCATGGTTAGCCAACATGGCTTTGTCAAGGGAAGATCATGTCTGACTAATTTGATTGAATTTTTTGAGGGGGTGTCTAGATGTGTGGATGAGGGTAACGCAGTGGATGTGGTATACATGGATTTCAGTAAGGCCTTCGATAAAGTCCCGCACAGGAGACTGGTCAAGAAGATAAGAGCCCATGGAATCCAGGGTGCCTTGGCACATTGGATACAAAACTGGCTCAGTGGCAGAAGGCAGAGGGTGATGGTCGAAGGTTGTTTTTGTGACAGGAAGCCTGTGGCCAGTGGGGTACCACAGGGATCGGTGCTGGGTCCCTTGCTGTTTGTGGTCTACATTAACAACTTGGATATGAATGTAAAAGGTATGATCAGTAAGTTCGCGGATGATACAAAAATTGGTAGGGTGGTAAATAGCGAGGAGGGTAGCCTCAGTCTGCAGGACGATATAGATGGGTTGGTCAGATGGGCGGAACAGTGGCAAATGGAATTTAATCCGGAAAAGTGCGAGGTGATGCACTTTGGAGGGACTAACAAGGCAAGGGAATACACAATGAATGATAAGACCCTAGGCAAGACGGAGGGTCAGAGGGATCTTGGTGTGCAAGTACACAGATCCCTGAAGGCGGCGGAACAGGTGGATAAGGTGGATAAGGTGGTAAAAAAGGCATATGGGATACTTGCATACATTAGCCGAGGCATAGAATATAAGAGCAAGGAGGTTATGATGGAGCTGTATAAAACACTGGTTAGGCCACATCTGGAATACTGTGTGCAGTTCTGGTCGCCACACTACAGGAAGGATGTGATCGCTTTGGAGAGGGTGCAGAGGAGATTCACCAGAATGTTACCAGGGCTGGAGTGCTTCAGCTATGAAGAGAGACTGGGCAGATTGGGTTTGTTTTCCTTGGAGCAGAGGAGGCTGAGGGGGGACATAATTGAGGTGTACAAAATTATGAGGGGCATAGATAGGATGGATACTAAGGAGCTTTTTCCCTTAGTAGAGGGGTCTATAACAAGGGGGCATAGATTCAAGGTAAAGGGCGGGAGGTTTAGAAGGGATTTGAGAAAGAACTTTTTCACCCAGAGGGTGGTTGGAGTCTGGAACTCACTGCCTGAATGGGTTGTGGAGGCAGGAACCCTCACAACATTCAAGAAGCATTTGGATGAGCACTTGAAATGCCATAGCATACAAGGCTACGGACCAAATGCTGGAATATGGGATTAGATTAGACAGGGCTTGATGGCCGGCGCGGGCTTGATGGCCGGCGCGGACTCGATGGGCCGAAGGGCCTCTATCCGTGCTGTATAACTCTATGACTCTATGGGGGAGAAATTCAGTATCGCCCCATTTGGGGCGCAATTATCGGCCGGGCGCAAAGATTAGCGCCTGCGCTAATTATCGCCACCGACTGCAAACTTGACTTTTATCGCCCCTGGAGGTGATTGGAGCGCTAAATCAGGCGCTTCACACCTGTCTTAAGGCGCAAAGGCCGAGGAGCGAGGCGCTACCTCAGAGCGCTGGCGAAGCTCATGTAATGTCAGTCAGCAATGGAACACACACACAATGGCACGGGCCAGTTCTTAAAGGGGATGGTTAATCTTGCTTTCCATCCACATCCTGCTCATTGCAGCCTTGAATCTCGGCCTGGAGAGACCTGCACATCAAATCTGCTGGAAAGAACAATGGAGAGTACCAGGCAAAGAGCTCAGAGTGCAGCCCCCACAGTCTCTTCTAAATCGATACAAGGAATGGCAAATCAAAATGAACCTGCAAAGTGCTGCTGAGTACCCAAAACTCCTTCACACAACGTTGAATCTCTCCAGAAGTCTCTCCCTCTCTCTCTCAGAATGCGTAGTTCAAAAATGGCACCAACAATAAAAGGCAGGAAGCGGTCACCTTTAAATAGCGCTCCCCCTTTCCCTTCCTGACTGCAGAACGCTCCCCTCAACCTGTTGTTGCTAGCGTCAGGCGGTAAGGCAGGGGGCGCCACTCAATATCCGCTCCGGGGCGATACCGGGGCGTTGCGCACTCGACTGACGTCACGATCTGCCGGCGCAGGAGACCGTGGCGGTAGTGTTTAGCGCCGCCGCAAAATGTCTAGTTAATTTCGCGAGCGGCGCAAACTTCGCCGCGCCTGGGCACTAGATGCTTTGCGCCCCATTAGCGCCCTCTTAAGGCGCTAACGGGAGGTGCAACCAACTGAATTTTTCCCCCTATGACTTTTGTTACAAGGTATGATGTGCTATCCCTTTGTCTAAAATTGACTTAAATCGGTTCTGTCCAGTTCTGCAGTACATCACATGGCTAGTTTTGGTACAAAGCTGTTAGCAGTTATATGAGGCCCCAGTCTTTCTCTCTACCAAATAATTCCAGTTCTCAAGTTTGCTGCATTCTGTTTTCCTTGTATTGTTCTACTCATCTCCATACTTTTTCAACTGACCTGGGCTTGACTGCATAGAACAGTACTTTCACTATCCGAGTTATGTACATAAGTTCCCTCTACGTTAAGCACGCTACTTATCTATAACTAGCTTTAACCAGTACTATGGTTCATTGCACCTATGCCAGTCACTCTTAGTTCTGCTTTTATATTTATTGTTGCTCAACCAGGCTGTTCTGTATATTCAGTAGAATTCAGTTAGTTCCTCTTGCTTATCAACACATATTGGGATTGATTTTGACTTTGTGCAATAACGTAAAATGGGCTGCTGCTTCACAATCACCCATTTTTACACTAGTGTACTGTCAAAATCTATCCTATTCTCTCTATGTATTCACTGTAGCATCCTATACTAACTAACCCATGATACTCTTTACCGATGCCAAGTTGTTAACGTATTATATTACACACTATCCTACAGCCAACCCTGCATACCATCAAGTCCCCAGAGAAAGCTTTATAACATTACTGTGATAATTAATACAAACTGCATAATCTTATTCCAAGGTATATGTTTTGGGCTTCAGAAGGCTCTGTTCCAAGCATTCAACGTGCAACTCTAAATGCCAGCAGAGCTGTCACCATTTTCAAGACCACCAAAAATGTGAAGACTTTAACTCTGGATCTTATTGACAAGCGGCTCTTCTGGGTTCAAAGTGATGTTGAGAATATCTCGAGCAGCATCGGATCATGTGATTACAATGGAGATTCAGCTCATATCATCAAACAATCAATGCAGTAAGTGTCATGACAAAAATAATCAAGGTTATTTTTGCACCCTAGGACCAACTCCTCACTATTGCTCTCTTTTTTTTAATATATGATTTTGAATTGTCAAATATCTCTCCTCCATTTCAACACCATTTTTACTCTGGTGCACTTGTATTGAACATGGATAATAATCAACAGTATATTCATTCTGTGCACTTTGTTAAATATATTAGCCTAGGTATTAGTTTTTGCAATATGACATAGAACATAGAACATAAGAACATAAGAAATAGGAGCAGGAGTAGGCCATTCGGCCCTTCGAGCCTGCTCCGCCATTCAATGAGATCATGGCTGATCTTCTGCCTCAACTCCATTCACCGGCCCTATCGCCATATCCCTTGATGCCCTATCGACTTCTGTTTTGAATATACCCAATGACTGAGCCTCCACAGCCCTGTAGGGTAGAGAATTCAAAAGATTCACCACCCTCTGTGTGAAGAAATTTCTTCTCATCTCAGTCTTGAATGGCCTACCCTTTATCCTGAGGCTGTGGCCCCTGGTTCTAGACTCCCCAGCCAAGGGAAACATTCTCCCAGCATCCACTCTATCAAGCCCTGTAATAATTTTGTATGCTTCAATGAGATCTCCTCTCATTCTTCTGAATTCAAGAGAAAACAGGCCCAATTTACTCAATCTCTTCTCATACGACAGTCCCGCCATCCCAGGAATCAATCTCGTGAACCTTCGTTGCACTCCCTCTATGGCAAGTATATCCTTCCTTAGGTAAGAAGACCAAAATTGTACACAGTACTCCAGGTGTGGTCTCACCAAGGCCCTATATAATTGGAGTAAGACTTCTTTACTCCTGTACTCAAATCCTCTTGTAATGAAGGCCAGCATACCATTTGCCTTCCTAATGGCTTGCTGCACCTGCACATTCACTTTCAGTAATTCATGTACAAGGACACCCAGATCCCTTTGAGCATCTGCATTCCCCAATCTTTCATCATTTAGGAAATACTCTGCCTTTCTGTTTTTTCTACCAAAGTGGATAACTTCACATTTATCCACATTATATTCCATCTGCTATGTTCTCGCCCACTACTGAGCCTGTCGAGATCCCCTTGAAGCCTCTTCACATCCTCTTCACAACTGACACTGCCACCTAGCTTTGTATCATCAGCAAATTTGGAAATGTTACATTTAGTCCCCTCATCCAAATCATTGATATAGATTGTGAATAGCTGGGGCCCAAGCACTGATCCTTGCAGTACCCCACTAGTCACAGCCTGCCATCCTGAAAAAGACCCGTTTATCCCTACTCTTTGTTTTCTGTCTGTTAACCAATTCTCAATCCATGCTAGTATATTACCCCCAATTCCATGTGCCCTAATTTTGTTCACCAACCTCTTGTGTGGAACCTTATCAAAGGCCTTCTGAAAATCCAAATACACCACATCTACCAGTTCCCCTTTGTCTACTCCACTAGTTACATCCTCAAAGAACTCCAATAGGTTTGTTAAACAGGATTTCCCTTTCATAAATCCATGTTGACTCTGCCCAATCTTACTATTAGTTTCTAAGTGCCCAGTTATTGCATCCTTTATAATAGATTCCAGCATTTTCCCAACTACTGATGTGAGGCTAACAGGTCTGTAGTTCACCGTTTTCTCTCTCCCTCCTTTCTTAAATAGTGGGGTTACATTTGCTATCCTCCAATCTGCAGGAACTATTCCAGAATCTATAGAATTTTGGAAGATAACAACCAATGCGTCCACTATCCCAATGGCCATCTCTTTCAAAACCCTAGGATGTAGGTCATCCGGTCCTTGGGATTTATCAACTTTTAGTCCCATTAATTTTGCTAGTACTGTTTATTTACTAATAATAATTTCTTTAAGTTCCTCATTCTCGCCACACCCTTGGTTTTCTCGTATTTCTGGGAGGTTTTTTGTGTCTTCCTCCGTGAAGACAGAAACAAAGTATTTATTTAATTTCTCAGCCATTTCCTCATTCCCCATTATAAATTCTCCCGTCTCTGACGGTAATGGACCTACATTTACCTTCGCCAGTCTTTTCCTTTTCACATACCTATAGAAGCTTTTACAATCCGTTTTTATATTTTTCGCCAGTTTGTGCTCATATTCCATTTTCCCTTTCTTTATCAATTTCTTGGTCCCCCTTTGCTGATTTCTAAAAAGATCCCAATCCTCAAGCTGACCGCTTTTTCTGGCAAATTTATAAGCTTCCTCCTTTGACTTAATACTAGCTTTAATTTCTTTTGTTAGCCATGGTTGGATCACTTTTCCTTTTGGGTTTTTATGCCCTAGAGGAATATATGTTTGTTGCAAATTATGCATTATTTCCTTGAATGTTAGCCATTGTATGTCCACCTTCATACCTTTTAGTGTAGTCTCCCAATCTACCATGGCCAACTTGTCTCTCATACACTTGTAGTTTCCTCTGTTTAGATTGAAGACCTTGGGATTTAGACATAGAACATAGAAAAATAGGAGCTGGAGTAGGCAATTCGGCCCTTCGAGCCTGCTCCGCCATTCAATATGATCATGGCTGATCCTCTATCTCAATACCATATTCCCGCTCTCTCCGCATGCCCCTTGATGCCTTTTGTCTAGAAATCTATCTATCTCCTTCTTAAATATATTGGCCCAAAAATTCGTGAGGAAGCCTTCGTGCGAGGGTAAGGCTTCCCCGCGATCTCTCACTGCGCGTTGGCTTTTTCAGTTCCAGCTCGCACGAACTTGATGTTCTGGACAGCTGCTGTGCTGGGCTTGCGTATCCCACAGGCGCAGTTAATTCGTGCGAGCTGTGGGATCACGTGACTCAGTTAAAGCCAATGGCAGCACACCATCTTCCATTCATAACTTTCACATAAGTGCTGTGAAAGCTATGAATACTATAGCCCCCTAAAAGAACAGCTAAACCTCAATTAAATTTTTTATAAAAAACCATCACATTAATAAAATAAGTATAGTTAAATAAATTAACCATTTTAAATAAAAAATTAAATTTTTGAAAAAATTTAAAATCTTTTTAAAAGTTATAAAAATAAACTTACCTGTCTTTAAAGTCTCTAAAAAAGATATACCTGTTAAAAAAAATCAAAATAATACTTAATTCACTACTTACCTTGTTAAAAGTGGGTCTTACTCCTCCTTTTTTTACGTGTAAAATCTTCCATACTTACCTGCGCGTTGAAACCACTAAGTGCACTGCATGCGCGCAGCCTGTAGCGCGCACGTGGTTCACCTAGGAACCGCCCCCTTTTCCATTCACCAAGTGCCGGTTTTCAGCGCATGCGCAGTGCATGCAGAAAACCGGCAATTGGAGACAGAATACGCGAGAGTACACAGTGCGTACTCTCGCGTATCAACACAAATTTTTGGGCCATTCAGTGACTTGGCCTCCACAGCCTTCTATGATAGAGAATTCCATTGATGTGAAAATATATGGCCTGCAGTTGAAGGGATAATTACAAGTCCTAGCCCTTCTCGGGCTACCCCAGATCAGGCATATTCCCCAGATGTTCCCCTTCAACTAAAGTTAGAGATAGCCGAATCCTATAAGATGCTTAATTGGGTCTAAAGGTCCAGACTATCTCTCCCTAAAGGAAAGAAACGACTTCAAGATATTACCGTCCTCCAGATAGCACTTTTAATAAGTTTAACTAGACTGTAACCTTCGGATATTATGAGGGTCCGGAAAACTCCCCCAGAATTCTGCAACTCCTCACAAAAGAGTGTACAGTGATTGAATTTGCAAGTTTGATACAGAAATACTCTGAGACAATTCTAAAAATATATAGATTTATTAAGGAACCGACATGTAGTTAACTGTTGGTGAGTCAATCGCAACTTTAACAGTTCAAAATACAAATAGCTTACATTTCTTATTCTCAGAGATCCTTATTCTCAAATCTTAACTTCGTTACATTTTTACATTTCTAAGTCTTATTCTTAATCCAGAATATCCACCAAAATCAAATAAAAGTACCTTTTGATCCCCGAGACTCAAAGAGTTAAAAACTTACAGAGCCTGCCTCTGAAGTTGAGAATCGCTTGCCCTTCCAGCGACTTCTGACTTTCTATCTGAAAGCTCTATATTTTATACTCTTTTTCAGTGGTATATTCTTTGAAGTTTTCTGCTGATGTAAGCTAACCATCTCCAGTCATATCTCTGTTGACTTCTTTCTATTCTTACTGTCAATTCAACTGTTAACTCGCAGACTTCTGTCTCTACCTTTAGGTGTTCAAATCTTATCATAAAAAACAATTTGACAGTAGTTTTTTATTTGATGCCATTCTTACGAAGGTCTTCCATTCAATTCTAAACCACCTCAGCTGCTTGTAACCCAGACTTTGTGTCTCCCAACTGTTCCAAGTTCAATACACAAAAACCATGTGATTGCTTGGTGCATCTATTGATGTAATATTTACAAAGTCTTCTGTTTTTACCTTTTACAATATGTAAATCAAAAACACTTCAACTAGGGTGTTCTATGCATTTCTTAGCTACTTCAATTGGTTGTATTACAAACTTATGTTTCCTGTCTTTCATTTGATGTTACTTTTACAAAGGCACATGTTTCTTTAATGTTCTGTGTTTCTGTTCGAAGTGTTAGTTTTTAACACTTTAAACTGGGTATAGCTATTGTGTTGGTTCCAAACTGCAGACTTCTTGGAACCTCCAACCCTCTGTTTCAATGAGGCCATTGTCTTAGTATTTGCAACCAATTCCCATTTCAAAAGCTTGTATGGTGTTTACAGCTTTGTGACTCATCTTATCTCAGAATACAGCTTGTGTCATTGAGGCTTTTAGATTTTTAAACCCAGTTTGTCATATTTTAATAAAGTCAAAATTCTGTTCATAGGATGGTGTATTTTTCTGAAATATGGCTTTACAGAGTTTCAGTGGAGACATTAACCTCTTTATTTTAAATGGGTTAATGCCTCCATTAGAATAGAAACCAATGCAATATCTATTCAGTGATATCACACAGCATAATTTTTAGGCTACATAGATTATTCTTTCCTGTGCACTGCGCCTGCAGTAGTTTATTTCCATACACTGAAGTGATGTAATTTGTAGCAAATTGCGAGGAGAGACTGCTGTTCTGGTATCTGCTTGTACTGTGTGCAGAGACTGACACTACAGTTAAAGTTCATCCAAGATTCAAAAAATTGTGGCAATTACAGTTAGTTATGATTTTTTTTGCATAACTGCTTTATTTTTAGATGGATCAATATGACTGTGCAAGTACAATTCAAATTCCTTAACTCAAGGTTTTGAACCCATATAATCTCTATAAAACAACCTCTTGTGTGTGTTGTGTGCGGCAAGCCTTTCATGTACACTATAACCAACGTGTGTTCCTGTCAAATTTCTTCTTCATTATTAGTTAAGTCTTTGTTTTCCTCCTTTTCAATTGGTTAACTATAGGTTATTTTCATTATTGACCAATCATTTCATGCAAGCCTTTCTCTTAATTTTTAATTCTCCCCAATCACTTCCCACCAAAAAAAAATTCTACACATCATATTCCAGCAAACAAAATTCTCCAAGTTGCAGCTGCTATGACAGTTTCTCACTACCCCACAATATACACCCCTAAAAGTAAAACTCATTACACCAACAGTTTGGCTCAGTTGGCAGTACTCTCACATTTGAGTCACATGATAGTGGGTTCTAGTTCTGCTCCAAAAATTCACACTCCAATGCAGTACTGAGGGTAGGCTGCATTGCTGGATGTACCATCTTTTGGTTGAGATGGTACACAAAGGTCCCACCTGTCTGTTCTGGCGGTTCAGGTTGGTGTTAAACATCCCTTACTCACAGAAAAACAGGGAGTTCGGATGACATTTTTCTATCAAACGACATCAGAAAAAAGAATACTTTCATCACATTATGGGATCTTGCTGTGGTTCTGAGACCCAGCAGAACCTGGTTAATCTCTTGTCTTTTGCAGAGGCAGGAGTGCTACCAACTGAGCCACAGCTGACACAGATGTGAAAAAAGTGTGGAGAAATGATGCTCTCCTGGCTGGCCTCCCATCTTCCACACTCCATAAACTTGATTTCATTCAAGCTCTACTGCCCGATTCCTAACCCGCACCAAGTCCTCCTCATCCTGTGCTTGCTGACCTACATTGGATTCTGGTCCACCAATGCCTCGAATTTAAAATTCTCATCATGTTCAAATCCCTCCATGGCCTCGCCTCGCCCTATCTCTATAACCTCCTCCAGCCCTACAATTTACCAAGAACTATGCGTTCCACCAAACATGGCCTTTTACGCAACCCCCTCTCCCTTTGTCCCACCATTGGCGGGCCTGCCTTCAGTCGTATCGGCCCTAAGCTCTGGAATTTCATCTAAACTTCTGTGCCCCTCCACATTTATAAAATATATAAATACAAGTTATTGTTGTTGTTGAAATTATAAAGAGGAAAAAGGGCAGAGTATTACTTTTGTATGGATCACTGCATTAGTGTGCAAAATGTAAAAATGTGTATCAGGGATAAGGGAATATCTGCTGGCCTTTTGTCTCTGGAATTTTAGTTTGAATCTAGGAACTAACCTTCCACCTAGATATTAAATCCAATCCAGACTGATGGGATGAAAGTCGCTTCTATCTGTTGGTTCCAAGGGAGGAATTGAGATGGGCAGTCTCGGTTCAGTTACTACAGGACATGGACTCACACCACAACTGCCCTAATTTGACACCAATTTGCACTAACTGACACTAAATTGGCAATCTCACTCAGAGAGGCCACAAGATGGTTGGTGTGGGAGTGTAAAGATGCTGGATTGGTGTTCTTTCAAGGGTCAAGCCTTAGTCCTTATCAGGTCACACCATAGTCTTCTCTTTTCTCGAGGAAAGAGCCCCAGCCTGTTCAATCTTTCCTGATAGGTATAACCTCTCAGTTCTGGTATCATTCTAGTAAATTTTTGGCACCTTCTCCTGTGCCTCTATATCCTTTTTATAATATGGAGACCAGAACTGTTCACAGTGCTCCAAGTGTGGTCTGAACAAGGTTAACATAAATTCTCTGCTTTTCAATTCTATTCCCCCAGTGTTTTGCTTGCTTTTTTATGGCCTTATTAACCTGCGTCACTACTTTTAGTGATTTGTGTATCTGTACCCCAGGTTCCACTGCTCCTCTACCCCATTTAGACACTATGTTCCAAGGAGTATATGGCCTCCTTATTCTTTATACCAAAATGTACAACCTCACTTTTATCTATATTGAAATTCATTTGTCAATTACACACCCATTCTGCAAGTTTAGTTATGTCTTCCTATATTTTGTTGCAGTCTTTCTCAGTATTAATTATACCCACCAATTTGGTGTTGTCCGCAAATTTAGAAATTGTACTTCTGATTCCCAAGCGCAATTCATTTATGTAAATGGTGAACAACAGTGGTTCAAGCACTGATCCTTGTAGAACACCACTTCCCAACATTTGGCAATCTGAGTAACTACCTTTAACCCTACTCTCTGTTTTCTGTTTAGTTGTCTGCTTCCTATCCATTCTGCTACTTGTCCCCTGACTCACATGTTCTGACCTTAGACATGAGTCTACTATGCGGTACCTTTTGAAAATCCAAATATATTGGCCCAGAAATTCGCCTCTCCGGCTTGCCGCGGGGGTAAGGATCGCGCGCGCTCTTACCTGCCGTGCCTGCCGTTGTGTTTTGGGCCCACGGGAACTTCAGCTCCTGGTCCTGCTCCAAGAGCCGGCGCGCAGTGCTTTGCGTGTCCCAGGGGCGCAGTTAGTGCGATGCATCCCCTGGGATCACGTGGGCCATGGAGAGCCAATGGCAGCAGACCATCTTTCATTCATAGATTTGACAGGAGACCTGTCAAATCTGTGAATTGAAATCGGCCCCAAAAGAACAGCTAAACTTAAAATAAATTTTAAAAAACCATCACATTTATAAAATAACTATAGTTAAATAAATTAACCACTTTAAACAAAAATTTAAATTTTTGAAAAAATTAAAATACTTTTTAAAAGTGATAAAAATAAACTTACCTTTCTTTAAAGTATCTAAAAAAGATAAACCTGTTGAAAGAATTTTAAAATTATACTTAATTAACCACTTGCCTTGTTGAAAACGGGTCTTGCGCCTCCTTTTTAATAGCATAGTTTCTTCAATACTTACCCTCGCGTAGAAACCTGAAAAAAAATCTAAGTTTGCTGCGTGCGCACAGCCTCTACCACGCACGCGGTTCACCTAGGAACCGCCCCCTTCACCATACCGGAAGTTCCGGTTTCCCACGCATGCGCAGTGCATGCAGGAAACCGGCACTTCGGGACGCATTACGGGTGAGTACGGACTGTGTACTCACCCGGGAAGGGCCGAATTTTTGGCCCATTATGTCTACTACATTACCCTTGCCGACCCTTTCTGTTACTTTTTCAAAGAATTCAATAAGGTTGGTCAAGCATGAACTTCCCTTTTGGAATCCGTGCTGACTACTCTTTATTATATTTTCCATTACACCTTTGAGTAAAGATTCCACTATCTTTCCTACCACTGACGTTAAACTAAATGGTCTATGGTTCCCTGAACTTGTTCTATCTCCCTTTTTAAATATAGGAATCATAGTGATTGGCAATCATTAGAGTACAGAATCTTGTTTTTTGTACTAAAATGCATTTCATGAGGGAGGAAGTATAATTACTTGACCTAGTGTATGAGAAGGAATTGGCACTGTGTGAAACTCAAGAAGAAAAACAAAACACAATATTTGTCCTCATGGTTTGCTGTGTCTCCTTCTGTCTGTACAGTCACCAGCCATTTGGAATGTCTCTCTTTGCTGAGCACGTGTACTACTCAGATTGGAAGACTGGCACTATTCGGCGAGCGAACAAGTACACTGGGAAAGACGTAGTTACCATCAGCCCTAAACCGTCTTTTTTGCCTCCAGCTGATATCAAAGTGGTGCATCCCTTCCGCCAGCCAGCAGCAGAATCAGACTCACAATTATCAGGTAAAGACCTTCAACCAACAATTTTACAGTAATGGTTTTATTGAAGCTTTTGTCTATTTAGAATGTTCTGTAACATTGCAATGCTCAGCTACAGGTAATAATCTCTGGATTACTACCTGAGCCATGTGCAAATTGGCATAGGGACAAACAGATTAGAGGTTTAAATGTATGGCTGAAAGAGTGGTGTGGGAGGAAGGGGTTTCAATTCATGAGGCACTGGCACCAGTACTGGTGAAAGAGGGAGTTGTTCCATTGGAAAGGACTCCACTTAAACTGGGCTGGGACCAGTGTCCTGGCGAATCGAATAACTAGGACATTAGATAGGGCTTTAAACTAATAAGGGAGAGGGAGGGTTCAGGTGAGGGTAAATTTACACATCTAAAGAGAAAAGTCAAGGCTGTAGAGCAGAGTAGCAATCTGGGTAAAATCAACCAGATTGTGTCAGGAGGGGACAGAGAGTTTAACAATGGTAATAGGGCATTAGTGACTAAGGCCATAAAGGGAAAAATAGTAAAAAGTTCAAATTAAAGGCACTATGTTTGAATGCATAAGCATTTGTAACAAGATAGATGAATTAATGGCACAAATAGAGATAAATTGATTTGATCTAGTAGCCATTACTGAGACTTGGTTACGGGGTGACCAAGGCTGGGAACTAAATATTCCAGGGTACTTGACTTTTAGAAAAAGATAGGCAAAATAGAAAAGGAGGTGATAATAAAGGATGAGATAAAAGCAGTAGCGAGAAAGGATCTTAGCCCAGAAAATCAAGATGTAGAATCAGTATGGGTGGAGCTAAGAAATAACAAAAGGCAGAAAACACTGGTGCGAGTAATTTATAGGCCCCCCTAACAGTAGTTACAGTGTTGGACAGAGTATCAATCAGGAAATTAGAGGAGCATGTAACAAGGCTACTGCAATAGTTGTGGGGGACTTTAATCTTCATATAGACTGGGCGAACCAAATTGGCAAAAGTGCTTGGAGGATGAGTTCATGCAATATAATCAAGATAGTTTTATAGAACAATATGTCGAGGAACCAACTAATGAACAGGCTATTTTAGATCTAGTATTGTGTAATGATACAGGGTTAATTAGTAATCTTATAATTAAGGATCCTATGGGGACAAGTGATCATAATATGATAGAATTTCATATTGAGTTAAGAACATAAAAACATAAGAAATAGGAGCAGAGTAGGCCATTTGGCCCATCGAGCCTGCTCCGCCATTCAATAAGATCATGGCTGATCTTATACCTTAACTCCACTTTCCTGCACTATCCCCATATCCCTTGATTCCCTTAATATCCAAAAATCTATTGATCTCTGTCTTGAATATACTCAACGACTGAGCCTCCACAGCACTCTGGGGTAGAGAATTCCAAAGATTCTCTACCCAAGATTTAGAGTGATGTGGTTAACTCCAAAACTAGGGTCTTAAATTTAAACAAAGCCAATTATGGAGGTATGAGAGATGAGCTGGCTAAGGTAGATTGGGAAATTAGATTAAAAGATATGATGATAGATAAGCAATGGCAAACATTTAAATAAAACATTCATAATTCTCAACAAATACACATTCCTTTGAGGAATAAAAACTCCACTGGAAAAATGGTACAACCATGGTTAACTAGAGAAGTTAAAGATAGTATTAGATTAAAAGAAGAAGCTTACAATGTTACCAAAAAGAGTAGTAAACCTCAGGACTGGGAGGGTTTCAAAAATCAGCAAAGGATGAGCAAGAAATTGATAAAGACAGAGAAAATAGAATATGAGAGTAAACTAGCAAGAAATGTAAAAACAGATTGTAAGAGCTTTGACAAGTATGTAAAAAGGAAGAGATTAGTGAAAGTAAATGCAGGTTCCTTAGAGGCAGAGGCAGGAGAAATTATAATGGGGAATAAGGAAATGGCAAAGACATTAAACAAATATTTTGTATCTGTCTTCACAGTAGAAGACACAAAGTACATACCAGAAATAATGGGGAACCAGTGGTCTAATGAGAGTGAGGAACTTGAAGTAATTAATATTAGTAAAGAAAAAGTATTGGAGAAATTAATGGAACTAAAAGCCGACATATTCGCTGGACCTGATGGCCTGCATCGTAGGGTTTTAAAAGAGGTGGCTGCAGAGATAGTGGATGCATTGGTTTTAGTCTTCCAGTATTCCCCAGATTTTAGAACAGTCCCTGTGGATTGGAAGGTAGCAAATGCAACCCCACTGTACAAGAAAGGAGGAAGAGAGAAAACAGGGAACAATAGGCCAGTAAGCCTGACATCAGTAGTAGGGAAAATGCTAGAATCTATTATTAAAGACATGGTAACAGGGTACTTGGAAAATCACAATATGATTAGGCAGAGTCAACATGGTTTTATGAAAGGGAAATCATGTTTGACAAATCTATTAGAGTTTTTTGAGTGTGTAACTAGCAGGGTAGATAAGGGGGAACCAGGGGGTATAGTATATTTGGATTTTCAGAAGGCATTCAATAAGGTGCCATCAAGAGGTTGTTACACAAGATTAGGGCTCATGGGATTGGGGGTACTATATTAGCATGGATTGAAGATTTGTTAAAGGACAGAAAACTGAGTAGAAATAAACAGATCATTTCCGGGTTGGCAGGATGTAACTAGCTCTGGCTGGCTTCCCACAGGTGCAGGGCATCATCGACTGCACACATGTGGCCATCAGGGCACCCCATCATCAGCCAGGAGTTTTTGTCAACCGTAAGGGCTTCCACTCCCTCAATGTGCAGCTGGTCTGTAACCATAGGAAGATCATCATGCATGTGTGCGCCAGATTCCCTGGCAGCTGTCATGACTCTTTCATGTTGCGCCAGTCCACCCTCCCTCAGCTCTTCGCTCCTCCAAACAGACTTTCCGGCTGGCTGCTTGGAGACAAGGGCTATCCACTGAAGACGTGGCTCATGACACCCTTGATGAGGCCAAGTACTGAGGCCCAGGAAAGATATAATGAAAGCCACATTTCCACCAGATATGTCATAGAGCAGACAATAGGCATGCTGAAAATGCGCTTCAGGTGCCTTGACAGATCTGGAGGAGCCCTTCAGTACGCACTAGCCAGGGTCTCCAGAATCGTCGTGGTCATAGCGCAGCAGTGAGGATTAGCGCTGCATGAGGAGCAAGGCTCAAAGCGCACAGCCTCTTCAGAGGAGGAGGAGGAGGAGCATCAGCTGGAAGATGAGGAGGAGGAGCAGGAGGAACCTGAGGTCCAGATCCCACCAGCACCAGAGCACATTGCTGCCCGGGAGGCCAGGGATGGTCTCACCATGGCCAGATTTACTTAACTTCAGGCATTGCACCCATATGGCTGCCACATGCTGCGCCAGGTTGGCACCACCCCACAGCAACACCATAAAGGATCACTACAATGACCAAGCTATTCCTTTCACACTGACCACCATTGCTGGAGGTAACGTTATGTCTCTCCATTCACTCCAACTCACTAAACTGCTTCCAAAGTTGCACACAAATTTGGCCAGTGGTGAAAATAAATATTTTTATCTGTGACATCACAGTAATGGAAACTTTACACAAACATTTATTAAAACACCCAAGTGGTTAACCTTGTGTATCTACTTGTGCTTCATCTTTCTCTTATGTGTGCTTCTTCAGCAGGGGTAGAGGCAGACTGCTCAGTTCCCTGCTACAACTGCATAGACACTTTTGGCAGACGTCCTCTGGGTTTTGGAGCCTGTGATGGCCCCGCCAATGTCTGCTCCTCCTGTGACCGTGCAGGGGTAGACTCGGCCATCGCGATCCAAGGCAGCATGTGGGGCTCTGACTGAGGGGGCGGGGTCAACAGGGAAGAAGTGTGAGCGCTTTGAGAGGAGTCTCCACTTCCATGTCCCCTCTCACTATCATCCCTCTCATGGGCCACCTGCACTTCCCTGCTAGCAAGGAGCTGGAGAGCACCTTGCTACACAGCAGTGGGGCCATGAGGACCCAAGTTTACATTGACATCCCTCCTAGACAGGAGAACTATGAGGGTCTGCCATTTATTCTCCATACATAGCCATCTATTCTCCACAGATAGCCATCTATTCTCCATAGAGACCATGTGTTCCTGTGAGTGGTGCATTAGTTGCTCCATGTAATGGCTATCCTTTCCTTGGAAGAGCCTACAGTCGCCATCGCCTGTGACATGGCGGTGCTCATGTTGAAGATGGACTCCTCCATTCTATGAACATTTGCAGACATCGAGGTCGCAAAACCTGTAAGAGCCTCCTACACTTCTTGCTGCACCTCCAGGATCACCATCTTTCTGGATGGCTCCCAAGGTTCAGCATCTGCATGCAGCTGAGCAGAGCTGTGAGTGTCCTGCACCCTCTGGCGAGGAGTCTCCACTGCCGTCCCTGTCTCCACCATCTCCTCTTGCTCACTTGTGACACATCAGGTGACAACACTACTCTATCTCACGTGAGACCCACCCAGGTGTGCGTATCTGCGCTGGTGCTGGGTGCGCATATGTCTGCTGACGCTGCGCCCTCAGAAGCTGGAGGCTCCTCTGAGGCGTCATCTACCTCTTCCTCCTGGACAGTGGTGGGAGGGGGGGGGGGCTCTTGATGGACCTGTGGGAGAGTAAAGAAATGAGTTAGATATATCATATCAAGAATGGGTAAAGATACCATTATGCACATGATGAACATTCACTGGCTGCAGACATCAGTCCCCATATGAGTGACTGCTGTATGCCATGTGGCTGTATGAGATGTAATTCTGTCACCAGGTTGCTGAGATGTCCCCTTCTCTCCATCTCCCACCTCCAGCTGCTCTGCAACTCCTCTCACTTCCAGGGTGACCGCCTCTGCTGCTATTAAGGACAGAGGGCCACGCCCGGTTCTCTCCCTCTCCCTCTTATTCTGGGCTCTCTTCTCCTTCAAGGAAGGAAAGAAGAGAAGGTTGAGTGAGAGTGATGGAATGAGTGTAAGGAATGGATGGGTTACATCTTTAGAGGGAGACTATGATGGATTGGGGTGGCAATGCCAAGTGGCCTCCTTGTGTGTTGTTAGTTGGTATGATTGCATTAGGATGAGGGTGAATGTGAGGGGTGGTTAGTCAGATGGGGATGTGATAATGTAGACAGAGAGAAAGGGATGGGTGGACGTGCAAGGTATTTTGGTGTGAGTGAGGATGTGCAGGAGCAGGCTTGGGAAGGCAGAGTGATGGGGATGTGATGAGAGGCGCAGCAGGATGAAGTTGTGTGTGGTTTTGTACTCACCTTTCCTGATCTAATGAGATCATTGAAACATTTGCGGCACTGCACCCAGGTCCTCCTGAGACATCCCTGCTGTTGACCTCCTCTGTTATTTGGAGCCAGGCTCCTTTGGTCTGCTGGGGAGGTCTCTTGCGCCCATTGGAAGGGAAGAAGACCTCCCTGCGTGCTCTCACTCCCTCCACAAGCATGTGGAGGGAGTCATCTGAGAACCAGGGTGCAGCCCTCTGTCTCGTGCAGTCATGTTTGCTAGTCTTTCCAACACTCCAATGGTCATCATCAGATCCACACCATTTAATAGGACCGGGTAACGCGCAGGGCTGCCTTAATAGGCGCCATTAAGGGAAAGTCGATTTCAGGAGTGGGATGAAATGAAGAACAGGGTCGCATCTCGCCACGGCGACCGCCCGTACCCAACCTGCCCAGGTATAGAAAATTCCGGCCATTGAATTTATAAAACTTCTGTGCATTGATTTATAAAATGGTGATGGAAAATTAATTCCTATCTGGGCACCAGAGTTCTAGTTGTGTGAAGGTAAATTGACTGCAGTTTTATATTTAAAATTCCAAATACAACTTTGAATGATATAACATATTAGCTACACAGGAAGCAGCAAGTTATAATGAGCAGCGGCACAATGACCGCCTAGGTCAGTCAGAAAGTTCCCACCAACATTTAACCAGCTTGTCAATTTGTATATCAACAGTCTGCTCCCTGGCTGTATTTAATGCGCTGGCTACTGAACAAATTAGTATTGAGAGGGAGGAGGTACTAGCGGTTTTAGCGGGCTTAAAAGTGGATAAATCCCCAGGCCCAGATGAGATGTATCCCAGGCTGCTGTGTGAGGCAAGGGAGGAGATTGCAGGGGCTCTGACATAAATTTTCAGAACCTCTCTGGCCACATGGGAGGTGCCAGAGGACTGGAGGACAGCTAACGTAGTACCATTGTTCAAGAAGGGTAGTAGGGATAAACCAGGGAATTACAGGCCAGTGAGCCTAACATCAGTGGTAGGGAAATTATTGGAAAAAATTCTGAGGGACAGAATTAGACTCCACTTGGAGAGGCAAGGATTAATCAAGAATAGTCAGCATGGTTTTGTCAGGGGGAGATCATGTCTGACCAATTTGATTGAATTTTTCGAGGGGGTGACTAGGTGTGTTGATGTGGTCTACATGGACTTCAGTAAGGCTTTTGACAAAGTCCCACATGGGAGACTGGTCAAGAAGGTAAGAGCCCATGGGATCCAGGGCAATTTGGCACATTGGATCCAAAATTGGCTTAGTGGCAGGAGGCAGAGGGTGATGGTCGAAGGTTGTTTTTCTGACTGGAAGCCTGTGTCCAGTGGTGTACCGCAGGGATCGGTGCTGGGTCCTTTGCTGTTTGTAGTGTACATTAATGATTTAGATATGAATGTAGGAGGTATGATCAGTAAGTTCGCAGATGACACAAAAATTGGTGGAGTGGTAAATAGCGAGGAGGGAAGCCTCAGGCTACAGGACGATATAGACTGGTTGGTCAGATGGGCAGAACAGTGGCAAATGGAATTTAACCCTGAAAAGTGTGAGGTGATGCATTTTGGGAGGACTAACAAGGCAAGGGAATACACAATGAATGGTAGGACCCTAGGAAGGACACAGGATCAGAGGGACCTTGGTGTGCATGTACATAGATCCCTGAAGGCAGCAGGACAGGTAGATAAGGTGGTTAAAAAGGCATATGGGATACTTGCCTTCATTAGCCGAGGCATAGAATATAAGAGCAGGGAGGTTATGATGGAATAAAAACAGAAAATGCTGGAGAAACTCAGCAGGTCAGGCAGCATCTGTGAAGAGAGAAACAGAGTTAACGTCTGACGAAAGGTCATTGACCTGAAACGTTAACTCTGTTTCTCTCTTCACAGATGCTGCCTGACCTGCTGAGTTTCTCCAGCATTTTCTGTTTTTATTTCAGATTTCCAGCATCTGCAGTATTTTCTTTTTGTATTAGAGATTATGATGGAGCTGTACAAAACGCTAGTTAGGCCACAGCTGGAATACTGTGTGCAGTTCTGGTCACCACACTATAGGAAGGATATGATTGCATTGGAGAGGGTGCAGAGGAGATTCACCAGGATGTTACCTGGGCTGGAGCGCTTCAGCTATGAAGAGAGGCTGGACAGGCTGGGGTTGTTTTCCTTAGAGCAGAGAAGGCTGAGGGGGGACCTGATTGAGGTGTACAAAATTATGAGGGGCATAGATAGGGTAGATAGAAAGGAACTTTTCCCCTTAGTAGAGGGGTCAATAACCAGGGGGCATAGTTTCAAGGTAAGGGGCAGGAGGTTTAGAGGGGAATTGAGGAAAAACTTTTTCACCCAGAGGGTGGTTGGAATCTGGAACTCACTGCCTGAAAGGGTGGTAGAGGCAGGAACCCTCACAATATTCAAGAAGCATTTAGATGAGCACTTGAAATGCCATAGCATACAAGGCTACGGAGCAAGTGCTGGAAAATGGGATTAGAATAGACAGGGCTTGATGGCCGGTGCGGACACGATGGGCCGAAGGGCCTCTTTCTGTGCTGTATGACTCTATGACTCCATAACTCCATCCCCCAGCTCTGATCAGGGTCCATCCCCAGCTCTGATCAGGATCCATCCCCCCAGCTCTAATCAGAGTCCATCCCCCACTCTAATCAGAGTCCATCCCCAGCTCTGATCAGGGTCCATCCCCCCAGCTCTAATCAGAGTCCATCCCCCAGCTCTAATCAGAGTCCATCCCCCAGCTCTAATCAGAGTCCATCCCCCACTCTAATCAGAGTCCATCCCCCAGCTCTAATCAGAGTCCATCCCCCAGCTCTAATCAGAGTCCATCCCCACTCTAATCAGAGTCCATCCCCCCCACTCTAATCAGAGTCCACCCCCAGCTTCTAATCAGAGTCCATCCCACTGTTAATCAGAGTCATCCCCCAGCTCTAATCAGAGTCCATCCCCCAGCTCTAATCAGAGTCCATCCCCCACTCTAATCAGAGTCCATCCCCCAGCTCTAATCAGAGTCCATCCCCCAGCTCTAATCAGAGTCCATCCCCAGCTCTAATCAGAGTCCATCCCCCACTCTAATCAGTGTCCATCCCCCCACTCTAATCAGTGTCCATCCCCCACTCTAATCAGAGTCCATCCCCCACTCTAATCAGAGTCCATCCCCCACTCTAATCAGAGTCCATCCCCCAGCTCTAATCAGAGTCCATCCCCAGCTCTGATCAGGGTCCATCCCCCCAGCTCTGATCAGAGTCCATCCCCCAGCTCTAATCAGAGTCCATCCCCCAGCTCTAATCAGAGTCCATCCCCCACTCTGATCAGGGTCCATCCCCCAGCTCTAATCAGAGTCCATCCCCAGCTCTGATCAGGGTCCATCCCCCCAGCTCTAATCAGAGTCCATCCCCCAGCTCTGATCAGGGTCCATCCCCCCAGCTCTAATCAGAGTCCATCCCCCACTCTAATCAGACTCCATCCCCCAGCTCTAATCAGAGTCCATCCCCCAGCTCTGATCAGGGTCCATCCCCCCAGCTCTAATCAGAGTCCATCCCCCACTCTAATCAGACTCCATCCCCCCAGCTCTAATCAGAGTCCATCCCCCACTCTAATCAGAGTCCATCCCCCAGCTCTGATCAGAGTCCATCCCCCACTCTAATCAGAGTCCATCCCCCAGCTCTGATCAGAGTCCATCCCCCAGCTCTGATCAGAGTCCATCCCCCACTCTAATCAGAGTCCATCCCCCAGCTCTGATCAGACTCCATCCCCCCAGCTCTGATCAGACTCCTTCCCCCCAGCTCTAATCAGAGTCCATCCCCCACTCTAATCAGAGTCCATCCCCCAGCTCTGATCAGGGTCCATCCCCCAGCTCTGATCAGGGTCCATCCCCCACTCTAATCAGAGTCCATCCCCCAGCTCTGATCAGGGTCCATCCCCCCAGCTCTAATCAGAGTCCATCCCCCACTCTAATCAGAGTCCATCCCCCAGCTCTGATCAGGGTCCATCCCCCCAGCTCTAATCAGAGTCCATCCCCCAGCTCCAATCAGGGTCCTTCCCCCATCTTGTGTTGAAATTCTGCCCCATACCCTATTAAGGTTCTGCCTACAATACGAATCAAAGCCCTGCTCCCTGGCTCTAGTTAAAGTCCCACCCTGGTGAAAGAGAAAGAGAAACGTGAGGGAGGAAGAGGGATGAGAGAGAGGTCAGTAAGAGATGGATGAAGTGAAAAAGAGAGAGAGAAAGAGAGAGCAAATGACGAAAATGAGAGGAGAGAGAAAGATAAATGCGAGGGAGAGAGAATAAAATAAGGGACATGAGAGAGCGGGACAAAAGTGAAAGGGTTGAAGAGAGCTGAAAGTGAAGGAGAGAATAAGAATTAGAAGTGGAGGATGGGGAATGAGAGAAACGCACACCAGAAGTAACAGAGGATAGCAAGAATGAAAAAGAGAGATAGAAGTAGAGAGTAGAGAAGGAAGAGGAGAGTGACAGAAAAGCAATGTAGGATGAGAAACAGAAGTAAAGGAGAGTAAGGAACAGAAATGAGGCATGGGAGAGGGGAAAAAACAGAAGTGAAGTCGGAGAGTGAGAAGTAGAAAAGGAGAGCACAGAACAGTGAAAGAAGAGAAAGAGAGCAAAACAGAACTGAAGGAGCAGAGTGAAAACAGGAATGAAGGAGGAGAGAGAAGCACTTGTTGCAGACTTACCACTACCAATATTCTCAACTGGAGAGAAATGAGAGGTTAGGAACTTTCTGGGGTCCAGTGAATAAACACTGGAGAACCACAGAATCAGATAATTTTGTTAAAATTTATTGTCAAGAATGACAGCTTGAGTGAGCCTTGAGTGAAGGCATGTGGCTGGGACATTGTATACATGGACCTTTGGGACCCTAACTAACATAGAGGCACGTGGGTGAGGTGTGTTCAAGCCCAAAGTGCAGGAATGTTTATGTCCCTACCAGGGCATGCTATATTACTTTCTGATGTAAGACCAACCCTCTCATTTGGCTGGGCTACAGTCAAATCAATGAGAGTTTGGTCTGCAACACACTAGACTTCGGATTGCAAAAACTGACAATGGGAGCAGCTCTTAAAGGGCTGCAAGTCATCAGAAAAAGAAACATTATGATGGTGACAAAACGTAGATTAATTGTTCACAATGGCACAGCAGAGGCGTGGACAACACTACTCTTTTTTATGTTAAAGAGTCAGAGGTCCTGCTGCAGGAATTACATAAAAGGAGAGATCCCTATTTAGGGCTGTTGGCCACCTCTCAGTAGACATCTGGTGCCAGTTACATAGAGATTGAGTCAATGCATCTAACCAGGTCTCTTGAACCTGTTTGCAAATGGAAATTACTGGAATGCAGTGCTTAGCTTTCCATCCATTTAAATTAATTGACAGAGAAATCAAGCTGTTCCCAACCAATGTTTCTTGAGAGCACTACTACTCACTGGGAGCATCGATTGGGGAATCAGGCAGACTATCTGACCGATCTAGTACATCGCATAAATTTAAGAATGTCTGTAGTATTGTCTGAAAGTGGCAAATTTGTGAGATTCCAAAGAGATTCCATAGTGCATCTGTAAGTAGATTTAGGTGAAAAGTTATTGGGGGACAAATTCGGTACCGTAGCACCTCCCGTTAGTGCCAGTAGATGGTGCTAAGGGGGCACTAGAGCATTATCGCCGAGGCAAGGCGAATCCAATGCCGTATGCCAAATCCCACCACCCCCCCTCAGCACCGCTGCTAACAGTTATCGCTGGAAGCCTCAACGCCAGATGGATCGTGATGTCAGTGAGTGTGCAACACTCACTGGCCGCCCAATCTGCAAAATTGATTTTCGCCACCTACCTTAGTGTCTGGAGAAAACAGCGACAGCAACAGGAAGCTGGCTCCAGGGACATTATTTAAAGGGATGATCAGTAATGAGTCACAGCTATAGGCTAGTGGAGTTTCAGTGCTATCTTGACAGTTTCACATAGTGCAACAGTCTCATTCTGTAATTTCAAGGTTATTTATTATCAGGAGTGTTGTGGCAACTAAAACGTAGCTACATTTATTCTTAAAAAAATCAAACTGCTACACTCACATTAATGGGAGCTGTACTGGCAGTCGACCTCGCCCTCCAGGATCTACGGCGGAGGGATCGGAGGCAGCGAGAAAGACTGGAACATGAGCCCAGAGGGAGGAGGAGGGCCAGCAGGGCTCTCAACAGGAAGCCTTACCCTCTGAGGGTATTCTGAGAGCACTTCTCCTACCTCCAATTAAGCGAGGAGCAGTGTATTTGAAGGCTCTGCTTCACCAAGGAGGTGGTCACAGAACTCTGCCACCTCCTGCAACCAGACCTCCAGCCTCAGATCAGGGCAACCACGGCTCTCTCAGTGGCAGTAGCCCTCAATTTCTTCACCAGTGGAGCCTTCCAGTCTGCAACAGGAGACATAGCTAACATCTCACAGTTCGCCGTCCATCGCTGCATCCGAGAATTACAGAAGCTCTCTACAGTAGGAGAAGAGATTACATTTCCTTCCCCATCACATAGGGCAGGACGAGCGTGCATGTGGCTTTGCCAGGATAGTGGGATTCCCCATGATGCAGGGCGCCATTGACTGCACCTACGTGGCTTTGCGGGCACCTCATAACAATCCTGAGATCGTCTGTAATCGCAATTGGTGTGCGACCACAGACAGCGAATCCTCAATGTCAATGTCCGCTATCCTGGCAGCAGCCATGATGCCTTCATCCTGCGCCAGACTGGTGTACCAGCACTCTTCCAGCCATCACGTCAAACTTACAGCTGGCTGGTCGGAGACAAGGGCTATCTGCTCTCCACCTGGCTCATGACTCCTCTCCGCAACCCCAACACTCCTGCCCAGCACTCATATAATGAGAGCCATGCTGCAGCCAGGAATATCATCGAGCAGACCAGCGGCCTGCTGAGGCAATGGTTCCGCTGCCTTGACCGCTCGGGAGGAGCGGAATCGCCCCTTGTGCTTGAGCCTCCTCGATACACCGAGTGGAGTCAGGGCCCAGTGCCACTTTCAGCGTGTCGATGGCTTTGGCCGCAAGCTGGACGCCGGCCCAGGAAAGGCACTGCGCCAGCTCCTCCAGCGCCATCCAACCCGCTCCTCCGCCATTAAGTAGGTCCCTGACTCTGGTCACCTTGCCAGACACAGCTCTGCCCTCCGCCAGCCACATGAACCCGCGTTCGTGGAGATGCGGATTCCTGAGCAGCAGCTCTTGAAGGACAGCCGCCACTCCTGACGGGTGAGAACTCCGTCTGCAGGCGACCTTGTTCCAGGCCCATAGCAGTTCCTGGTAGAAGACAGGAAGTTCCCGCAAGCAGGCACGGGCACCCCCAGTTTCACAAACAGGAGCTGCGTGTCATAATTGAGGCCGTGCAGCTGACGGAAGAAATATGTCATCAGCGCACACCAATGGGAGGATTCTCGATGTACAGGTATCTCTGCAGGGTCTGAAGACAGAAAGTCGCAGCCTGGGTGCGAAGGCACACCAGCGCCTGACCGCCCTCCCTAAGTGTGAGACTCAGAACCGCAGCAGAGAACCAGTGCTTCCTTTTGTCCCAGAAGAGGTCGATGAGCTTCTTCTGTATCTTGGTGACAAACGCAGGGGGAGGGATCAAAGTGACCAACCGGTACCACAACATGGCGGCCACCAGCTGATTTATGACCAGTGCTCAACCCCTGTAGGACAGCATTCGGAGCAGTCCTGTCCAGCGCCCTAGGCAAGCGGTGACTTTGGCCTCCAGCGCTTGCCAGTTCGCTGGCCAGGTGTCCTCGGCAGGGCTGAGGTAGACTCCCAAGTAGAGGAGGTGCGTGGTACTCCAGGCAAAAGGTGTGAACTCCTCCGGCAGGGAGTCCACCCACCACTGACCCACCAGGAGTCCGGAACATTTCTCCCAGTTGATCTTGGCGGAGGATGCGTCTGAGTAGACCTGCTGGCACTCGGGATCCGTGACCATGAGGAGCACGTCATCGGTGTAAGCCGTGAGGATGACCTCCACACCCAGCCCTTGCAGAGCCAGTCCCGTCAACCTCTTCCACAAGAGGCACAGGAAAGGCTCCACGCAGATGACATATAACTGACTGGACATGGGGCATCCCTGACGCACCCCTCTCCCGAAGCGAAGGGGCGCCGTCAAAGACCCGTTAACCTTAATCAGACACTCCGCGGCGGCATACAGAAGTCAGATCCGGGCGACTAAATGCGCCCTGAACCCAAATGCGTGCAGAGTCCCAAAGAGGTATTCATGATCCACCCTGTCGAACGCCTTTTCCTGATCTAAGGAAAGGAAGGCGACCGACAGACCAGCCCTCTGGGAATGGTGGACCAGGTCCCGGACCAGATGGATGCTATCGTGGATGGTCCAGCCCAGGACTATGTAGGACTGGTCGGGGTGAATCATGTGGGCCAGCACGGTGCCAAGGCGGGCAGACATGGCCCTGGCAAAGATCTTGTAATCCGTGCTGAGGAGGGAGACTGGGCGCCAGTTCTTAAGTAGGCGGAGATCACACCTTTTGGGCAGCAGGACTTTCCCCCAGGACCCACGCGTAGCCGCCCCCCGGGACATCCCAGAACGCCCTGTGGAACTCCTCGGTCAGCCCATCCAGCCCCGGGGACTTGCCCCTCGAGAGCTGGCCAAGGGTGCCAGTCAACTCCACCGGGCTCAGCGGAGCGTCCAGCTGTTCGCCACCCTCCGGGTCACCTTTGAGTGTAACACCAATGAGCTTGGTCTTAAAGACTTGAATTAGCGCTCCAATCATTTCTTTGAGCAGTGAGCAGGAATTTTGCGTGCAGTCTAAAGCATGAGGGCCTGCCGCTAATTCTCCAACTTTTCGAATTATACCGCCCATTCCTGGGCTATAATGTATTTCTAGCCCATTATAATAAAAATAATGCCCTATTCCACAACCCTTGGATTTGCAACATGTAGCATGGAGACAAGAGAGCTGGATTTTTAAATGCTCTTTCCTGGTCTGCAGTCTTGCCCATGTGAGTCTCACGATTTTCCACTCATTAATTTTAATGGCTGGAAAATTTTACGGAATATTCCCACAATTTTTTGTTATGCAATCCCAGAGAGTAAGGCTCCGTACAAGGGGCACACATTCGGAAATTCGGCCCTAAGATCTCAATTCCCATTTCCTGGGCTTTATTCAAAGGAGAGATGGAATGACTGCAGGAGGTTATACTACAGTTATTAGAGTATCTTCAACTTTGCTGTTTTCACGCTTATATATTTCTGCAGAAAAGGATTCTGGGAGCATTTGCAAGAAAAATCGAGAAGAAAACCGCTGTGAGTGTAAAGATGGCTACGTTCTCAGTGATGATCAGAAATCATGTGAAGGTAAAGTTCACACTATAAAGTATTTTACACTTACATGATGAAAAAACTCTTTGCAGTATCTGCTATGCTAGTTTACTCTTTCTCATAACCTCAAACCTCTGAACTTCTTAGCTCTCTCAGTCTTACCTTCCTCCTCCAATCTACAGGCTTTTAAAATGTAATCTAGACATCACATTCTCATTGGCATTGGGTCTGCCTTCCACAGGTTGTGTGTGTGTGTTGCATGTTAGTCGCATACATGCACACCGCATGTTGTCTTCATGTGCATATATGTTGTGTGTTATATACTGTGTGCATGCTTTGGACGGAATTTCAGTAAATTGTTCCAGCTGAAGAGCTAGCACTGGCACAAACGCAATGGGCCAAATGGCCTCCTTCTGTACTGTAATTTCTGTGATTCTATGTTGATATATAAGCATGCATTGCATGTTCATGTTTATGTGTTGCGTATATATTATAGAGGGGAGATTTTTTGCTTCAGTGCTCCAAATGTTGGGGGCATATATCAGGAAATTTTGTATGCCCAGACATGATTTTCCATCCATTCATTTTATTGAAAGGGAAGTCACAAGCTGAGTTATGCAATTTCCTGATATGGGCTACTGTCAGGAAGGCGAAGCAGAAAATCTCCCATTATATTTCCTCATTTATCTACCTACAATGGGTAAAGAGAAGATATGTTTTTATGTGTGTACTTCTAATATTTGTCTGTGAGAAATCCATTATTTGTATAAAGATTGTAAGATCTACAATTTTGGAAAAATGTTTTAGATTTTTTTCTTAGCAATGGCAGCAGTATTTAGAATTTCAACACATCTGTGGGAAAGTCTTTTGTACAGTAAGAATCAGCAGAACTGCCCCACCAAGAGCGCCAATAACCAGCACAGGCAACTCCCACTTGAATCATTTGAAATGCGCACACAATTATTTTATTCCTTGGGTCTTTTAAATGGTATATGATCACCTCCAGCAAGCAAGCTCCAAAGATGGTCATGCAGTGCTCCTTCCAATAACACATCGGGATGGATTCTCTTCAGCGATCCTATTTAAAATCGAGTGTGATATCAGCAGAGAATGAGGGAAAATTCAGGCGGTGAGCCCTACTGCCACCTCACTGCCCAACCTAGAATCATAGAGCACAAAACGATGCCATTTGGCCCATCGTCCTTGAGCTGGCTCTTTGAAAGAGCTATCGAATTATTCCCACTCTCCCATTCCTTCCGCATAGCCCTGAATTCCCCCTGCCCCAGCACAGTAATATTTTTGTGTTTTACCTGGCTCCAAATAAATTCATCACACGATTTCCTATTTCTGATATATGTATCTCTGTTATACTCAGATGTCAATGAATGTGCCTTTTGGAACCATGGGTGCACTTTGGGCTGTGAGAACTTCCCAGGCTCTTATCACTGCAACTGTCCGGAAGGGTTTGTACTGCAGCCTGACATGAAAACCTGTCATGGTAAGATTTTGTGAAAGTACTTATTCATGAAAATATAAGAAAAGTCATGGACAAGACCATTCAGTCCAGCAAAACCTATACCTCCAGTACCCTAGATCTCCCTTCGTAGCAATTAACCAAATTTTGTTTTCTTTAAAGTACTCTTCACAACACCCATATAGTCTAGAATTTCCAATGTAAAAGTACTGAGATTGAAGAACTTAATCTGTACTGGAGATTTCTTAACATTTGGTAAATTGTTTTTTTTTAAGTGGTGTAAAATATCATCAGAGCAGTTTTTTTTTCTATGAAAGAAAACCATTTGTGCATTTTTAGGCCCTAAATTTCCCCAGATTTTTAGGTGCACGCCCAGTGTAAGTCAGGAGGGAGTGTGGCAGAAGGCAGTGAAATTGGGCTGGAACACTGCATGTTTCCACGGAGCCTTCTTTGGCGTAGAACAAGGTCACCCGCATCAGAGAGGATGTAGCCAGGGAGGGGAATCGCAGGCCAGGAATTTCCTCATCTGTGGTCTGGGATCTGCTGGGCGTCAGTATGCCGGGTGAGAAGAGAGAAAAATCAGCCTCCCGGCTGGTGGAAGTGAGGCTCACCTGGATATTTGCCTGGACCTCCAAAGAGGAAATTAAGATAAGGACAGAAATTGTCTCCCTTTACATGGGGGCTTATGGGCCCTGATCAGAAGGCTGCTGGGCCTGAGGCTTTCAAAGTATTTTGTAGTGGCAAGCTTCAGCTGCTATTTCTCTCTCCCCACTAAGGCAGGTGCCTGAGATGCACCCATTGTGGCACAATCAGAAATATTTAAATTTGGGAATGCACCCTGACCTCACATACGTTGGTAGGGTCAATGGTGAAGGTTACTGGCAGGCGCATGCCGGCACTTTTAATGGGATGTCAGCCCGCAGATTTGCAGGCATTAGACATAAACGAGAAGCAACACAAACTAGTCTTTTGTGACATCTAACCCACCATCTATCAAACACCACAGTTCAGCAATTGTGTATGATAGGATTGTTTCTGCATATTTTTCATTGTATAGGCATTTGTTTTTGTTTTTGTCTCACACTTTCTTTGGGAGGGGTCTAGTGTTTTGCATCTGTGACTTGTTTGCAGCTACAATTTAAGTTGTCACCTCATAATTAAGAAGAAAAGAATCCAGCTGTGTACACTATTCTATTTGCACATTTTGGAGGTAGAAGTGGAGGAATGAGAGGGAGATGCTTTTACACTGAAGGCGGACCACCTTATCCCTCCTTATCCCAGCCTTTTTAAAATTCATTCCTGGGATGCTCCCACAGTGCTGCTAGCGAGAAAGTTCCAGGATTTTGACCCAGCGACGATGAAGGAACGGTGATATATTTCCAAGTCAGGATGGTGTGTAGAGGGGAACTTGGAGGTGATGGCATTCCCATGCGCCTGCTGCCCTTGTCCTTCTAGGTGGAAGAGGTCGCAGGTTTGGGAGGTGCTGCCAAAGGAGCCTTGGCGAGTAGCTGCAGTGCATCTTGTAGATGGTACACACTGCAGCCACGGTACGCCGGTGGTGGAGGGAGTGAATGTTTAAGGTGGTGGATGGGGTGCCAATCAAGTGAGCTGCTTTGGCCTGGATGGTGTCGAGCTTCTTGAGTGTTGTTGGAGCTGCACTCATCCAGGCATGTGGAAAGTATTCCATCATACTCCTGACTTGTGCCTTGTAGATGGTGGAAATGCTTTGGGGAGTCAGGAGGTGAGACACTCGCCGCAGAATACCTAGCCTCTGACCTGTTCTTGTAGCCACAGTATTTATGTGGCTGGTCCAGTTAAGTTTCTGGTCAATGGTGACCCCCAGGATGTTGATGGTGGAGGATTTAGCGATGGTAATGCCGTTGAATGTAAAGGGGCGGTGGTTAGACTCTTGCTTGTTGGAGATAGTCATTGCCTGGCACTTGAGTGGCGCGAATGTTACTTGCCACTTATCAACCCAAGCCTGAATGCCATCCAGGTCTTGCTGCATTCAGGCATGGACTGTTTCATTATCTGAGGAGTTGCGAATGGAACTGAACACTGTGCAATCATCAGTGAACATCCCCACTTCTGACCTTATGATGGAGGGAAGGTCATTGATGAAGCAGCTGAAGATGGTTGGGCCTAGGTCACTGCCCTGAGGAACTCCTGCAGTGATGTTCTGGGGCTGAGATGATTGACCTCCAACAACCACAACCATCTTCCTTTGTGCTAGGTATGATTCCAGCCAGTGGAGAGTTTTCCCCCTGATTTGCATTGACTTCAATTTTACTAGGGCTCCTTGATGCCAGACTCGGTCAAATGCTGCCTTGATGTCAAGGGCTTTCACTCTCACCTCACCTCTGGAATGCAGCTCTTTTGTCCATGTTTGGACCAAGGCTGTAATGAGGTCTAGAGCCGAGTGGTCCTGGCAGAACCCAAACTAAGCATCAGTGAGCAGGTTATTGGTGAGTAAGTGCTGCTTGATAGCACTGTTGATGACACCTTCAATTACTTTACTGGTGATTGAGAGTAGACTTATGGGGTGGTAACTGGCTGGATTGGATTTGTCCTGCTTTTTGTGGACAGGACATACCTGGGCAGTTTTCCACATTGTTGGGTAGATGCCAGTGTTCTAGCTGTACTGGAACAGCTTGGCTAGAGGCACAGCTAGTTCTGGAGCACAAGTCTTCAGCACGATAGCCAGGATGTTGTCAGGGCCCATAGCCTTTGCTGTATCCAGTGCGCTCAGCCGTTTCTTGATATCACATGGAGTGATTCGGATTGGCTGAAGACTGGCTTCTGTGATGGTGGGGACCTCAGGAGGTCAATATGGATCATCCACTCAGCACTTCTGGCTGAAGATGGTTGCAAATGCTTCAGCCTTGTCTTTTGCAGTCGCAAGCTGGGCTCTGCCATGCCCATGTCTATAGACCAAGGCACAGCTACCTAATCACCTTGTTTTAAAAAAACCTACACTTGATCTCTCTGTTCTCTTTCATTTCTACCCCACCTCCAACATCCCTTTCTTCTTTAAGGTTCTGAAATGCATCACCATCACCCTACTCACTGCCCACCTCTCTCACCACTCCCTCTTTGAATCCCTTCAATCCAGTCGACCTCACCATTCCTCTTGCTCCACTGCCTGTCCTCTGTGATCCTCCGTACCCTCACATGATTCCATTCCTACCTTTCCTGATGTCGCCAGCGCACATCCTACAATGAATTCTCCTGCTGTACCCAAATGGTGCCCCAAGATTCCATCCTTGAACCCCTTCATAATTCCTCATCTATATGTTCTTCCTTGATGTCATTATCTGCAATCACTTAGTCAGCTTTCGTATGTATGCCAATGATATCCATCTTTAGCTCTCCACCACCACCTTTGATTTCATGACTAGAAACATGCATTTGGACTGTCCAACATCAAACTGTGGAGGAACAAGAATTTTTTACAGCTCAACATTGGCAAGTCCAAAGCCTTCAGTTCGACCCACAGCAGAAATTCTGCAACCTAGACCCCAAATCCCATTCCCTTCCCTGACAACCAGCTGAAATTTAATCTGATGGTGCACAATCCCAGTATCCCACTCAACCCGGAACTGAGCATTAAATAATATTTCCAGTCCGGCACCAAGACTACCCACTTCCACCTCTGAAACAGTGCCTGGTCTCAGTGCCTACCTCACCCCCAGTGCTGCTGAAATTCTCATCCTTGCCTTTGTCACCTCTACACTTGACTTTTTTAATACCCTCCTGGCTGGCCTCCTAAGCTCCATCCTTCATAAACTCCAACTCCCCAGAACTCTTCTACTTGCATCCTATTCCACACTAGATCCGGTTCGCCTATCACCTCAATCCTGGCTGACCTGCACTGGCTGACCATCACCCTGTGCAGTGATTCACAGTCTTGGTTCTCCTCTTAGAATCCCTCTTCATTTTCACCCATCCCTACCTTTATCATTTTTCCCAGCCCTTCAGCATTACCTGTACCAGCCACAGACCCAAACCTGGTCTGCTGTGTGATCCCCTCTCTCTGCTCTACCATCAGTGGCAGAGTTTTCAGCCATCTTGCTTCCACACACTGGAACTGCCCACTCGAAAGTCCTTCATCTTTCTACATCTCTCCCAATCTTCAAAATCCTCCTCAAAACCTACTTCTTCAGCAGTGCTTTCAGCCACAGCTAGTCTGCCTCCTATTTTTGCTTGGGTCAGGCCACCAACTGTGAAGCACATTGGGATGTTTTGCTACAATAAAGGCACGATGGAAATACAAGTTATTGTAGGTGTGTGTAGTTTTGATGTGGCTTTTAAATAAGCACACATTAATAAGTAATAACACTTCTGGCATAATATTATCCTCGAAAAAATTTGAGATGTCTGCAATAGCGGTGTGCATTGTCTAAAGCAAAACTGTAATATTACTTTAATACTGATGCCTTTCCTCTGTTGGTGGAGCTACTTTAAATTTTACACTACCTTAATGTAGACCATCCAGGAATGATGAACCTTTGTTCAAGTGAAGGGGCAGTTCTAATCTTACTTACCATATGGCAGTGTAATACTCTGAGTAAACAACAACAACTTGCATTTATATAGCACCTTTAATGTAGGAAAACATCCCAAAGTGAAACATCACCATAACAGCGACTAATCCAATTGTTATAATTAGATGTTTCTTCCTATTTCTATTGACAATCTATACACTGTACCAGGAGTGTTATTTTCAACGTGATAATGGTTCAGTGACAAGTCATAATTATTCAAACTGCAGTATATTGCTTTTTGATGGATGCAAATATTGAAGAATGACAGTAAGATAGCAGCCACTTAAGGGGAAATTTACTGTGGTGGATATTGAACTGTGACCTGATTTCATATTGTATAAAAGTAAAATCATTTAATGGCAAGAACTGATAAAACACAAACCTACTCAGCACACAGAAGTATCGAAGATTATAAACTGTTTTATTACAGCGTGCTAAATAAAAAAAAGTTAAAACCCCACAATTAAAGGCCCAGTAGATGTTCATTATCCCAAGAAAAGGTTGTTTAGTGCAGTTTTATAAACCATTACTATTAAGTGAAATCTCAAATGTAAATTACTAGACTGGAGTGATGGTAATGTATAAATGTTGTGATTTCTTTTTTCAAAGGCTCACAGAAAGCTATTGTTGATGTAGGATGTTCTTCTAAAGCCGCAATGTTGCTCATTAGATAGTATGGAAATATAATTATTACCCAAGCAGTGTTCCAATTATTACATAGAATTTTACAGCACATTAACTGGCCTATGCCGGTGTTTTTGCTCCACACAAGCCTCCTCCCACCTTAGTTCATCTCACTCTATCAGCATATCTTTCTATTCCTTTCTCCCTCATGTACTTATCTAGCTTCCCCTTAAGTACATCTATGCTATTCGCCTCAATGTGGTAGCAAGGTCCACATTCTCACCACTCTCGATTATCACTGATCTTCATTACCTACAACTCTATTAATTGGCTTACACAGAATTCCACAAGAAATGAATAATAAGTACAAATCTATAAAATAGTCTCATAAAAAATACTTTATAGTGGGGAAAGTACAGTTCCCTGTATTATGGATTCAGTATTCGGATGCAATAACTTAAAATTGCAACAAGAATGTACCATGGAGTTCCATGCCTTCACAAGTATCTCCAACCTTCCTATTAATTGATTTTTTAATATATATTGGTATATTCCATGAGCTCTTTAATTAATTAATTAATGTACTATGTTGGATAAATATATCATGAACTCAAACTCATTATGATACTTGTACCACAGCCTGCCTTCTAAGACTTGGTGTGAATTGGTCTATGGCAGAAGCGCAAAATGGACTCATACCGAATCAGCAGCCCATTTTGAAACACAACCAATTTCCTTTGCCATTATGAAAAAAAGTTGCAAATTCGCTATGAGCCCATTTTGCATGACTGGCGTTGACCAGCTTCCTTAGCTTGGCCTGGATCATATACAACAAAAGGACAATCCAGTAACTCCACTTTGGGTTTAATAGAAATTCATCTGCTTGCAAAATTAAAGAATTTTTTTTTAGCTAAATTATCCTTATGAATTAATAACCTGTTATTAATTGTAATAGTTGCAAAATCTTGAGCGCCATTGGAACATAGGGACAGGGGAGGGCCATTCAGCCCCACAAGCCTGCTCCGTCATTCACTTAGATCATGGCTGATCCGTACCTCCACTCCATTTACCCGCCTTTGCTCCATATCCCTTGATGCCCTTTCCTAACAAAAATCTAGCAATCTCAGTCTTGAAGTAAAAGTAGTAAATAAAAATGGAGAAAAAAATGTCAATGCTCTCACTCTGTCATTATGGCCCCCTTTGAATGCACCCGAGCATATTCAATGTCCACCAGCACTTCCAGTGGAAAATCCTGGAAGTAGCAGTGAACAGCAGGAAGATGGTTCCCCGGCTGATTTTCACCCCAGTAAATCCAGCAGTTATAATGAGCAAAATCCAGCCATTGTATTGCATAAGAACAAAATGAATAATACTCAGATAATGCTAATTTCATTGCTACTGTATTTTCTTTATTCACCAGATCCTATTCCTTGTTTGGAAAATTATACTGAATGCAGTCATGATTGCATCCAGACATCTGAAGGGCCAACCTGCATCTGTCCACCAGGATCTGTTTTAGGATCTGATGGAAAAACATGTTCAGGTATAATGTGAGAATGCAAAGTTTATTTTTTTTAATTACCCTATGAAGTTAAATTGAAGAAAAAATCCTTATGTGTTTGATTATCAATAAATGTTAACACCATTAAGGCCTAGACGTTGCTCTATGAAAGTGAAACGCGCATTAGATTGATGTGATATATTTTGCAATAGTTTCTGCAGAATTTATCAGAGATTAATTATTTTGACTCTTATGACTTAAAGAGTTTGGATTAATTGCAATGCATGCACAACTGATTAGCAAATCAGAATACACCTGCACTGGTGTTCCTGAAGTATTAAGTACTAAGCTAATGAGGCAATTAATCAGCACGAGAAGATCACTTTTGATAAATCCAGCCATGGAGTAAGGAAATTTGTCAAGAATGGAGAGTTAAATTGTGAGAGCTACAGATCCACTTTGCTTATACACCAACTATAAAGCACTTGTCAAAATATTTTTGGGGTGCTACAGTGCTTCCTCCATAGCACTGTCTATACAGATCAAGACAAAGCTGGGAATGCTAATGAGCCATGATAATAGATTCTCCACTCATTCGTAGTCAATGGACCAAAAATTCAGAACGTTTAGGTTTTTAAACTTTTTGCGTGGCTAGTTGCTGAAAGTGTGAGCTGATAATGTCGTAGTGAGGTAATCAGGCCATCTGGAAACTGAGTGAACAGGGCAAGCAACTGTGTATCTCCTTAACCAAACAGATTGAAGGATTGTGAAATAAACAGTGCAAGGACTAAGAAGGAAGTGTAAATTAGAGTGGGTGAATTTAATGTCAAAACAGGGACAGAAAGAGAAGTAAAGAGAGGGGAAGAAAGATGGCAGTGTTTATTTGCAACATAAGTGGGTTGGACCAGATTTCTGATTGGTCCCCTTGGAGGACAAGACAGACCTAACAGTTTGTCCAGAATGTAATTTGATCCTGCCTGCTGTGGACAATCCTGCAATGTGTAACTTGATTCAGTCTTGCCAGGCAGCCTACAGAAAGTGAAAGTGCAGTTAGCTTTGTGACGACCCTCTGTTATCTAGCGTTCTGCAATTGTAAGTATAGCTGTCCTTGGCTGGTAAAATAAAAGACGTTATACTCTAATTAGTGGGTTAGTTACTTCTTTGGAGAGTATTGGCCCAGAAATTCGCCTCTCCGGCTTGCCGCGGGGGTAAGGATCACGCGCGCTCTTACCTACCGCGCCTGCCGTTGTGTTTTGAGCCCACGGGAACTTCAGCTCCTGGGCCTCTCCCAACTGCTGGCGCGCAGTGCTTGCGTGTCCCAGGGGCGCAGTTAATGCGATGCATCCCCTGGGATCACGTGGGCCATGGAGAGCCAATGGCAGCAGACCATCTTTCATTCATAGATTTGACAGGAGACCTGTCAAATCTGTGAATTGAAATCGGCCCCAAAAGAACAGCTAAACTTAAAATAAATTAAAAAAAACCATCACATTTATAAAATAACTATAGTTAAATAAATTAACCACTTTAAAGAAAAATTTAAATTTTTGAAAAAAATAAAATATTTTTTAAAAGTGATAAAAATAAACTTACCTTTCTTTCAAGTATCTAAAAAAGATAAACCTGTTGAAATTTTTTTAAAATTATACTTAATTAACTACTTACCTTGTTGAAAACGGGTCTTACGCCTCCTTTTTAACAGCGTAGTATCTTCAATACTTACCCTCGCGTAGAAACCTGAAAAAACATCTAAGTGTGCTGCGTGCGCGCAGCCTCTACTGCGCACGCGGTTCACCTAGGAACCGCCCCCTTCACCATACCGGAAGTTCCGGTTTCCCGCGCATGCGCAGTGCATGCAGGAAACCGGCACTTCGGGACGTCTTACGGGTGAGTACAGTCTCACCCGGGAAGGGCCGAATTTTTGGCCCATTTTGTTTTTTTCCTTCTGGAAGTGATAAGAATTCTTTAAATCAGAATGAAGGGACTGTGCGTGTGTTTGTGGTGCATGTGTGTGTGGTGCATGTGTGTTTGGGGTCCACGTGTGTGGGGGTGGTGTGTGTGTGTGTGTGACACACCAGTGAGTTCACACTGGGGAGAGCCCCTTCACCTGCTCCATGTGTGGGAAGGGATTCACTCAATCATCCGGTTGAAAGAACGTGCTCCACTTCTAACAGAGGGGGAAGAATGTGATCCATCTTCCCATCTGGATCACGTTCTGCTCTCATCCCTCCCCCTTTAGACCTGGGTGACGTTCTTACTCCATCTCCACTGTTCTCTCTAACCACAACCCTCGCCACCCACCACTGAGTTCCTGACCATCTCCTCCCCGAGTTCCTGACCTTCTCGCCCCCCAAGTTCCTGACCTTCTCCCTCTCCCCGAGCTCATGACCTTCTCTCCCCGCTCTGAGCTCCTCTACTCTCCCATCTCCAAGCTCCTCTCTCTCCCCTCCAATCCCCTCTCCTCTCCCCCTTTGATACCCTCTCCTCTCCCCACCCTCTGAGTTCCTCTCTTTGCCCTCAGATCCCCTCTCCGATCTCTCCCACCCCACTGATCCCTGTCTTCTCTACAGGGAGAAATGCATGGTTGAGGCCTCAGACATGCAGCTAGGTGCATGCGCATTTGGAACCTCCGGTGTGCATGTGCGGCCGCAACAGCCCTAAGGCTAAATTAAACAACAACTTGTACAATGGCCAGAGTGACTCACTGCGCATGCGCGACTAGGTGGTCTTTCTGTACATGTACAAAACCCAAGCTCATTGACATTAGACTTAAAGGGTGGACCAATATCAGGTGCAGTCTAATCGCAAGTCATGATTGGCAAAGGCTTTTTTCACTACTTAAAGGGGAGGTTCATTGATGCTGCAGCACCTCATTCTCAGCGTTGCTGGCTGTGCAGCTGCCTCAGCAAGCAGCAGAACAAGGAGAAGGAACTGGAGGACTGAACCAGATGTGCTCATGGCTGGTCCATGCCCCAGGGAGCGAGCCCGCAGATTCTCCGATGAAGCATTGGAGGCGTTGGTGTTCGCTGTGGAGAGATGGAGGGCAGTGCTCTACCTGACAAGTGGCAGGAGGCCCTCGCCGCAAATCTTCCTCACCATGTGGAGGGAGGTAGTGCAGCACATCTCGGGCAGCACTGTGGTCTCCATGACCCACACACCGTGCAGGAAGAAATTTACCAACCTCACTCAGGTGGTCAGGGTGAGTGAATGCTTCAACAAATGATACATACCACCATCTGAACCACAATCTTCACACACTGCCCAAAGCACCACACCCCCAGCACTCAGCCACCAACAATCTCTACCTACCAACACCCACACCCACATCTCACACCTTCCACACAGTGACAGCTATTCAACTATGGCAGGCACATCACCCAAACACATTGCTCCACACTCACTCACACACTTTCCTTTCTCCTGCAGCCCAAGGTTGCTCACAACAGGAGGGCACAGGAGCGCACAGGTGGAGGACAAGCTGATATCCAACCACTGCCTGCGCTGGAGAATCGAGTGCCTTTATGCTTTCAGATAATCAGCAAGTACCTGAGCAGCCTGTCCCTGAGGGCACCATAGAGAGTGAGGCAGGAGAAGAGGAGGAGGAAGAACACACCGCATCACTGCATGTCTCACCCACAGACAACAGCTCAGATACTGGCACTACACATTCTTTAGAGGCAAGCATAGTAGCAGGATCTGCACAGAGTGAGGCACCGGGGATGAGTGTGCTGCAGCAAGACCAGGAGGAAAAGGTAGCTCAGGGGCCAGCTCCTCGGAGGGTGAGTTCGCGCGCGAGTTCTCTGGATTACTACCTGAGCCACGAGCGAATTTGCATAGGGTAAATAAGATCAGAGAAATAAATGAGTGGCTCAAAGACCGGTGTGGAAGAAATGGGTTTCGATTTGTGGGACACTGGCACAAGTACTGGGATAAGAGAGAGCTGTTCCGTTTGGACGGGCTTCACTTGAACCATGCTGGGGCTAGAGTCCTGGCGAATCAAATAACTAGGGCTGTAGAGAGGGCTTTAAACTAAATAGTGGGGGGAGGATCCAGGTGAGCGGGAATTTAAAAAATCAATGAGAAATGAGAAAGCAATAGATCAGGATAGAGATGGGGAAATAATAACCAGAGTGTGACAGGAAGGGACAGAATGTTTAAAAATAAGAGTGCAACAGAAAATGGGGCCTAAACAAGGAGAAATGGTAAAAAGACAAAGTTAAAAGCTCTATATCTGAATGCACGCAGCATTCGTAACAAGATAGATGAGTTGACGGCACAAATAGATACAAATGGGTATGATCTGATCGCCATTACAGAGACGTGGTTGCAAGGTGACCAGGGCTGGGAACTGAATATTCCAGGGCATTTGACAATTCGGAAGGATAGACAGAAAGGAAAGGGAGGTGGGGTGGCTTTGTTGGTAAAGGATGGGATTAGTGCAGTGGTGAGAAGTGATATTGGCTCAGAAGATCAAGATGTAGAATCGGTTTGGGTGGAGATAAAAAATAATAAGGGAAAAAGTCTCTGGTGGGCGTAGTCTACAGGCCCCCGGACAGAGTATAAATCAACAAATAATGGAGGCCTGTAAAAAAGGTACGGTAATAATCATGGGTGATTTTAATCTCCATATTGATTGGACAAATCAAATTGGCCATGGTAGCCTGGAGGTGGAGTTCACAGAGTGCATCCGGGATGGTTTCCTAAAACAGTATGTAATGGAACCAACCAGGGAGCAGACTATCTTGGATCTGGTACTGTGTAATGAGACAGAATTAATAAATGATCTCATAGTAAAGGATCCTCTAGGAAAGAGTGATCGTAGCATGGTTGAATTTCAAATTCAGTTGGAGGGTGAGAAAGTTGTATCTCAAACCCGTGTCCTGATCTTAAACAAAGGCAATTACAATGGCATGAGGGCAGAACTGGCTAAAGTGGACTGGAAACATAAATTAAAGGGTAAGACAGTTGAAATGCAGTGGCGGACATTTAAGGAGATATTTCATAACTCTCAACAAAAGTATATTCCAGTGAGAAAGAAAGATTTTAAGAGAAGGGAGCACCATCCATGGCTAACTAAGGACGTAAAGGATGGTATCAAATTGAAAACAATGGCATACAATGTTACCAAGATTGGTGGGAGACCAGAGGATTGGGAAATTTTTAAAAACCAGCAAAGGATGACTAAAAAAATAATAAAGAGAGAGAAGATGAATTATGAGAGTAAACTGGCAAGAAATATTAAAACAGATAGTAAGAGCTTCTACAGGTATATAAAAAGGAAGAGGGTAGCTAAAGTAAACGTTGGTCACTTAGAGGATGAGACTGGGGAATTAATAATGGGGAACGGGGAAATGGCAGAGACTCTGAACAAATATTTTGCATCTGTCTTCACGGTAGAAGACACTAACAACATCCCAATAATGGATAATCAAGGGGCCACAGGGACGGGGTAACTAAAGACAATCACTATCACTAAGGAAATAGTACTTGGTAAAATAATGGGATGAAAAGACGACAAGTCCCCTGGACCAGATGGCCTGCATCCCAGGGTCTTAAAAGAAGTGGCTGCAGAGATAGTGGATGCATTGGTTGCAATATACCAAAATTCCCTGGACTCTGGAGAGGTCCCAGCGGATTGGAAAACCGCAAATGTAACACCCCTATTTAAGAAAGGAGGGAGACAGAAAGCAGGAAGCTATGGACCAGTTAGCCTAACATCTGTTGTTGGGAAAATGCTGGAGTCCTTCATTAAGGAAGCAGTAGCAGGGCATTTGGAAAATCATAATGCAGTCAAGCAGAGTCAGCATGGTTTTATGAAAGGGAAATCATGTTTAACAAATTTGCTGGAGTTATTTGAGGATGTAACGAGTAGGGTGGACAAAGGTGAACCAGTGGATGTGGTGTATTTGGATTTCCAGAAGTCATTCAATAAGGTGCCACATAAAAGGTTACTGCATAAGATAAGAGCTCACGAAACCGGGGGTAAAATATTAGCATGGATAGAGAATTTGCTAACTAACAGAAAGCAGAGAGTCGGGATAAATGGGTCATTTTCCGGTTGGCAAACCGTAACTAGTGGGGTGCCACAGGGATCGGTGCTGGGGCCTCAACTATTTACAACCTACATTAATGACTTGGATGAAGGGACCGAGTATAATGTAGCCAAGTTTGTGGATGATACAAAGATGGGTGGGAAAGCAAGTTGTGCAGAGGACTCAAAGAATCTGCAAAGGGATATAGACAGGCTAAGTGAGTGGGCAAACATTTGGCAGATGGAGTATAATGTGAGAAAGTGCGAGGTTATCCACTTCGGCAGGAAAAATAAAAAAGCAAATTATTTTTTAAGTGCAGAGAGATTACAAAATGCTACAGTTCAGAGGGACCTGGGGGTTCTTGTGCATGAAACACAAAAAGTTAGCATGCAGGTACAGAAAGTAATCAAAAAGGCAAATGGAATGTTGGCCTTTATTTCAAGGGGGTTGGAGTATAAAAGCAGGGAAGTCCTGCAACAACTGTACAGGGTATTGGTGAGACCACACCTTGAGTACTGCGTATAGTTTTGGTCTCCTTATTTAAGGAAGGATATACTTGTATTGGAGGCAGTTCAGAGACAATTCACTCGGTTAATTCCAGAGATGAGGGGGTTGACTTAGGAGGAAAGGTTGAGCAGGCTGGGCCTATACTCATTGGAATTGAGAAGAATGAGAGGTGATATTATTGAAACATATAAGATACTGAGGGGGCTCGACAAGATAGATGCAGAGAGGATTTTTCCCCTTGTGGGGAAATCTAGAACTCGGGGGCATAGTTTCAGAATAAAGAGTCGCCCTTTTAGAACTGAGATGAGGAGGAATTTCTTCTCTCAGAGGGTCGTAAATCTGTGGAATTCTCTGCCCCAGAAAGCTGTGGAGGCTGGGTCATTAAATACATTTAAGGTGGAGATAGACAGATTTTTGCAAGATAAGGGAGTGAAGGGTTATGGGGAGCGGGCGGGGAAGTGGCTTTGAGCCCAAGATCAGCCATAATATTATTGAATGGCAGAGCAGGCTTGAGGGGCCAAGTGGCCTATTCCTGCTCCTATATCTTATGTTTCTTCTACACAGGACTCAGATGAGGACCTCGATGGGGAGGCCTTTAGAAGAAGGGTAATGGGCATGCACACGGAGATAATAGGTGCAATTGCAAGGGTGCCCGAGAGCCTCTCGGCAGTGGTAAGGAGCATGGAGGAGTCCACCTCCAGCATTGCACAAGGCTCTGCGCACACCATGGAGCCCATCATTTACAGTCTGCAAAGGATGGTAGACTCCCAGAGAGACTGTGGCGACCCAGACCTCATACTGCGTATGATGGGCGATCTGGCAGCTTCCATTGCAGCACAGGCGGAAGTGACGCAATGTCTTAGTGCTGTAATGCAGTCGGTGGTTGGTGCCATTCAATCTCAGTAAGTGTTGGCTGCTCGAGGAACTCTGGCTCCGTGTTGATGAGCTAGAGTCCGAGCTTCAAACACTGCGACACATCAGGGAGGGGGAGAGTTACCTGGACTCCGTGTTTCAGGAGGTAGTCACACCAATTAGAGTAACTAATTCAGAAGTAGCCCGTGGTCAGGGACAGGAAGGTGTGACTACGAGTGAGGCAGGTACAGGGATCCAGGAGGTAGTGTTGGAGGAGCCGCAGCCCTTGCTCTTGTCCAACAGGTTTGAGGCTCTTACTCCCTGTGTGGATAGGAGCGGGGACTGCAGGGAGGATGAGCAACCTGGCCACAGCACCGTGGTAAGGGGGGCCATTCAAGTGGGGGGAGTAAAAAGAAATGTTGTAGTGGTAGGGGATAGTATCATTAGGGGGATAGATAGGGTTCTTTGCAGCCAAGAGCGAGAGTCCCGAAGGCTGTGTTGCCTGCCCGGTGCCAGGGTTAAGGACATCTCCTCTGGGCTGGAGAGAAACTTGGAGTGGGAGGGGGAGGATCCAGTTGTCGTGGTCCATGTTGGTACCAATGACATAGATAGGACAAGGAAAGAGGTTCTGCTGAGGGAGTTTGAGCAGCTAGGGGCCAAATTAAAAAGCAGAACCTCGAGGGTAATAATCTCTGGATTACTACCTGAGCCACGAGCAAATTTGGCTAGGGTAAATAAAATCAGGGAGTTGAATGCGTGGCTCAAAGACTGGTGTGGGAAAAATGGGTTTTGCTTCTTGGGACACTGGCACTGGGGCAGGAGAGAGCTGTTCCGTTGGGACGGACTTCACTTGGCCAGTGCTGGGACTAGTGTCCTGGCGAATCGAATAACTAGGGCTGTGGAGAGGGCTTTAAACTAATTAGTGGGGGGGAGGTTTCAAGAGAGCAAAAAATAAAAATGACAACAGAGAGGGTCATAGACATAGGTAGCAGTAGGGGAACCACAAATCAGAGCGTGGCAGGAAGGGACAGAGTGTGTGGAGTAAAAGGTAAAGTGGTAAAAAGTGAAAAAGCAGGAACTAAGTGCCACAAAGCATATTTGAAAGTTCTCTATCTGAATGCACGTAGCATTCGTAACAAAATAGACGAGTTAATGGCACAAATAACTACATATGGTTATGATATTGTGGCCATTACAGAAACATGGCTGCAGGGTGACAATGCCTGGGAATTAAACATACCAGGTTATTTAACGATCAGGAAGGACAGGCAGGAAGGAAGGGGAGGTGGGGTGGCTATGTTAATAAAGGAAGGAATCACTGTAATACAGAGTAATGATATTGGGTCAAAAAATCATGATAATGAAACAGTTTGGGTGGAGATAAGGAATAATAAGGGGAAAAAAACACTAGTGGGCGTAGTCTATAGGCCTCCGAACAGTTGCAACTCTGTTGGACGGAGTATCAATCAGGAAATAGTTGAGGCATGTAATAAGGGAACATCTATAATTATGGGGGATTTTAACTATCATATTAATTGGACAAATCAAATGGGGCAGGGCTGCCTTGAGGATGAGTTCATTGAGTGTATTAGGGATGGGTTTCTTGAGCAGTATGTAACTGAACCGACCAGGGGGCAAGCAACCTTAGATCTGGTCCTGTGTAACGAGACAGGATTAATTAAAAATGTCCTAGTAAAGGATCCCCTTGGAATGAGTGACCATAACATGGTTGAATTCCATATTCAATTAGAGGGTGAGAAGGTTGGATCTCAAACAAGCGTGCTAAGCTTGAATAAAGGAGACTATGAAGGTATGCGAGCGGAATTGAGTAGAGTGGATTGGGAAAATAGATTAAAGGGTAAGACGACACATGATCAGTGGTGTACATTCAAGGAGTTAATTTACAACTTCCAAAAAATATATATTCCACTGAAAAGAAAAGGGTGTAAAAGAAAGGACAGTCATCCGTGGCTAAGTAAAGACATTAAGGATAGTATTCGACTAAAAACAAGGGCATATAAGGTAGCAAAATCTAGTGGGAGGACAGAGGATTGGGAAAACTTTAAAAGGCAGCAAAAAATAACAAAAAGATTGATTAAGAAAGGGAAGATAGATTATGAAAGTAAATTAGCAAAAAATATAAAAACAGATAGTAAGAGTTTTTATAGTTATATAAAAAGAAAAAGGGTGGCTAAAGTAAATGTTGGTCCCTTAGAGGATGAGACCGGGAAATTAATGGTGGGAAATATGGAGATGGCAAAAACACTGAATGAATATTTTGTATCAGTCTTTACAGTAGAGGACACTAAGAATATCCCAACACTGGACAAACAGGGGGCTATAGGGGGAGAGGAGCTAAACACGATCAAAATCACTAAGGAAGTGGTACTCGGTAAAATAATGGGACTCAAGGCGGATAAATCACCTGGACCTGATGGCTTACATCCTAGAGTCTTGAAGGAAGTGGCGGTAGGGATTGTAGATGCATTGGTAATAATTTTTCAAAACTCCCTGGATTCCGCTAAGGTCCCGGCAGACTGGAAAACTGCTAATGTAACACCCTTATTTAAAAAGGGCAGTAGACAGAAGGCTGGTAACTATAGACCGGTTAGCCTAACATCTGTGGTAGGTAAAATTTTGGAGTCCATTATTAAGGAAACAGTAACAGGACATTTGGATAATCATAATTTAATAGGACAAAGTCAGCATGGTTTTACGAAGGGGAAGTCATGTTTGACAAATTTGCTGGAGTTCTTTGAGGAAGTAACATATAGAGTGGATAAAGGGGAACCAGTGGACGTAGTGTATTTAGACTTCCAAAAGGCATTTGACAAGGTGCCACACAAAAGATTATTGCTTAAGGTAAAAAATCACGGGATTGGGGGTAATATTCTGGCATGGATAGAGGATTGGCTATCTAACAGAAAGCAAAGAGTTGGGATAAATGGTTCATTCTCAGACTGGCAATCAATAACTAGTGGTGTTCCACAGGGGTCAGTGCTGGGTCCCCAACTCTTTACAATCTATATTAACGATTTGGAGGAAGGGACCAAGTGTAACATATCAAAATTTGCAGATGATACAAAGATGGGAGGGAAAGTAGTGAGTGAGGAGGACATAAAAAACCTGCAAGGGGATATAGACAGGCTAAGTAAGTGGGCAGAGATTTGGCAGATGGAATACAACACTGGAAAGTGTGAGGTGATGCACTTTGGCAGGAAAAATCCTAGAGCAATTTATTATCTTAATGGCAAGAAACTGGAGAGTACTGAAGTGCAAAGGGATCTGGGGGTCCTGGTGCACGAAACTCAAAAGGTTAGTATGCAGGTGCAGCAAGTGATTAAGAAGGCAAATGGAATGTTGGCTTTCATTGCTAGGGGGATAGAATATAAAAATAGGGAGGTATTGCTTCAGTTGTACAAGGTATTGGTGAGACCGCACCTGGAATACTGCATACAGTTTTGGTGTCCTTACTTAAGGAAAGACATCCTTGCTCTCGAGGCAGTGCAAAAAAGGTTCACTCGGTTAATCCCGGGGATGAGGGGGTGGTCATATGAGGAGAGGTTGGGTAGATTGGGACTCTACTCATTGGAGTTCAGAAGAATGAGAGGCGATCTTATTGAAACATATAAGATTGTGAAGGGGTTGGATCGGGTGGATGCGGGGAGGATGTTCCCGATGACGGGTGAGACTAGAACTAGGGGACATAGTCTTAGAATAAGGGGCTGCTCTTTCAAAACTGAGATGAGGAGGAACTACTTCACTCAGAGGGTGGTAGGTCCATGGAATATGCTGCCACAAAAAGCTGTAGAAGCTACAACATTAATTAAATTTAAAACAGAAATAGACAGTTTCCTAGAAGTAAAGGGCATTAAGGGTTACGGGGAGCGGGCAGGAATTTGGACATGAGTCTAGGTTCGGATCGGTCATGGCCCTGTGGGTAGTGGAGCGGGCCCAGGGACCGTGTAGCCTGATTCTGCTCCTATTTCGTGTGTGCAATTCTGTTAGATGCAGGAGATGGTTCTGTGATAGATAGTAGATTGGCGGTTAGGATCAGATCAGCCATGATCTTATTGAATGGCGGAGCAGGCTCGAGGGGCCGATTGGCCGACTCCTGCTCCTATTTCTTATGTTCTTATGTAGTGGAGCAGGAAGCTGCTGTCCTCCCTCAGGATGACAGCATTCCTGCTCCCACCACTGCCACTCCGCCATTGTCTTTGTCGCTGCCTGTCATCCAGCCAGCCCAGACTGCTGCCGCCCATGCTGAGGTGGTGCACCTCCCATTAGCATCTACTGGCGCTAAGGGGACAACTTTTTCCCAATAGGGATCTGTGGGTTTCAGGCAGTGAAGTTAAAAATAAATCTGTGAAAGAGGAGTTGGGTGAAGAAATAGGCTAAAAAAACTAAAAATAATATTTTCTTCTTCCTATTTTCTTTCATTCTCCAGATGATTTATTTTTCATTTGATGATCATGTATTGCTCCCTGATTATTTCTATTGAACGTAGTGCTCAGTGCCTTGATATCAGGTATGCATTGGGAACATTTCTTCATGGGTCTCCCCTGCAAATAGACGTACCACTGAACACAAGAGGCAATCGAGGCTGATCACATCAGTAATTTTAAGAGGGAGCTAGACAGACATTTGGCGAAAAGAACAGAGGCCAGAATTTTCTGGGGTCCGTGCGGGCGTGATCGGAGGCAGGTCGGGTGGGAAATTTGAAATAGGTTGGGGCGGGTCGGGAACCGTCAACCCGCCCCCACGCGCCTTTCCCTTGGGTGAGTTTGCTGGTGCAGCAGCGACCCGAACGGCAGAGACGGGCGACCTAATTCAAATCATTATCACCTTGTTGTCAGACCCTTGAGCTCCTTTTTCAGCCTACCTTTCAAATTTCCCTGGCTGCCCACGGGATTCATGCAGCTCGGGAACCAAGTCTGTCAGCCTGAGGCGGGAGTTGAGTGGCCATTGCTCCAGCTGATTAGATGACAGCATGAAATGTACTATAAAAGCTTCCACCTCACAGCTGATCACTTTCCTCAGGCAGAAGCTGTTGCTGACTATATTCCCAGCACAGGTTGAGCTTTCTACATGCTGCAAGTGTTTGCAGCAAAGTCGCCATCCAGTCTCACCTCATTGGTACAACCAATCACAGATTGCTTCTGTCTTCTCTACTTGACCTGCCATCTATTCCATCAGCATGGGTGCCGTTTATACTATCTCACCTTGGTCCTCAGAATCGGACCATGATGAGCCCCAACACCAACAGCACCAGGCATACCAGCAGCACCATCAACAAGACCACCAACCTTCTCCTCAAACACCTGATTCTCCACAGTACAGAGGGCATCAGCGCAGGGCTGTACCGCACCAGAAGCGGTACCATAGAATCATAGAATGGTTACAGCACGGAAGAAAGCCATTCGGACCGTCGAGCACATGCTGGCTCTCTGCAAGAGCACTTAAGCTAGTCCCAATCCCCCACCCTTTCCCCGTAGCCCTGCAAATTTTTTTCTTTCAGGTACTTATCCAACTCCCTTTTGAAAGCTGTGATTGAGTCTGCCTCCACCATCCTTTCAGGAAGTGCATTCCAGATCATAACCACTCGCTGCGTAAAAAAGTTTTTTCTTACGTCGCCTTTGGTTCTTTTGCCAATCACCTTAAATCTGTGTCCTCTGGTTCTCGACCCTGCTGCCAATGGGAACAGTTTCCCTCTATCTACTCTGTCCAGACCCCTCATGATTTTGAACATCTCTATCAAATCTCCTCTCAATCTTCTCTGCTCCAAGGAGAACAACCCCAGCTTCTCCAGTCTATCAATGCAACTGAAGTCCCTCATCCCTCATCCCTGGAATCATTCTCGTGAATCTTTTCTGCACCCTCTCTAAGGCCTTCACATCCTTCCTAAAGTGCGGTGCCCAGAATTGGACACAATACTCCAGTTGAGGCCGAACCAGTGTTTTATACAGGTACCCCCAACACAGGGTATACAGGCAGAGGATGAGCTTCCTCAACATGACTGAGCAGCAGTGCCAAAAGAGGCTCAGGCTATCGCGCCAGTTAATCACAGACATTTGCATGCATGTGTATGCCAAATTCCCTGGCAGTTGCCATGACTCTTTCATCCTTCGCCAGTCCACCCTCCCTCAGCTCTTCGCTCCTCCAAACAGACTTTCCAGCTGGCTGCTTGGAGACAAGGGCTATCCACTGAAGACATGGCTCATGAAATCCTTGAGGAGGCCAAGTACTGAGGCCCAGGAGAGCTATAATGAAAGCCACATTTCCACCAGATGTTTCATAGAGCAGACAATAGGCATGCTGAAAATGCGCTTCAGATGCCTTCACAGATCTGGAGGAGCCCTTCAGTATGCACAAGCCAGGGTCTCCAGAATCACAACATAACGCAGCAGTGAGGATTAGCGCTGCATGAAAAGCAAGGCACTGAGTGCACAGTCTATTTAGAGGAGGAGGAGCAGGAGGAGGAGGAGCATCAACTGGAAGACGAGGAGGAGCAGGAGCTCGAGGAACCTGTGGCCCAGATCCCACCAGCACCCGAGCACATTGCTGTCCAGGAGGCCAGGGATGGCCTCATTATGGCCAGATTTACTTAACTTTACGCAGTACACACATATGGTTGCCACATGCTGCGCCAGGTCGGCACCACCCCACAGCAACACCATAAAGGATCCCTACAATGACCAAGCCATTCCTTTCACACTGACCACCATTGTTGGAGGTAACATTATGTCTCACCATTCACTCCAACTCACTAAGCCACTTCCAAAGGTGCACACAAATCTGTCCAAGACCGGAAAGTGGTGAAAATAAAGACATTTATGGATGACATCACATTAACGGAAACTTGACATTAACATTGAATAAAACACCCAAGTGGCTACCCTTGTGAATCTACTTGTGTGTCATCTTTCTCTTATGCGTGCTTCTATGAGGTGCTACCCCTGTGGCTTCAGCAGAGGTAGAGGCAGCCTGCTCACTTAACTGCTGCGACTGCGGACATCCTCTGGGTTTTGGAGCCTGTGATGGACCCGCCAATGTCTGCTCCTCCTGCGACTGTGCAGGGGCAGACTCGGCCATTGCTGTCTGAGGAGGCATCTGGGGCTCTAACTGAGGGGGTAGCAATGGGGAGAAGTGTAAGCGCTTTGAGAGGAGTCCACATTTCCATGTCCCCTCTCACTGCCATCCCTCTCATGTGCCACCCACACTTCCCTGCTAGCAAGGAGCTGGAGAGCACCTTGCTGCACATCAGTGGGGCCATGAGGACCCATGTCTACGCTGACATCCCTCCTAGACAGGAGGTCTATGAACCTCTGCCATCTATGCTCCATAGATAGCCATCTATTCTCCATTGAGACCATGTGCTCCTGTGAGTGGCGCATTAGCTGCTACATGCAGGGGCCATCCTATCCATGGAAGAGCCTACAGTCACCATCACCTGCGACACGGTGGTGCTCATGTTGGAGATGGACTCCTCCATTCTCTGAATATTTGCAAACATCGCGGTTGCAAAACCTGTCAGAGCCCCCTGCACTTCTTGTTGCACCTCCAGGATTGCCGTCTTTCTGGATGACTCCCCAGGCTCAACGTCTGCATCCAGCTGAGCAGAGCTAGGAGTGTGCTGCACCCTCCAGCGAGGAGTCTCCAATGCTGTCTCTGTCTCTACCATCTGCTCTTGCTCACTTGTGACTTGTGACACACCAGGTGACAACACTACTCTATCTCGCGTGGGACCCACCGAGGTGTGCGTCTCTGCACTGATGCTGGATGCGCTTATGTCTGGTGGCGCTGCGCCCTCAGAGGCTGGGCTTCCTCTTGGACAGTGGGGGAGGCCTCTTGATGGACCTGTGGGAGAGTAAAGAGATGAGTTAGATATGCCATATGAACAGTGGGTACAGATACCATTATGCACATGATGACCATTCAGTGGCTGATGACATCAGTCCCCATATGAGTGACTGATGTATGCCGTGTTGCTGTACGATATGTAATTCTGTCACCAGGTTGCTGAGATGTCCCCCTCTCTCCGTCTCCCACCTCCAGCTACTCCCGATACTTCTAACGCAGCCTCCCCTGCTTTTGTGAGGATGGCAAATGATGGAGGCCCACCTCCAGTTCTCTCCCTCTCCCTCTTATTGTGTGGTGTCTTTTCCTGCAGAGAGGGAAAGAAGAGAAGGTTGAGTGAGAGTGATGGAATGAGTGTAAGGAATGGATGGGTTACATCTTTAGAGAGAGACTATGATGGATTGGGGTGGCAATGCCAAGTGCCCTCCTTGTGTGTTGTTAGTTGGTATGATTGCATTAGGGTGAGGGGGAGTGTGAGGGGTGGCTAGTAAGATGGGGATGTGATAATGTAGATAGAGAGGGATGGGTGGACGTGCAAGTTATGTTGGTGTGAGTAAGGATGTGCAGCAGTAGGGTTGGGAATGCAGAGTGATGGGGATGTGATGAGAGGCACAGCAGGATGAAGTTGAGTGTGGCTTTGTACTCACCTTTCCTGATCTAATGAGATAATTGAAACATTTCCAACACTGCACCCAGGTGCTCCTGAGCACATCCCTGCTGTTCACCTCCTCTGCAATTTGGAGTCAGGCTCTTTTTCTCTCCTGGGGAGGTCTCTTACACCCATTCGAAGGGACGAGGACCTCCCTGCGTGCTCTGACTCCCTCCGCAAGTATATGGGGGGAGTCCTCGGAGAACCTGGGTGCAGCCCTCTACCTCTGTGCAGTCATGTCTCCAAGTGTTTGGGGCAATCAAAGCCTCCAGTGCAGTGCCTGCACACTCCTAGATGAACCTTCAAATGTAATGTGGCCATGGCTCCTTCAAATATTCCGGCTGAAAACACGTCATCGATGACGTCATCAGACCCGCACCATTTAATAGGGCTGAGTAACGCGCAGGGCGGGCTTAATAGGCCCCATTAGAGCAAAGTCGATTTCTGCAGTGGTATGGAAGCAAGAACGGGGTCACGACCTGCCACGCCGACCGCCCGCACCCGCCCCACCCAGGGAAAGAAAATTCCAGCCTGACGGATTATTGGTAGTGAACTGTGCTTTTAAACTCTTGACCTTTTCCAATTCTTGTACATTCCTATATACCTAAGATTGTGACTTCACCCACATCCCCCTACCCCTTTCAATCTAGGTAACTAATGATCTGTTGGAGATTCTAGATGTGTAAAGCCAGTTGAGATTACATACTAATTTCCTTGATAGTAGTGTAATGGTAATTGTTATAACTGTATTAAATGTAAATAATTGACTTATTCGGGAATTTTGGGGTCGGGTTAGTTTCTGGTACAGCAAAAATCTACTTGTCAGAACCCAGTGTTGTTTCACTCATCAGGTACCCCTTCTCTTTCCTTGTAAAGTAAAATGTTATCTCAGGCCCCAACTATTTTAAGTACATTAATCTGTATCAAGCATCATTAGACCAGGAATAGCTTTTCTAAAGAGCACCCTGTTGACAAAAAAGCCAGAGAAACAATGAATGGTGTGCATAGTTATAAGTTATGAGTGATTCCGTGACCAATTTAGTATTTTTTCAGGTTGTGCTGCACCAGATAATGGTGGCTGTGGCCAGATCTGTGTACTGCACAGTCCAGTGTCTTGGGAATGCGAATGTCTGCCTGGTTATCAACTGCAACTTGATGGACATCACTGCAGTGCCTCAGGTCAGTATTAATGCCTGATGTTGACAGTGTTAATAAATCATGTTGTCTTGATTTTGAACATATCACATGAACATTAATGGAGAAAGAAAAACTTTGGGGAAGTACTTTCAATTCAAAGTACTCTCCCAATAACTATGTAATAAAAAAATCAAATTATAGAAATAAGGAGTAATTTTACACATTTCCAATCATAGTGTGGAGCTTTGCCCACTGGGAGCACATGTCGAGAATTAATTTCAATGGGCACAAAATTATGGAGGGCGCATTCCCAAATTCCAATATGTGCTACCGGCAGACAAAACTCCGAGTAGATTTGTAAAATGACCTTTATGTTTGTTACTTATTTTTGAAAGTCTAATTTCCTTGCCCCAGTGATACGTTTCTTTCTGAGTCTCCTTCCTTCCACTGTTGGGAAGAAGTCTCCCGTGTCCCAGGGTGGCTCCACTCAGTTTTGGGGTCCTTGCAGCTTCAGAGAAGCATGGGAGCCAATTCAGAGTGAGCCGATTCTGTGAAAATAGACCACTGGGAAAGTATCCGGCATAACAAACTGACAGGTCTCCACTGACTTTCAAAACGTTTGTTTCAGTGAATCATAAAGTTACATCTAAAGTGGAATCATTTTAAAATTGCACTATGTGACCATTAGCATTTGAACTCTCAGCACTTTTTGTAGATTGTACCATGTTCAGTAATTTAAGAGCTATCAACTGGTTATTTTAAACAGATAAACGTCTCAGTTAGAACAGTGAACAAAGGAACTTACTATGAAGGCTTTAGGCAGAAGCAACTAGAGACCTATTAGTTTTATTTTAATTCCATGTAAAATAGTAGAATTGATGATCAGAAGGAAATTTGAGAAGATTATCTGTACAACAACAACCTAACAAACAACATTCGACACGGCTTTAGAAGGGGAAGCTCCTACCCTTGCCTTTTTTGAGGAAATGATTGCATAGGTGACCGCTAGAAAACCCTACAACATTCCAATTTGATAAAGTTCCACCTGAAAGTCTACTAGTTGAGCTCAAAGCTCAGGATAAAACTTGGGAATGGATGGGAAGTTAGCTGAAGAGTAGAAAACAACAGGTACTGGTTACATGAGTCATGTTAGTATGGGGAGAAATATTGAATGGGGTAACCCAGGGCTCAGTATTGGGATGACTATTGTTTCTAATTTATATCAATGACTTAGGTTCAGAGATTAAATGCAAATCGGTTAAATTTACAGATGATAGGAGGGGCAGTGGAATCGAAGGAGACAGCCCAGAAATTACAGAATGAGTTCAACAAAATATGTACACAATGGCAGATAAAATTAATGCTGATAAATGTAAAGTACGACACATAGGAAGGAAAAATTATTCCTTAGGCATCAAATCAGACCTTGGTCTCTCCCCCTACTCCTTTGGCACTTTCTCCTCCTTTGAGTACCTCCCCTTGTACCACTGCTCTCACCTTGCTTAATATCCCTGTTGCCTACTGTCCCCCTAAGCCCCACCACATGGTTCTCACCAAGATATCCTCCTCCCTTTCCCTCTCTTCTCTGAACTTAATTACCTTATGTCCTCCCTAAACCTCTCCTTCCACATCTACTCTCCTAACCATATTCATGGCCAGCCTCTCGATCTTGCCATCACCTGTGGCCTCTCTGCTCCCATGATCTCGATCACTGACATGGCTATCTCCAACCACTTCCTTGTATCCCTCAACACCCACATCCCCCTATCCCTTTCAACCTTTTCCTTCAGTGTCCATCCCTGGCTGGACCACATCAAGCGCTCTTGGTCCTCACTCTTTTCTGCCAAAATGTCCACCACTCGCGAATCATCCTGGAGAGCAAAGATAAATCCCGGCCTCTTTTCTCCATGACCAACCACCTCCTTAAACCTCTTTCCACTGCTGCTTCACCTCCAATAACAAGTGCAAGGAGTTCATAGGCTGTCACTAAGGTTGAGACCATCTGTTCAGCAGCCTCTGCTGCTTCCTCCATCTTCCCTATGCCTACTAAGACAAACTTCCCCAAGGCTCCCCCCGCCCTTTCTCTAGCTTCTCTCCCTCATGTCCTCTCTGACCTCATCTTGTCCATGAGACCTGCCTCCTGCTCCCTTGACCCCATTCCCACTAAACTGCTAACCACCCAAATTCACTTCCTAGCCCCGTGCTAGCTAATACTGTAAATGGTTATTTTTCTTTGGGTACTGTCCGCTCCCATTCAAAATTGCCATCATCACCCCCTCCTCAAAAAATCTACCCTCAACTCTTTTGTCCTTGCAAAGTACTAACCAATCCCGACTCTCTGTTTCTTTTCCAAAATCCTTGAAGGTGTTGCCTCCCAAATTCTTGCCCATCTTTTCCGCAAATCCATGTTTGAATCCCTCCAATCAGGTTTCCATCCCTGCTATAGCATCAAAATGCACAAATTAAATTCTTTGTGACTGTTACTATGGTTCATTATCCCTCTTCATCTTGCTTGACCTTTTGTCCTCAGGTTCCTAAACCAGGATTGTCAATTTTTTTTTTTTTAAGAGGGTGCCATCCCAATGGGACCTTTTATGAAACTTTTAGCTGAGAGTCCTTATGGTCTCATAGCATGGATGCTCCTGCTCTCTGTTAAGGTTTGGGCTTGAGACCGTTGATATAGGAGACATGTATTTTTCGGCTATGGCAACAGATGACATTGATTTTGAACTTATATAGAAGACAATGCAATTTGTATTTAACAGGTCCCAGACCATTTTTGTTATTTGCAAATAGTCAGGATATACGGCGCATAAACTTTGATGGAACAGATTACCATACTGTGCTTGAAAGACAGATGGGAAGAGTCTTAGCACTTGATTATGACCCTGTGCAAAGTAAGGTAAGTAGGATTTTAAAATTTCACATGGTTGACCCCTGAAAGAAAGACTTAATTAATATATATACAGGAAACTCTTGTTTAAACGGCACCTAAATATCCGGAATTCTCTACTAACCGGCAAAATTCATACTCCGAAAACAACACCTCAATAACCGGAAATGTTGCCGAGTCCAAGTCCGAGTCTCCCGTGGTGGCCGAGTAAGTCAGTGGGGGTAGTTCTCCAAACTGCCACTACTCGGCTTCTTGGCGCTGTCGGAAGTCCAATTACTGTATACCGCACATTTCTTGATTTTTTTATTATTGTTTGTTAAAAATAGCCTCGGTAGATAACCCTCTCTGTCATCCAGAATTTTTAATCAACCGGCACCATCCCGGTCCCGTCGGTGCCGGATACCAAAGAGTTTCCTGTATATATATATATATATAATGAAATAATTAAGTCTTCCTTTCAGGGGTAAATTAATATGTTAATTTTTAATTGATATTCCAGATGCAGAAGCTTAGAAATTACTGTTGGTGAAATTAGCAAACGATACCTTACAGCACTCAGATGACATTCTTCTGTCTGTTATTTTTGCAGAGGGATTAACCCATTTAAAATCGATGGGTATTATTCAGATATGTTTTTTAAAGTATTGGACAAAGAATCATTCGAAAACTGCATTAAATGTCCATCCATTAATATTATCCACAGTGACTTTTAGGCTATAGTATTTAAGTAATCCAGTTTATTGATGAAAGAAAGCATTAAATCATGTACTGGATAATTACAAAGCCATTAAATGGTACCACAAATGGCATCTATGCAGAGTATACTCACACATAATGGATATTGCCGTCATTATGCTTAACCTCTTTCAATGAAGAAGTCTGGTCCTTCTTGTTTTTGTAATGACATCTTCATCTTTATCTCAAAATTGCACACTGTTTTATGCCTAGTTAGCTGATCTCAACTGGGGAACTGGTGTGGATGATACCATTTGTCTTAGTACTCCTGGGTCGAGGACAGAAAAAATAGAGAGTTTCCATTCCTGTGCTGGAGAGTGCCTGGATGTTGGATGAGAATAAGATGAGACTTGGCTTCAGTGCTTCCTACAGTCAATTAGCCTGATGATACTCACTGTCTAGCCTCACACAGTTACTGGTGCCCCTAGAAGCATCACCTTTGGGAGAGGAGTGGAGAAAATTGAGCAAGAAATAACCATGGCATGAGCACCCATTGAGCGATTATACATAGGATGTTTCATCTTCTAGAATTTTGAACATTATTAAAATTTCTGATTTCATTATTCTGATCTAATATAAGAACATAAGAATTAGGAGCAGGAGTAGGTCATACGGCCCCTCGAGCCTGCTCCGCCATTCAATAAGATCATGGCTGATCTTCGACCTCAACTCCACTTTCCCGCTCGATCCCCACATCCCTTGATTCCCCTAGAGTCCAAAAATCTATCTATCTCAGCCTTGAATATACTCAACAACTGAGCATCCACTGCCCTTTGGGGCAGAGAATTCCAAAGATTCACTACCCTCTGAGTGAAGAAATTCCTCCTCATCTCAGTCTTAAAAGGACGACCCCTTATCCTGAGACTATGCCCCTAGTTCTAGACTCTCCAGCCAGGGGAAACAATCTCTCAGCATCTATCCTGCCAATCCCTCTCAGAATCTTATTTGTTTCAATGAGATCATCTCTCATTCTTTTAAATTCCAGAAGAGTATAGGCCCAATCTACTCACTCTCTCCTCATAGAACAACCCTCTCATCTCAGGAATCAATTGAGTGAACCTTTGTTGCACCTTCTCTGAGGCAAGTATATCCTTCCTTAGATACGAAGACCAAAACAGTGCACAGTACTCCAGGTGTGGTCTCACCAAAGCCCTGTACAGTTATAGCAAGACCTCCTTACTCTTGTACCCTTGCAATAAATGCCAACATCCCATGTGCCTTCCTAATTGCTTGCTGGACCTGCTTGCTAACTCTGTGTTTCTTGTACTAGGACACCTAGCTCTCTCTGAACACCAACATTTAATAGTTTCTCACCATTTAAAAATTATTCTGTTTTCCTATTCTTCTTACCAAAATGAATAGCCTCACATTTCTCCACATTATACTCCAGTTGCCACCTTATTGCCCACTCACTTAACCTGTCTATATCCCTTTGCAGGCTCTTTGTGTCCTCCTCACAGCTTACTTTCCCACATAGCTTTGTGTCATCAGCAATCTTGGATACATTACACTCGGTCCCTTCATCTAAGTCATTAATATAGACTATAACTGGCTGAGGCCCAAGCACAGATCCTTGCGGCACCCCAATCATTACAGCCTGCAAACCTGAAATTGGCCTGTTTATTCCTACTCTCTGTTTTCTGTCCGTTACCCAATCCTCTATCCATCCGAAGACATTACCACCAACCCCATAAGCCCTTCTCTTGCATAACAATCTTTTATGTGGTACCTTATCGAGTGCCTTTTGGAAATCCAAATATACTACATCTACTGGCTCCCCTTTATCTACCCTGCTGGTTACATCCTCAAAAAATGCTAATAAATTTGTCAAACACGATTTCCCTTTCATAAAACCATGTTGACTCTGCCTAATCATATTATAATTTTCTAAATGCCCGGTTACCACTTACTTAATAATGGATTCCAGCATTTTCCCGACGACTAATTTCAAACACATAACTTTCTGTCCTATTTTCCTCTTCTCATTTCCCTGTTTGCTTTGTGCATCTCACACAATTTCCTTCAGATGAGAAGGTGAAATAGTTTGAGCCACAGCCATCTCTATGACTCCAGTCCATTGTGCCACAACTATGCAGTAGGATAAAGAATTCAATTAGGCAAGTCAGGTTTCCACAGTTTTCACCTCTTCCTCTTTTAACTGCCCAAGATGTGCAGCACCTAATGTGCAAACACCTCCCTAGCTGGCAGCCGGTTGACAGCTAATGGAACTCAATCAGCCAAGATAAGAATGTTGAAGCGACATGAAACTCCCAGTAATGAAACCCACAGTCATCCAGTTGGGAGAAAAGATTCTCTTGTTTAATCTACTGGTTTTGAAGCATGTGTACATTTTCATTTGGTACTGAAAGAAAAGTCTCATTGCTGACCCAAGAGGCACTCTACTCAATAGCTAACCATTGTGACCTGGCTCCCCTCACAGACTGAAGGAATCCTATCTCACGCCCTCAAGAAACATTGGCCTTGATATTAACTCCACCCCCACGATGGGCAGGAGAGAGTCAAGGAGGGGGATTAAAAAGTTAAATACGGGGAACGCGCCCCCAACACGCTGCGCACATGCCCACCACCTTTTTTACAGTGGCGGATATCAGCATCCGAGTGTCTCACCATGGAAAGGCAGGGCACTTAATTAACGCATTTACATCCCATGGGGTCGGGAAACACACCAGTGAAAGGGAGGCGGGAGCTGCAGGATCCACACGGTAAGTGCCTTTTTCAGCTCTCCTTTCAGGCCAGGAGGAGCAGGAGTGCTCCCCCCCCCGCCCCCCATCCCTCAAAGAAGCCTTTGGCCTCCCCAAGCCCTGATTGCCAGCCTCCCCTCCTCAGCCCTCCCAACTGCCGAGCTCTCTTGCCCCCCTCCCCCACCCCCTGACCGTGGCCTCTCTTCTCCCTCCCGATTGCCGGGAACAGTCCCCAAGGGACCCTGGCTGCGGCCTCCTGCCGCTGGAGTTCCCTCCCGGCCCCTGTCCAAGTTGTCAATTTGGCTGGCTGCCGAGCAGGAAACGGAACTAAAATATGTTAATGAGGTCCTGCCAATAAGTTCGACAGGACCTCCGCAACCCCAGAGTTGCTGGGTTTTTCAGCTGTTTTCGGCCTCTCCCGTACCCTCCCTGCCTCCCCGTAAATAACAGCACCTTTGTATCTTAGGCCTTGTTTCTATTTCCCTCCCCTTTCAGCATTCTGAAGGGACCGTTCCCTCCGCGACACCCTGGTCCACTCCTCTATCACCCCCAACTCCACCTCCCCTTCCCACGGCACCTTCACGTGCAAGCGCAGGAGATGCAACACCTGCGCTTTTACCTTCTCCCTTCCCACCCTCCAGGGCTCTAAATATTCCTTCCAGGTGAAACAGCAATTTACTTGTACTTCTTGCAATTTAGTATACTGTATTCGTTGCTCACGATGCGGTCTCCTCTACATTGGGGAGACCAAACGTTGATTGTGTGACCGCTTTGCAGAACACCTCCATTCAGTCCGCAAGCGTAACACTGAGCTTCCGGTCGCCTGTCACTTTAATTCTCTGCTCCACTCCACTCCCACTCTGACCTCTCTGTCCTCGGCCTCCTACACTGTTCCAATGAAGCTCAACGTAATCTTGAGGAACAGCACCTCATCTTTCTATTAGGCACTTTACAGCCTTCCAGACTCAACATTGAGTTCAACAATTTCAGATCATAACCTCTGCCCCCATTTTTTCGGATGTCAGCTGTTCCTGATGATTCTGCTATACCCATTTGCACCTCCGCTAGACCCATCTTTTGTTTCTTTACTTGTCCCATTGCCATCTCCTTTTGCTTTGTACAATCATACCTTTTGTCTTTTAATCTCTCCTGCCTTCCACCCTATCACAGACCTTCCCTTTTGTTCTTTCCTCCCCTCCCCCCTTTCCCTGCCCCACACTTGCTTAAAACCTGTCACATCTCTAACTTTTTCCAATCTGACGAAAGGTCATCGACCTGAAATGTTAACTCTGTTCCTCTCTCCACAGATGCTCCCTGACCTGCTGAGTGTTTCCAGCATTTTCTGTTTTTATTTCAGATTTCCAGCATCCGCAGTATTTTGCTTTTGTATTCTTGTTTCTATTATTCTTCTTGGTTGCTCACTGAGGCTGAATCTGATGGAGCTCAACCACTTTGTACTGCTCAACTCTGAGCTGAGCTGAGCTTCAGAATCCATATTCAGTCTATCATTAAAACTTACATCCACCTCTGAAAAATAGCCTTTCTCGGTCCCGATCTCAGCCCCATTGCCTCTGAAACTTTCATCCATGTCCTCATCACCTCCAGGCTTGATTTTTCCATTGCTCTCCTCACTCTTTACCATTACCTTACATAAACTCCAACTCATCCAGAACTTAGTCATTTCATCCTATCTCACACAAATTCTTTTTCACCTATCACACCTGTGCTTTCCACATAGCTAACTATCCCTCAGCACATTGACTTCAAAATCCTTATCCTCACCTACAGATCATCCATGGCCTCACTCTACTATCCCTTTGCAAACCCATCAGCCCTACCTCCATATTCACACTCTTTGCTCTTCCAACTTTATCTACTGGGTGTTCCTCCTTCCCCCTCGACGCTCAGTAGCAGGGCCTTCCGTCATCTTGTTCCCACACTCTGGTATTCTTTCTCTAAATCTTTTCATTATGAATCTTCAAAAGCCTTTGGGATGGTTTTCTATGTTGCCGGTGTTGTATAAATGCAAGTTATTGTTGCTGTTGTTGTTGCTAATCAATATTAATGTAATACCCTTGGTACCCACTAACTTTTATTTGTAAAGGAGTCTCTCATGCAGTACTTCATCAAAGCTATTTTGTAAGCTAGATACAATGGGGCCAATCAGGCAATAGTGCTCACATGTAGTGCATCCTGGAAAATCACAGGGGCACAGATGTATGCCTGTGATTTCCCACATTGCAGTCCCAGTGAGCATCGTCGCTGCCGGGGCAATCAGTCCTAATATGTCGTGGATTTCCCCTGTCAATTTGGGATATCATCACCTCAAAAAAGGCTATGAATTTGGTCAGGGAAGATCTACTCCTTATAAAGCCGTGTTGGCTGTCAGTTATTCAGTTATTTTCACGGAGGTACTCTTATGTTTCACACTGATGCAATAGGGGGCGTTCTTCTAAGTTAAGGGCTGAAGCGTGTTGTTGGGGCAGAGTATAGGGAGCCTTACTCTGCATTTAACTGCAGTACACTTATCCTTGGAGCATCTCATGCTATCACTGGGTCTTTAAAATAGAAAGTGCTCCATTCTCCAGCCCACTTCATGCAGCTTGAAACAAATAGAGCTTGTTGTATAATGAACTGTGGCATGTTGGTGAACGGGTTACTATTGATGTTGGCTTGGTACGGTACTTGACAAGATTATTGTGTATCTTCATACAGACACTAAGCTCTTTAATATTTAAAGGAACTGATCTGTGTGGTCTTTATTACAGCTGTTTTATGAATCTTCCATGTTCTCTTTTGTTCGTAGATTTATTTTGCTCACACAGGCCTGAAGTGGATCGAAAGAGCTAATCTGGATGGTTCTGAGCGTGAGGAACTTATTAGCGATGATATGGATTTGCCGGAAGGACTAGCTGTGGACTGGATTAACCGCAAATTATACTGGACTGACAGAGGGTATGTCCGGAGTTAAAGAGCTAATTCTTGAGGTTTACCTTAATTTGAACTATCCGACAAAATCACATGTTTAGCTGAACATCTGTTAGTGTTCCTTAAGTTACCCATTAGCAAATAACGATAAGCATCAAATAGGATTTGGAAATATTCAGATAGTTCAGGGGTAAATTTAGCTCAGCCTAAGAGCTGGCTGCACTTCAAGTCTCGCCCGATTGTTGGGAACACAGGATATTTATTTTCCAAACTTACTCGGGGAAATCAATATTTTACCACACCCCTGCTGATTCAGATGCACTGATCTCTCTAATCAAACAATGTGGCTCAATTGCATGTTTCTCCACTCCATGTTTGTGTAATACCATTCTGCTAGTATCATACCTTCATGTTTTGCTACTGAAAAAAAGTGACTGATAGATACAGGTCTCGCTCATTTGTTTTACAATATAATGTCTTAGTCATCCAATTCAACCAATTTTCATTGTGGCTTCAGCTAAGGTGATTAAATACCACAATTAGGATTTCTGTTTTTCGAATTTAGCTCTTAAAATGGTAAACCCCCCCCCCACCGAATGCAAAATTTCAAAGTCAGTGTTTATGATAAAGCCAATAGTAAGCCACCATATACATCTGCTCCTCTAAGCTGTTCTTACCTGCTTACATATGTGCATCATCTCAGTGGACCTGTTCTGGCCTGTTTCAGCATGCACACCAGCTGTTCAGGGCTGCTCATTCCTGCTTTTTTGGATCAAATCCAATGTCTTTACCCCAGCGCAAATATCCACAATCATCACCATGACAGATGTAGGGGCCATGGGGAAAAGGAGCAGGAAGGCCCAAGGGTTAACTCAAACTGCTAATTAAAAATAGTATTAAATTGCTATGGTACCCTTTAACATTGAAAACGCCTTTCCCAACACTGCCAACAGCTGTAACTGGTAGTACTGGTTCTAGTACTGGAGGGTTTACCCATAGAAGCAAGGTTTCTATTAGAAACGTGCACCCCACGCCCTGAATGTAACATATAACAGTGTTTATATGCTCATGCACACTGAGTTTAGAGGAAACCAAAGGGCTCAGTGTGTGCAGCCAGGTTTAACCTGGCCATCACAAGTGAACTGTTATAACAAGGGCATTAGAGGACAAGAAAAACTACTTTTTCCAGCTATGCCGATCAAGATGCACAGCGTCTATTGACACCACTGTGTCAGCCAATGAGTTGGGGGTGGGCGGAATTTACAGCTGGACTCACACAAAGTCTATTTGCTCACCAAACAGCAAAGCAAACAAAGTCTATTTACTCAGAAAACAGAGTCTATTTAAACAGCGAACCACAGCAGTCCATAGGGTCCACTTAAAAAGAATCTCCAGGAAGGACAGCAATCAGAACTCACGACCAAAACTACAGCAGTCTCCAGATAAAAGCAGGGTGATTTCTGCAAAATGCAGTGAGTGGAGAATAGTTACATACAAATTATGTGTGTACAATCAATCCCAGTCACTTACAGCTAACAGTCTCCAGGTGTGATTGACGAGGGAATTACCCAATCATCTCCATTCTGGCTGGGAATAGTGCTGTCACTATGTGCAGCCCGATTTTGTGGGTACATTCTACACAATTTTCTGCCTATAAAAATTAATGGATGGAAAATCAGTGGGTGGTGGGGGTCAGAGAGGTGGTTGGGGGCTGCCCATAATTTCCTGGTATATATGAAAATTTTACAGATTTATTCTTGGTAATGTTATATGATGGAAAACTATTTTTGGTGCTGAGCAAAATTAACTAATCAGCCATTACTATTTGGAACACATTATAATTCTTGCATTGTATGCTAGAGGTTAACAAGGTACAGTAAATTGCAACGTACAGTGTATTAGCTGGTTATGTGAGGCTTGCAATAGACAATGGGGTAAAAATTCACTTGGTTGCGCCTCCCGTTAGCGCCTTAAGAGGGCGCTAATGGGGCGCAAAGCCGCTAACGCACGGGTGCAGCGATGTTTGCGCCGCTCGAGAACTTAACTTGAGATTGTGCGGCGGCGCTAAAACTTACCGCTGCGACCACCTGCGCGCGCAGCTTGTGACGTCATTCCATGGTGCAACGCCCTTGTGGCGCCCCGGAGCGGAAATTGAGTGGCGCCCCCTGCCTTACTGCCTGACGCTAGCAACGACCAGAAGACTGGAACGCTATCAATCGCTGTGGGGCTGGGGGGGGCGCTATTTAAAGGGGGCCTCTTCCTGTCTTTTATTGTTGGTGGCATTTTTGAACTACGCATTCTGAGAGAGAGAGGGAGAGACTTCTGGAGAGATTCAACGTTGTGTGAAGGAGTTTTGGGTACTGAGCAGCACTTTGCAGGTTCATTTTGATTTGCCATTCCTTGTATCGATTTAGCAGAGACTGTGGGAGCTGCACTCTGAGCTCTTTGCCTGGTACTCTCCATTGTTCTTTCCAGCACATTTGATGTGCAAGTCTCTCCAGGCCGAGATTCAAGGCTGCAATGAACAGGATGTGGATGGAAAGCAAGATTAACCATCCCCTTTAAGAACTGGCCCGTGCCATTGTGTGTGTGTTCCATTGCTGACTGACATTACATGAGCTTCGCCAGCGCTCTGAGTTAGCGCCTCACTCCTTGGCCTTTGCGCCTTAAGACAGGTGTGCAGCGCCTGCTTTAGCGCTCCACTCACCTCCAGGGGCGATAAAAGTGAAGTTTCCTGTCAGTGCCGATAATTAGCGCCAGGCGCTAATATTTGCGTCCAGACGATATTTGCGCCCCAAATGGGGCGCGACCTAATTTCTACCCCAATGTCTGTTACGTATTGGCCTGTACAGTCATCAGCACCCCCGTCCACCATGAACTCATGCTTCCTTCTTTGTTGATGTCATCCTTGAGTATGAGGAGGACACACTACTATTAGAAATAGTGAAGTAAGAGGTGCATGACTAGAATTAAATAATTAATCATAACAATAGCCTTAACGGTAGCCTCCATTTGTTGCAGATTATCGCACATTGAGAGGAGTGAGCTCAATGGTATGCGCAGAGAAGTGATTGTGAGTGAAGGTGTCAACCAACCTAGAGGGATTGCTGTCCATCCATTGGCTAAGTAAGAGTGTGAAAATATAAAGTGGCAAAGCAGCCATTGGATTGCTTAAACAATAATATTGCTTAAAATTAGAATGTATCATATGTCTTTCTAAAATTGTAGAATGCTAAATCATCTGATTGAAACTTACAGAAATTAAAGGACAAAAGGTGCTTAAAAGACTCCCATTAAAGCACATTCTGAAGAATTATTGCCCTGCTCTGTATTATTCCCATTATAAATCAGTTAGTCCAATAGTACTGTGGTAAAGTACACTGCAGCATCATTGAGGTGCACCACAGCAATGGAAGATGGAAGGTTGATCCCCTGCACCATGAAGTTCCCAATCTCAGACGTGTGTCTGTAGGGATATGCTGAGCAGATGCTACTCAGGAGGCCCAACCATTTTCAGCTGCTTCATCATGAACCTTCCCTCCATAGGGTGAGAAGTGGGGATGATCGCTGATGATTGCAGTGTTCAGTTCCATTCACAACTCCTCAGATAATGAAGCAGTCCGTGCCCGCATGCAGCAAGACCTGGACGACATTCAGGCTTGAGCTGATAAGTGGCAAGTAACATTCGCGCCACACAAGTGCCAGGTAATGACTATCTCCAACAAGAGAGTCTAACTACCGACCCTTGACATTCAATGTCATTACCATCACCAAATCCCCCACCATCAACATCCTGGGGGTCACCATTGACTAGAAACTTAACTGACCAGCCACAAAAATACTGTGGCTATAAGAGTAGGTCAGAGGCTGGGTAATCTGCAGCGAGTGCCTCATCTCCTGACTCTCCAAAGCCTTTCTACCATCTACAAGGCACAAGTCAGGAGTGCAGTGGAATAGTCTCCACTTGCCTGGAACCAGATGGGACAATCCGATAGTTTCATGGACACCATTACTGATGGTGACCATGAAGTATTGATACTAGCTTTTTATTCCAGTTTTATTTAATTAACTTAATTTAAATCCCCAGCTGCCGTGGTGGAATTTGAACTCACAGGCTCACTCAGGCAGGTCCGCTGTCAAAATCCAAAAGATTGACAGTGGGGCGGTACCTCGCTCTAAACCCACCTCCTTGTCAGTTTCCCTAGAGCCGGTTCTGCCTGCGCTTTGCAGACACGGCACTAAGCGGTGGGTCATGCAATTGTGCTTGTTAGGAGGTTGTTTAAAGCAATTTAATCACCATTTTCCCAGGTACAAAGCATTTTGCCAAGTTTTCCACGAGGTTCCCGTCGCTTGGGGATCACGTCAGGTAAGTATGTCGGGTTCTGAACAACTCTCCATTTCTTTCAATAGGTGACAACTGCAAAAGTGGTATAAAAGCTACCATTTTACAGCTGGTCACTTTCCAATCTCAGAAGCTTCAGCTTTCAGTATTTGGAACCCACTTTTGAGCTTTATGCACTTTTGAAGTGTTTGGAGTAATCTCTCTATCCACTGTCACCTCCTTGGAACAACCTATCTCAACATTGACAGATTACTTCTGTCATCTCAACCTCACCTGCCATCTATTCCCTCAGCATCGGTGCCCTTGAAAAACATCTCACCTTGGTCCTCAGAATCCCACCACGATCAGCCCCAACACCAGCATCACTGGGCACACCAGCAGCACCAACATCAACATCAACCTTCTCCGCAATCAACTGATGCTGCACTGGACACATGGCATCATCACCGTGCACGTTGCTGCCCGGGACGCCAGCAATGGCCTCACCATGTCCAGATTTGCTTCACTTAACACTGTACACCCTGGCTGCCACATGATGCACCAGGTTGGCACCACCCCACACCAGCAATGTCCAAGGCATTTCTTTCTCACTCATCACCATTGGGGGGTGGGGGGAACGTTATGTCTCACCATTCACTGGAACTCACTAAGACACTTTCAAAAGTGCACACAAATCTGTCCAAGAAGGCAAAGTGGTGAAAATAAGGATTTAATTGCTTGACAACACATTAACAGAAAGTTTACACCCATTGGCTAAACTACTCAAGTGCCTACCCTTGTGTGTTGTCAGTTGGTATAATTGGACTAGGATGAGGGTGAGTGTGATGGGTGGCTAGTAAGATGGGGAAGTGATAATGTAGATAGAGAGGGATGGGTGGAGGTGCAAGGTAAGTTGGTGTGAGTAAGGATGTGCAGGAGTAGGGTATGGAAGGCAGAGTGATGGGGATGTGATGAGTGGCACAGCAGGATGAGGTTGAGTGTGGCTTGGCAGTAACGTTTCGTGATTTACTCAGATCATTGAAAGGTTTGCGCCACTGCAGCCAGGTCCTCCTGACGACATCCCTGCTTGTGCCCTCCTGTGCAATGTGCAACCAGGCTGCGGGCTGCGTTGGTGTCCTCGGGAGGTGTCTTCCGCCCATTGGAAAGGAAGAGAACCTCCCTGCATGCTGTGACTGCCTCCATAAGCATATGGAGGGAGTTATGGGAGAGCCTGGGTGCAGCCGTGCACCTTTGTGCAGTGCTTGGCAGTGTTTGCAGCACCTCAATGTTGCAGAACACTGACAGCACAACTGTCAAAATCAATTTGGACATGGCCCCTTTAAGGAAACCGGCTGATGACGCGTCATCAAATGACGTCAGCAGACCCGCTTCCTATTAATTGGCCGGGAACCTCGCAGGGCGGGTTTAACAAGCCCCATCATCGTAAAATCTTGTTGGAGGCCGGGATCCAGACAGATGCAAGGTCCCCACACACCACGGACGTCTCCCGCCCCGGACCCGTCGAGGTTGGAAAAATTCAGCCCACGTCTCTGGATCATTAGTCCAGGTCTCTGGATTACTAGTCCAGTAACATAACCACTATGCTACTGTACCTTTGCAGATGCTAGGAGAAGGAGAAGCAAATAACTGCTAGAGAGGAAGGGAAAGTGACATTTTGGTAAACATCTCCAAAAAGGTGGAAATTAACCAGTACTAACTCATGCAGACCGTGGATTGGATTTTCTGTCCTGCTGCCGTGCAATTTCAGGCATTAGTGGGGCAGGCAGGAGAAGGAAATGTGGCAGGGGGTCATTCCACTGGCTCCAAAACATTGGTGGCCTGAGGGACTTGTGGTCACAATTTTCCACATAGCTGAGTTGCTGATCTTCACCAGGTTGTGTGTGGGAGATGCGTTATAGAGGAGGTCAAATTGAAAAGCAACTTGAGCCAACCTCTTGTCATGCACCTTACAGCAGCCAGTTTAAGAACACAAGCAGATCACTGGGAACAGGAGGCCTGTCAGTTACTTATCAGGAAATAGTGTGAGATGTGAGGAGGCCTGGGGGAGGTCCATTTTTCCCTTCCATGCAAGATTGGTTTATTCTGTTTTCTTTGAACAGGTTGCCTAACTGAAGTATGAAAAATAATAATAAGCACAATATTGTATAGCACCAATGTTTTATAACCTGAATCTTTTTTTAAAAAGCTAGTTCAAATATAGTAATTTATGTGTATCCCCACGACTAGCTGATTCCAATGAGCATTATGAAAATGTCGCAGGGTTCTGATAGAAATGCTCAGATGTCTGTGTTCCTGGCATCTGAGAGTGGTGAGCCTGTCTATTAGTTGTTACAGCTTTATAACTGCAATACATTGCATTACTGGAAAAAATCATTTGAAAACATTTTTAAATATCCGCATTACCTAGGCAATGCAGCCTTTCAATTTTTTCCGAAACCTTTGCCACCTGGGTAATGTGGGACACCACGAACACAAGGGTATTCCTGATGCGCAGGATTTGCTAAAGTGTTAATAGGTCCAATGAGCTATTCAGTTACTAATGTATCATTTGAATACGTCTGCTTCAATTGTGGGTGGGCGTATTTAACACATACTAAATAAATAAAGTTATTTTTTCAACTGTTTGTTGTCTATTATTTTATTTAATAAAGGAGGCTGTTCTGGACAGACTGGGGAGATAAACCAAGAATAGAAAGTTCTTCTCTAGAAGGCGATGATCGTTTGGTTATTATCAGCACTAATCTCGTGTGGCCCAGTGGAATAACCATAGACTACCTAGCAGACAAGCTGTACTGGTGTGATGCCAAACGATCTGTTATTGAGATGTCAGATCTAGATGGATCCAACCGTCGGATACTTGCTCAGAATGAAGTAGGTGAGGCTCTAATGTTAACAAAAAAATATATATATTATTTTCTCATCTGCAACAGAAAGTGAACAGTTCTTGAAGGAATTACGTACATTTTTCTCCCCCTCTGAAGGACGTCCATTTGACGTAGCAGTATTTGAAGATCATGTTTGGTTTACAGACTGGAGTAAACCTTCTCTTATGAGGGTGGATAAGTGGACAGGTCACAATAGAGTGCGACTCCGAGGCAGCATGCTTAGACCTTCATCTATGGCTGTAGTTCATCCAATAGCCAAACCAGGTAAATTCATTCAGCATTAATAGACTAGTTGATGTAAATGAGAACTCGTTTAAAAGTAGATCCCCATCAAACTTTTTAGTTCTAATAGTGAGGTATTTTTGAAATTAAAATTATGCATGTTGATATAGGCAATTTTAACTTAACCTGTCCGTCGGGAAGCCAACAAGATCAGGTGCAACCTTGTTTTTTACACCCAGCCTGATTTTACCCAGAGTAATATTGAGCAGGGTCTAAACCCGGCGTTGCACCCAATCCTGTGGGTTTCCCGTCCTGTGAGTTAGGTTGAAATTTCCCCCATATAGAAATCTCAGCGCAGAAGGCAGCTATTCAGCCCATTGTATTTGTGCTGATGCTAGTTGCCTATGTAACAACAGTTACTACTTTTCCAAAATAATTTGTTGGTTGTGAAGCACTTGGGACATCCTTAGGGTTTGAAAGGTGCTATATATGAAAGTTCCTTCTTTCTTTAGTTCCATAACAGTGCTACCTACTCTAATCCTATTTTCCTGCTCTTTTCCTGTACTCTTTATGTTGCATCAATAAAAAGAATTTTTAGGGCAATTCCACAATACCATGCTTCCAATTGGAAGGTGCGCCTACAGGAGTGTGGGCTGGAGCTACAATTTTGGGAGCACGGGATCATGGAATTAGGCCTTATGTCTACAAAAGAAGATGCTGTCTTTTTGAATTTCCCAATAGTTCATGGTGATTTGGGATCCACAGAAAATGGATCTCACATTAGGTCTTGGAAAAAGTTTTACAAGTATTTTGATAATTATTTCTGCTGGGTGATGATAGACAGAGTTAGTGATGAGGTCACATCTCAGCGTTCAGATCATGACCGTGGTTCTGCTGCTGATTTTCTATGGTCTGCCATTATGAGCTTCGACTATTTGTCAAGTCTCTCTTGCGGGCCAGAAATTCGGCTCTCCAGCTTCCCGCGGGTGCAAGGATCGCGCGCGTACTTACATACCGCGCCTGCCGTTGTGCTTCGGGCCCGTGTGAAATTCGGCTCCTGGGCCTCCTGCAGCTGCCGGCGCGCAGTGCTTGCGTATCCCAGGGGCGCAGTTAGTTCGAAGCGTCCCCTGGGATCACGTGGGCCATGGAGAGCCAATCGGAGCAGGGAATCTCCATTCATAGATTTTGACAGGAAGACCTGTCAAATCTATGAATAGAGATCGGCCCCAAAACCTCAATAAAACTTCAAATAAATTAAAAAAAAACATCACATTTTTAAAATAACTATAAATTACATAAATTAACTACTTTAAACAAAAATTTAAATTTTTGAAAAAATTAATTACACTTTTTAACGGTGCTAAAAATAAACTTACCTTTCTTTAAAGTATGTAAAAAAGATAAACCTGTTGAAAAAATGTTTAAATAGTACTTAATTCGCCACTTACCTTGTTAAAAGCAGGCCTTGCGCCTCCTTTTTTCTTGCGCAGCTTCTCTGTACTTACCCTCACGGAGAAACCTGAAAAAAAAAACGAAGTTCGCTGCGTGCGCGCTGCCTCTCCGGCGCACGCGTTCGACCTCTGAACCCCTCCCTTCAGGGGAACGGAAGTTCCGGTTTCCAGCGCATGCGCAGTGCATGCACGAAACCGGCACTTTCGTTGGGTCTATGGGTGAGTACACAGCGCGTACTCACCCATGGAGACCCGAATTTCTGGCCCAATTAATTATTGTCAGTAGCACTTACAGGCAGCAATATGCATTTCAATCTAAAGTTAATGAAGTTGAAGGAAACTAACAGTGATAATAACAAACAAATACAGAAAGATGTCAGAGAGATGGGCCAGATTTTGCCGTGAGCGGCAAATGAACGGTACCCGCTGTTCTTTAGACTTGTACTTGCCCATAGACTTTCTATGGGGTTTTGCACAGCACATTGCTATCAGCTAAACATCCAAACAATGCAGCGCCCTCTGCAGGGCATCTGGGACCTGTGTGAACAGGACAAGCAACTGTGTACAGTATCTCCTTAACTAATCAAATTGCAGAATCATTAATGAACTGCGCAGTCTGAAACAGGAAGTGTAAATTGAATATTGAATTGAATGTTAAAGCAGATACAGAAAGCAAAATAAAGAGAGGGAAAGAATGATTGGATTAAGAGAGAAAAAAGAGACAGAAAGAAACAGTTTTACATTTAAAAAAAATCTCCAACAATATTTAAAATCTGAAGGAATGAGACTCCACGCTTGTAAAAGTTAATTTTCAGTGTCAGAGAGGTGTTTGGCAGTAATTAAGACTTATCATGCCATTAAAAGGGTACATAGACTGGAATGGACAAGCCCTAACTTTTTCTGGCAAGTTTAGTCTGTATCCACAGTGTCAGTGCAGGAACTTCATGCCGTTCAATATATTGAATGGGGAGTCAGACGGTGAGATGCTGTTTTCACGCAGCTTACGGAGGGGCAGCGCATCTCAGACAGCAACTTCCGGATTTTTGCATTTAGCTGCGCATCCCCGCTCGCTGGAAGTTGCTGTCTGACTTTTACAGCAAAATCTGGACCATTGTTTCTTCTTATGACTTTGAATGAATTACTGGTTAATTAAAGAATGAACGCAAAGATTGTTTATCTGAAACATTTTAAAGGTACCTAGGTTTTAACCATAAACATGAGACTATGGGCTGGATTTAGAAGTTTCCGACCCACCCAGAGTAGTAGCCCGCGGAAAACCCGGAAGTCCAGGTTTAACTCCACAGCGTGCACATGACGTCATGGGCAGGTTCCCCGCCTGGTTGCCAACCTGATTGACAGGCATGCTTCCAGTTGGGCGAGGAACGCTGGAGGAGAGGCCACAACCAACAGGTAGGTGCCGGGTCCAAGGGGGGTGGGTTCCAAGCCCGGTGGGGGGATTCCAAGGCCGGGGGTGGTCCGATCTCCCGGGGGAGGGTCCGATCCCCAACTCCCGGGAGGAGTTCAATCCCCAGGGGGGGTCCGATTCCCGACTCGGGGATGAGTTCGATCCCCGGGGGGTCTGATCCCCAACTCCGGGGGTGAGTTCGGTCACTGGGGAGTCCGATCCCCGACCCCGGGAGGAGTTCAATCCCTGGGGAGTCGATTCCCAACTCCGGGGGTGAGTTCAATCCCCGGGGAGTCGATCCCCAACTCCGGGGGGGGAGGGGGGTTGCAGGCTGCTGGTGGGTGAGTTTGAGGGGCCGGGAAGAAGCACTCCTGCTCCTCCTGGCCCACAAGGATTGCTCCCCGAGACTGTGCTCACCTCGCTGCAGCTACCGGGAATCCCAAGGCCCGGGATCCCCGGCCGGCCACAATAAAGCCTGCACAGCAGGTTAAAGCACAGGCTTCAGGGCCTAAATATCATATTTAAAATGCCATTCCTGGGAGCGGGTTGGCTGCCCGCTCCCCCCGTCCCGCCTGAGTAAAAGTTGAAAGTGGGCGGGTTGGAGGTGGGTTGGGGTCGGGATTTAGATTTTTAAAACTTCAACTTCCTCCCCTGCCTCCAACCCGCCTGTTTTTTCAAGTTAAAATTCCCCCCTATATCAGAGAATGCTACAATTCGAGTTCTGAGCTGTGTTCAGATTCCTCGTGCTATTACTCCAGGTGCTGATCCTTGCCTGTATAAGAATGGTGGATGTGGACAAACCTGTGAGAATAGGTTTGGCATTGCCTATTGCCTGTGCCATAATGGCTTTCAAAAGAGAATAGATGGAACATCATGTCAAGCTGTAAACCTTTCACCAACTGCAGGTAAGAAAAGTTTCAATCATAGTCCTATTACCTATTAATAATTCCCTGTTTGTAAGCAATTGTATCAATACTTGATATAATAGTGACTCCCCTCACCTCCAGTTAACTAGTTGAAGAATACACATATCAAAGTATTCACTCTAACGCCATAGTAAACAAAAGTGGCCAATGACCTTCAAAATAAATCTAGTCTGCAGACCTATTTGTAACATGCATGCTTTGAAATGTAAACTTTGTGTTCTGTGTATATAGCCCACCAACTCTAACAGGAACAAATCCATTTTAAGACTCAAGGTTTCCCATATAAATTTCCATTTGCTACATTGTAAAGCAGCATCATTAAGAACAAAATTTCACAAGTTGATCAGATTCTACTTACAAGTGGAGCGGCGACACAGTATGTTGGAGCTGCAGTGTGGCGCACCACAGGATGGTGGGATATGATTTCTCGCCTCAGATTTCCTACACTATAATTTCTTGATTTCAAAGAGGTAGGGGATTCGATAGACAGGCGTTTCTGCAGCAGCAGACGTGACTCCAGGATGGTATGTTGCTTCCCTGGTGCCAGGGTCAAGGATGTCACTGAGCGGCTGCAGAACATTCTGAGGCGGGAGGGTGAACAGCCAGAGGTCGTGGTCCATATCGGTATCAACAACATAGGTAGAAAGAGGGATGAGATCCTGCAGGCAGATTTTAGGGAGCTAGGAAAGAGATTAAAAAGCAGGACCTCAAAGGTAATAATCTCAGATTACTCCTGGTGCCACACGTTAGTGAGTATAGAAATAGGAGTATAGCGCAGATGAATGCGTGGCATGAGAGATGGTGCAGGTGGGAGGGCTTTAGATTCCTGGGGCATTGGGACCGGTTCTGGGGAGGTGGGACCTGTACAGGCTGGACAGGTTGCACCTCAACAGGGCCAGAACCAATATCCTCGCGGGGAGGTTTGCTAGTGCTGTTGGGGAGGGTTTAAGCTAATTTGGCTGGGGGATGGGCACCAGGACGTAACATTAGAAAGGGGAAATAAAGTGCTCAAGGGATTGGGAGAGGCAGTGAGCACTAAAGTGAGAAATAGTAAGGTATTAGGTGAGGTCAAACTAAGAGAGAATACAGGATGGTCTAAGATGGGTTTACAGTGTAAGTATGTGAACGCACAAAGCGTAGTAAACAAGGTAAGTGAGCTGCAGGCACAATTAGCCACATGGGAATATGATGTTGTGGCAATAACTGAGACCTGGCTCAAAAAAGGGCAGCATTGGGTATTAAATATTCCTGGTTATAAAGTGTTGAGGAAAGATAGGGAAGGAAAGATAGGAGGTGGTGTGGCAGTATTGGTCAAGGAGAATGTTACAGTGCTGGAGAGGGAGGAGGTCCTGGAGGGGTCAAGGACAGAATCTATATGGCTAGAGTTAAGAAATAATAGAGATGCCATTACACTACTAGGTGTATTTTATAGACCACCAAATAGTGGGAAAGATATGGAGGAGCAAATTTGCAGAGAAATTACAGAGAGGTGCAAGAACTATTGAGTAGTAATAATGGGGGACTTCAACTATCCAAATATAGACTGGGATCATAATAGTGTTACGTGCAGAGAAGGGGAAGAATTTCTGAAGTGTGTTCAGGAGAACTTTCTTGATTAGTATGTTTCTGGCCCGGCGAGGGAGGAGGCATTGCTGGATCTGGTTCCAGGGAATGAGGTAGGTCAAATGGAGCAAGTGTCAGTAGGTGAACATTTAGGGAACAGTGATCTTTTTATCATTAGGTTTAGATTAGCTATGGAAAAGGACAGGGAGCAATCTAGAGTAAAAATGTTTAACTGGGGGAAGGCCAATTTCAGTGGGATGAGAATGGATATGGCCCAGGTAAATTGGAATCAAAGATTGGCAGGCAAAACTGTAATGGAACAATGGGCTGCCTTTAAAGAGGAAATAGTTCAGGTACAGTTGAGGTACAGTCCCACTAGGGGAAAGGCAGGGCAACTAAAGTCAGAGCTCCCTGGATGACGAAAGAGATGGAGGATATCATGAAGCAGAAAAAGAGCACTTATGACAGATGTCAGGTTGCAAATATATCTGAGAATCAGGCTATATATAGAAAGGTCAGCGGAGAAGTGAAAAAGAAAATAAGAGGGGCAAAGAGAGGGTATGAGAATAGAATGGCAGCCAACATAAAAGGTAATCCAAAAGTCTTCTATAGGCATATAAATAGTAAAAGGGAAGTAAGAGGAGGGGTGGGGCCGATTAGGGACCAAAAAGGAGACCTATGTATGGAGGCAGAGGGTATGGCTGAGGTACTAAACGAATACTTTGCATCTGTCTTCACCAAGGAAGAGGATGCTGCCATAGACATAGTGAAGGAGGAGGTAGTGGAGATACTTGATAGGATAAAAATTGATAAAGAGGAGGTATTAGAAAAGCTGGCTGTACTTAAAGTAGATAAATCTCCAGGAGCAGATGGGATGCATCCTAGGATACTGAGGGAATTGAGGGAGGAAATTGCGGAGGTACTGGCCATAATATTCCAATCCTCCTTAGATACAGGGGTGGTGCCAGAGGACTGGAGAATTGCAAATGTTACACCATTGTTCAAAAAAGGGTATAAAGATAAACCCAGCAACTACAGGCCAGTCAGTTTGACCTTGGTAGTGGGGAAGATTTTAGAAACAGTAATCATGGACAAAATTAAAAGTCACTTGGACAAGTGCGGATTAATTAAGGAAAGCCAGTACAGATTTGTTAAAGGCAAATCGTGTTTAACTAACTTGATCGAGTTTTTTGATGAGGTAACAGAGAGGGTTGATGAGGTTAATGCAGTTGACGTAGTGTACATGGATTTCCAAAAGGCATTCGACAAAGTGCCACATAATAGTCTTGCCAGCAAAGTTGAAGCCCATGGAATAAAAGGGACAGTGGCAGCATGGATACGGAATTGGCTAAGTGATAGGAAACAGAGAGTAGTGGTGAACGGTTGTTTTTCGGACTGGAGGAAGGTGTACAGTGGTGTTCCCCAGGGGTTGGTTCTAGGACCACTGCTTTTCTTGATATATATTAATGACTTGGACCTAGTGTACAGGGCACAATTTCAAAATTTGCAGATGACACACATCTTGGAAGTATAGTGAACAGTGAGGAGGTGTAGGTGGTTTGCCTTGGTGGTTCGAATCACCTCTCCTACTTAGTTCTAGACGACAGGAATTACGGTGAACAGGATTGGAACACAGACAAGCTTTTCGGACTCAACCGTACGGTGTTTAATAAGGTTAACACATACACCCGTCTCCAGTACGTAAAAATGCCTGGTGGCGTAAAACAAACAGTACAACAATACAACTTGGCCCGTCGAACAGGCCCCTGTCTCGTATTAAGACGCCTAAAATCACAGTGTGTTGCAATACAGAGCATAACATGGACTTGTCCCACAAACCCCGGAACATACACTATATAATACATAGAACATCCCCACTAAACCCCTTTGGATTGGTTGGGACACACAACACCCCCTCACACAGTACCAGTGGTCTTAAGGATGCGTGGGCTTGGACAATGCTCACCCCGATTGTCCGTTTTCTTGCTTGCTGCTTCCCTGTGTAGAACGTGTCTCCTGGTTCCGTATCGCTGATGCAGTATCCAAGTCCCAGTTTCGAGGTTCGTTCCTACAGTCGAAGAGCAAGGCAAGGCTCTTGTCGCTCGTGCTGGTTTTAGAGCAAGCAAGAGAGAGAGAGAGAGAGAGAAAGGCCCAAAGCTGCCTTCTCTGTATACCCTAAAAGTTCATTCAGTTCTGTGTACTGCAGTGATGTCTTTTAAATCACCCTTCTTTGTCTGGTTCCCGCCTTTTCGAGTCTGGGCCTTCCCCCAACTCTTGTATTCCAATCCACACCCAGTAATCAAGCCACAGGACATGTACAGGGCTGGGGGATGGAAGACAATTCCTTATCTTGTCTCCCCCTCCCTGTGGTACATATTTGATGTGATTTAGTCTTACTGCTGATGTGTTTTGCCCAAGGTGAAAGTGTTTATCATTGAGGCCAGGAAGTCCATTGTTCCAGCGAAACTGGCATCGTTGTCTTATCCAATTGAAGATCCATCGAAACCCATTAAAACACGAAGTCTCATTGTCCAAAGCAAATGTCTTTTCCATAGTTAAATTGAAACTCACAGGTGTGTCTGTGCTTCTAGGTCCAACTGCATCACGCCCCTACCACTGGGCCAAACAGGCTGCTGGTCAATCAGCAGTAACAATCATACAAATCCTTGGGGCCTGCTCCGATGCTTACAGAGGAGAGTGATAGACTTCAGGAAGACATAGACAGGCTGGTAAAATGGGCGGACACATAGCAGATGAAATTTAACGCAGAAAAGTGTGAAGTGATACATTTTGGTAGGGAGAATGAGGAGAGGACATATAAACTAAATGGTACAATCCTGAAGGGGGTGCACAAACAGAGAGACCTGGGGGTATTTGTGCACAAATCGTTGAAGGTGGCAGGGCAGGTTGAGAAAGCAGTTAAAAAGGCTTACGGGATCCTGGGCTTCATGAATAGAGGTATAGAGTACAAAAGTGGGGAAATTATGATGAACCTGTATAAAACACTGGTTCGGCCCCAACTGGAGTACTGTGTCCAATTCTGGGCACCACACTTTAGGAAGGATGTGAAGGCTTTAGAGAGGGTGCAGAAAAGATTTACGAGAATGATTCCAGGAATGAGGGACTTCAGTTACGTTGATAGACTGGAGAAGCTGGGGTTGTTCTCCTTGGAGCAGAGAAGATTAAGAGGAGATTTGATAGAGGTGTTCAAAATCATGAGGGGTCTGGACAGAGTAGATAGAGGGAAACTGTTCCCATTGGCAGAAGGGTCGAGAACCAGAGGACACAGATTTAAGATGATTGGCAAAAGAACCAAAGGCGACATGAGGAAAAACTTTTTTACACAGCGAGTGGTTAAGATCTGGAATGCACTGCCTGAAAGGGTGGTGGAGGCAGACTCAATCACGGCTTTCAAAAGGGAGTTGGATAAGTATCTGAAGGAAAGAAATTTGCAGGGCTACGGGGAAAGAGCGGGGGAGTGGGACTAGCTGAAGTGCTCTTGCAGAGAGCCAGCACGGGCTCAATGGGCCGAATGGCTTTCTTCCATGCTGTAGCCATTCTATGATTCTATGATTCTATGAAAGAGTCATTACAAGACACTGCTCAGAAATCAAGAGCTGTGACACAGTTAGGAGAGCAAATCAGGGGCCAATCACCCAGGCCATGCCTGCAACCATCTCCCCCAGTGTAGCTGGTTCGAGAGCAGCATTGTTGGAAGAGGTGTTCCGCTGTTTCTCTTGAATGTGCAGAGCATGGAAAGAAAATCCACAAAAAGGAGAAACAAATAAAACAAATTACAAACACGCAACTCTCAAGAGTAACATTTGTGGCCAGAATTGTAGTCCAGTGTCATTTTTCCTCAATTATTAAGGACATAACAAAAGGTGCATCTTGAAACAACTGTAACAAGAAGAGCTTGAAGACTAATTCCTCTCCTTTCCACAACACAATAACTTGGTGATTGAATCGGTGGGCGAATGGGACCTTTACGACTGCAGATCTATGAAAGCCTTAATTCAATGGTTTGACAGTTATTGCAATATCCTATAAATGGCACTAGACACCTTTTGTGCCAATGCACAGAAGTTTCAGATGCAGATCAGCATGAAAATAGCAACAAGCCAATCTCACTCCTGAGCAGACTGAAACTAAGAACGTGCAAGAACACATGTAATCCCACACCAATTGGGCTTTACACCAAGTGTAATATAACTCCAGCCTGTCCAGAAGCCACATTTTAAACCTGCACAGATTGGACCTCCTGGGAACTTTTTCAATACAGTATGAAATCTTTTGCTGTTATGAGACAGTGGATTCAAGGTACCCACTCCGTCATAATAATGAAAATTGGCTGTCTGGGGAACAGAACTCTGTGCACATGTAGCAAGTCCACCTGTATGGGTTCTTTTCTCACTGAATGTAGTGTGAATGCATTGAGGTGCAACTGGAAGCATAACTTTGCTCTGCTGACTACTTACAGGAAACTCTCTTTTAACCGGCACCCAAATAACCGGAAATCTCTCTTAACCGGCAAAATTCTTGAGTAGGTAACCGGGGTTTTCCTTCATCTCTCCTTTAAAAATAACTTTAAAAAAAACCCCGAGGCGTTTGCCTTGTATCGGAGCGTGTAGACTGGGAGGGGAATGTGCAGCCCGGGTAGGCAGCGGACACGACAGATGGTCAGCTGGCGGTCCCCGGGGAGACGGAGTTCCGAATGCAGGCGCATGTCAATGTGTACGGGGCTCTCGTACGTTGGGAGATATAACTCTCCATTATCCGGACTTTTTGATTAACCAGCACCACGCCGGTCCCGTCGGTGCCGGTTAATAAAGAGTTTCCTGTATTATGCTATAGAATTTACTGGTCTGAAACTGGCAACTTTGGTATAACACCACCCTAAAAATAGCTCCACAGTATAGTATTTATAAGGTTCCCAGCGTTTAGGTTAAACCAATAAAACCTTGTAGCGCCGTACCAATTGCAACATTTTTGAGGATATTATTGTATGAGCAGTTAACGTGCTCAGACCAAAATCACTTCCTGATTGAATCATAGAACCAGAGACATTTACAGCACTAGAGGAGACCATTTGACCCATCATGTCTATGGCGGCTCTTTTCTAGAGCAATCCGAAACTAATCCCTCTGCCCAACGCTCTCGTCATAGCCCTGTATCTTACTCTGCTTCAAAAATGCATCCACTATAGAACCAGAGTGTTTTCCTAAGACTTACATGTAGCGATGTGTTTTATTACATTACCCTCTTTGACTCTCCCTTTCTACGTAGCTGTCTCAATGGCAAATGGTATTTTACACTATACTTACAAATCTCTGATGATATATGGATGATATAAAGTAAAACAGTTCAGCCAAAGTGCTTGGACAAGGTGCACTTACACAATTAGGGATATTCTTAAATAAAAATAAGAAATGCTGGAAGTGCACAGCATGTCGGTTAGAATCTGAAGGAACTCTTCCAGCTCAGACATGATTAGGCAGAAGAGCCTTTATAGGGTTAGCCCAAGCATAGAAGGGAGAAGAAGAGAGACTCAAAGGTACAGTCAAGATATGCTAGTCAAGGAGGTAGTTGATGGGTTTAGCAGTGTGTAAGTACATTTTAAAATATATGGTGTAAAGTGCTATATATTACAACTTAGTCAGACAAGGGAAAAGGTGGAAATCAAAGGATGAATTAAACATTGCTCCAAAATGAAAAGTAAAATGGCAGAAAGTGAATGGAGAATCCAAAAAAAAATCGGGAAGACAGCTAAGGTCTGAAACTGTTGATGTCAGTGTTAATACCAAAAGGCTATAAAGAGCTCAGTAGGAGTATGAGATGCTGCTTTAGGAGTTTGTTAGAATCATAGAATAGTACAGCACAGAAGGAGGCCATTCGGCCCATCAAGTCTGCGCCGGCTCTTTCGAAGAGCGATCCAGTTAGTCCCACTTCCCCACTCTTTCCCCTATCCCTACAGTTTTTTCTCCTTCAAGTATTTATCCAATTCCCTTTTGAAGGCTACTATTGAATCTGTATCCACCACCCTATCAGGCAGCGCATTCCAAATCCTAACCTCTTGTTGCGCAAAAGGTCTTTCCTCATGTCGCCTCTGGCTATTTTGGCAATCACCGTAAATCTGTGCCCTCTGGTTATCAACCTTCAGCCATTGGAAACAGTTTCTCTTTATTTACTCTATCTAAACCCTTCATGATTTTAAACACCTCTATAAAATCTCCTCTTAGCCTTCTCTGCTCTAAGGAGAACAACCCCAGCTCCTCCAGTTTATCCATGTAACTGTAATCCCTCATCCCTGGAACCATTCTAGTAAATCTCTTCTGCACCTGCTCCAAAGCCTTCACATCCTTCCTAAAGTGTGGTGTGCAGAATTGGAAAAAATACTCCAGCTGGGGCCGAACTAGTGTTTTATACAGGTTTAGCATAAATTCCTGGCTTTTGTACTCTATAATAAGAACATAAGAAGTAGGAGCAGGAGTAGGCCATACGGCCCCTCGGGCCTGCTCCGCCATTCAATAGGATCATGGCTGATCCGAACCTAGACTCACGTCCACTTCCCTGCCCGCTCCCCATAACCCTTAATTCCCTTATCAGCTAGGAAACTGTCTATCTCCGTTTTAAATCTCTATAACCTCCTCCTGCCCTACAATCCTCCAATTCCGGCCTCTTGTGCATCCCCCACTTCCTTCGCCCTACCATTGGTGGCTGTACCTTCAGTTGCCTAGGCCCTAAGCTCTGGAATTCTCCCCCTAAACGTCTCACCTCTCTCTCCTTCTTTAAGACACTCCTTAAAACCTACCTCTTTGACCAAGCTTTTTGTCTCCTTCTTTGGCATGGTGTCAAATGTTGTCTACTGTGAATTGCCTTGTGATGTTTTACTACATTGAAAGTGCTGTATAAATGCAAGTTGTTGTTGATCAGAGCAGTACAGGAAGCCAAAGTTTCCATTGACATGAAAATGCGACAAGGATTTGAAGTGGCAAGTGAAGGAGAGGTTGGGATCATGCTTGCAAATTGAACAAAGATGTAAAACAAAGCAATATTCTGACTTTTGTTTTGTTAACAGGGCCCAGAATTCCACCTTCCCACAAGATTAATTTGTTAACGGCCACAACATTACAAAAAGAGAAGCTGTCACCGACTGAACCCAGCTCCTCCACTACCAATTTCAGTGAGGATGAGATTACTGCTGAACTCCAGCCAAGATCCACACTTGTGGCAGAGATAATGGTATCAGGTAACTGCTGCTTTAGTAAACACATTTAGGGATCGACCAATACACAATGCAGACCATGATTATTGATATTTGGGGAGTTTTGAGACAGCAGTGGGAAGGCAACCATTTCAGCTTCCATATTTACTGCTAAAAGCTTTGACTAGTTTAACGCAGCTATTGAATTGGTAAAGGATATCATTGATTTTCTAAAATGTTCACATTACTGCAATGGGATAAAAACTCATTGCATTTTATTTTGTAGCATTGGGAGTGTTTAGCTGCTTTACCACATGTGTTACTTAATTGGTCAAGTGAACTACAGTATAAAGCAATTTATCTGAAACTGGATTTTATTCCAAAATGAAAATTTTAAATTAATCCCATGTGTATATCAGAAACTTATTGTAAACTTCTGTAATTACAAATTCTTATTTGCTGAACTATAAGGATCACAAAGATAAGGGAGGCCATTCAGGCCACCAAATCATCCTTCCATAGAAACCTATGGTCCACCGTCCCCCACCATCATAGTTTCTAACTGCCTTTCGAAAAATTTCAGAATTGTTGCCTCAGTTGGTGGACAGTCCGCACCTGAGTCAGAAGGTTGTGGATTCAAGCCCCATGATAGACTTGAGCTCATAATCTATACTGACACTTCAGTACAGGTCTGACAGAATGCACATTGTCGGAGGTGCCATCTTTCAGATAAAGCATTAAATCGAGGCTTCCTCTGCCTAGTCAGGTGGACATAAAAGATCCCATGGCACTATTCAAAGAACAGTTATCCCTCAATCGACATCACCAAAAAACAAATTAGCTGAGCTTCATTCACTTTTGTGGGACCTTGCAGTTTGCAATTGGCTGACACTTGTGCCTACACAGCAATAGTCAATGCATTTCAAAAGTAATCCATTGGTTGTAAAGTGTTTTGGGACCTTCTGAGGATATAATAAAGTACTATAAAAATGCAAGTTCTTTTTTTCCACAACCGTATGCAGAAGACTATTCAGGCCTTGCATGAAGTGCTTCCAGACACTCAGTCCTGAGCTTGCCTTTAACCACTTTGTACCTATGTCTCTTATCCTATAGTTGTGATTTAACTTGAAAAAGTGCTCTGGATCAACCTTTTCTATTGCACTTGATGTTGTACTTGCTGCTTATTTGCTTGCTTTTGAGGCTGACTGAGTTTTTTAAGCTTTCCTCATAATTCAGTCCGACACTGGTGACCAAGGACAATGTGAATACTTTTAAAAGCTGATTATTTATTTATTATTTTTATTAATTCTGTTTGATTTCCTTTTCAAGATCAAGATGACTGTGGAGCCCTGGAATGTGATCTCAATGCTCAGTGTGTTGCACCAGAAGGAGTTGCTAAATGCCAGTGTTTGGAAGGATTTACTGGCTATGGCAAAGTTTGCAATGGTAATGAATTCACTTAAATTTTACTTGTCTTTGTTTTTAATTCTTCATGAAGCAGCTTCTTTTGAAGTGGGGGTGGGAATACAACCATGTTTAATGTTTTACTTCTGTGAGACACTGATTGCTGGACTAATTTTACCTAGTTAGTGAATTTTCAAATGATTTCCAAACAGCAACAGCGATGTCCCAGTTATACTACTGGTTTGTAGCCTGCAGAGCCCAGTTTTATTGCCAACTTAGCATTATTCTTTAGCCAGTCATGCCCAGTAATCTGCTTGCTGGCACCCAAGAACAGTTACATTTTTAATGTCAGAACAGAACTGCTGTATTAATCAGATCTTTGCCAACATTAAAGTTCAGTTTTAAACTATTTAACAAGTTCCTAGGCAGTCTGCTGTTTGTGCCTGTCAGTCACCAGTTCCATCCATTCTCTTTTTATTTTGTACAAATATATCATCAGACTAAGGTAGGTGTAGCATGCTTGGGAAGAACAGATGACTTTGGACCTATGGTTCCCAAAAAGTTCCACCTCTGGGGTTTTCCTCACTTTATGTCTGGGTCTGTTGTAAATTAATTGATAAAGATTGATTGCCATGATTAGTCAATAACTTCATTATTGCTGTATCATGCGTCTACCAGGATTGTAGAAGGCAAACTAGCTGGACTTTGGTCTTTATTCATCTAGCAATTCCTATGTTCCTAAGATTCATTGGGAATGATGAAACCAGTCCACTTCTGTAATACACTTTATTTTCTTGCAGATATTGACGAATGTGCCATTGGTGTGGCCCTTTGCAGTGGACATGTAGCAGACTGCATTAACACAGAGGGCAGTTACGTCTGCAAATGCCACCCTGGCTATAGTGGTGATGGACTCCTCTGTTATGGTGAGGAGTGCTGTTGTGTTTTGTGTTACACTAATTTCCCTTGACAGAGGTACTGTTGTTGTATGATGCCTATCCCTGGACACTTTTGACATTTTTGACTTATAGTTTATCTCCTTACTTTATAGCTTGTATTTTAGATTTTTTTCCAATCTTTATTGTGCCACTTGTGTATTCGCAAACACTGTATATACCATGTCAGCTATCAATTCGAGATGGAAACTATAAATTAAGTAAGTGACTTATATAAAGATGCAACTTATACACCAGATTTATGGTCCATTCCAGCATGTGATGTCTGCTGTTGGCTTTGCAGATATTGATGAATGCAAAACTGGGATGCACAGTTGTGCTGAAAATGCTGTATGCACAAACACGGAAGGAAACTACACCTGTCTATGTAACAAAGGACTTTCGGGGACAGGTTATAGCTGTGTAGGTAAGTGCACAAGCTTCATGAGCCTGTTATGTTCTTTAGGGATTCTTGACTTTACATTTATATAAGTGTGTATATGACCTTATCAATAGATCCTCATTCAATCAGCATGATATTTAAAAGTTTCACACATTTGCTCAGACATCGTATAGGATAGTAAGTAAAATTAATGCCATTTATTAAGCTAATTGGCAAAAATAAATTGCTATGCTTAAAAAAAATCCTTTCAGATAAAAGCCAAACCACAAAAATCAGTTAAAATAGGTTTTAGATTGGAAGGTGAAAGATTTGGTTATATATTTTCCACCATTGACTAATTTTAGCAAAGAAGTAGATACGAGCATAAAGCAACAACTATACTCCCGATGATTTTCACCAGCTAAGCTTTTTCTTGGGGAGAAAACATATGGGTCGGGAATTCCCTTGCAGCTGCACTGCCGTGACTTCACTAGCAGTGCGGCAGAATCCCCAGTAATGTGTGTAATTGAGGTTTATGCCTTACTTCCAGTGAGGTATCGGCAGCGGAGCCAGAGCAGTTCCCAGGAAATTCCTGGGAATTGTTGATTTTGACAGTTTCTTGTTACTGCAGAGAAGTGAATGAATATTTTTTTTATTCCTTATCAATGTTTTCAAATACTTCAAACACTTAAATGTAGCATTAAGGATAAGATTATTGATGGAAAATACTTTTGTTGCCTATTCAGTTGTTCAGAGTACTTTAGCTCCCAAACCTGTGACCTTCACCACCTAGAAGGTTAACGACAGCTGGTGCATGGGAACACCACCACCTCCAAGTTCCCCTCCAAGTCACACACCATCCCCATTTGGACATATATGGCTGTTCCTTCATGGTCACTGGGTCAAAATCCTGGAACTCCCTCCCTGACAGCACTGTGGGAGTACCATCACCACAAGGACTGCAGCGGTTCAAGAAGGTGGCTCACCACCACCTTCTCAAGGGCAACTAGGTATGGGCAATAAATGCTGGCCTTGCCAGCGATGCCCATATTCCCAGAATGAATTAAAAATACATGAAATGCAAAATTCTTTTTTTTCCCGCTATCATAATTTCTGTAGCACCAGACTAGCGTAAGGTATAAAATGTTTATAATTCATTCAGGGGCGATCAGCGCTGCCTTGCCCACTGATGGTTCGATGGAGATGACTGTCAGGAGCACCACATTTGAAACAACTACACACAAGCAGAATAATCACATTGTGAACTGCCCACATTCGCATGAGGACTTCTGTTTGAACGGAGGGGTTTGCTTCCATATCCCTGAGATAACAGCGTTTGCATGCAAGTAAGTGGAATCAGTGATTTGCACTTGACATTTTCAAGCATAAAATGCAAAATAGTGTTCTAAGCAGTAATCCACTGAAGAAGCCACAAACTACTCAAGAAATGTAATTTGAACTATCAAGTGATACTCAGCCACTATCACTGTATACAAATTTAAGCACACAGCAAGCTCCCACAAACATAATCAGATAATCTGTTTTAGTGATAAATATTGGCTAGGACACCAGGGAAAACTCCCCTACTCCTCTTTGAATTAGTGCCATGGGATATTTTATGTTCACCTGAGAAGGCAGACAGGACTTCAGTTTAACCAACTGAGCCACATTTTTCACCTGGAAGGAAGAGTGCACCCCTCAAAGTGCCTCATGAGCTCCACATTGCATCGGGAAGTGTGAGTTGGTGTAACACACATTCAAACCTCTGCTACAAGTCATCGGTAATACAACGTGAGGAATGGGGAATTTTATTTTACTTTGACTTCTCCCCAGTAATGAAGTAGAGGCCGGAGATGGATCTGAAGGTAGAGGGGGTTGGAGAAATAGTCTATAAGGCCTAGACACAGAGAACTTGAGGCGTCTCTTTGTTACAGCGACCAGCGCTGATGAAATAAATAAATGAGCAACAAACACACAAAGACAAACACACAAATCACATGAAGAAAAACAAAGGGAAGCAAAGAGTCTGAGGAGAGAGACGTACCTCGAGAGTGAGCATCAAGGTGGGGGAGGGGGGGGGAGGGGAGGGATGTTTCCGATTATTTCCGCAAGTTTTGTGCCCAGATTCCAGCGCAATCCGGGTGGAATCGGCCGAACCAGTGCAAAAGATCGGGGAATTTTAAACGTAAGAGTTACGCACAAAACCATTTACGCTCGTGTTTTCCAAGACCTTTTACACTGGTTCAAGATTCAATTTGCCCGAATCAGGCCCCGGCCACAAAACTGGGCACAGGTTGAGATGACAAGATTCTGCCGAGTGCGCTGGTTGGGGAAGGCTCTACAAATTGCGCTCATTTTCCTAGGCGCACAGGCACCAGCAGGCACGTTTTATAAGTTTTCTTACATCAAAAAATATTTAATTTACTAAGAAACTGACTAGTGTACGCTAATGAAACTATGAAATGGTTCAGTATAGTTTCTTTAAGTTATTTTCAGTGATTTTAAATCGGGTTACTCACAAGTGGAGGACTGGACGCCCTTATTAAAAATGCTTATTTTTGGTGATAAGCCCATTTTCAACTGTATTAATAAAACTGCAGCAGTTTAACATCTTTAAATAGAATTTCCCAAATGCACCCCTAAGTTATGAAAATAGAACAGACTTTTGGAAAATACTTCTTGCACATTAATGAGAACACAAAGAAAAAATTTGAGTAACAGTCTGAATGTTGACTTTGAGTGATAGTGCAAAACAGGCAATATCGATTCAGCCAGGGATTCCACGGAAATGAAAGTCAGACGAGATGCGAGGTGGCCCGTTTTACACTGTCACCCAAAGTCAAAATTACCCCCATTGCTTCTGTATTTTTTTCTTGGACTGTTCACACACATGTTTACAGGAAAAGCAGAAGAAAAACATGGTGAAAAATTGTGAGCTACAGGACGAACCTGAAGTTGGATCTGGAGCATGAATTCCAGACTCAACCCATGCCTCATTATAATTGTCTGAAAATGTTTGCTGACGACAGTTTTAAAAAAAAAGTAATATGCACTAGAGGGCAGTGTTGCCACATGAAATTTATTTTTGTAGCTATGAAAGTATTTAGTACAGAATAATAAAACAAGAACACAACCTGAAATGATTGGGCTCTGAATCTGACAGGCCTCAACAAAATGCAGTCCTGATTTCAGTCAGAAATGGAGAGAGGGCAAACTGGAACTGTCTGAAAATGGCTGTTTATACCATTTCTCCGTGGTGAGGGTTCTGCCTCCTTCCAATTACTCTCTCAGCCGGTTACAGAAAGAGCCGTTGTCCGGCCTGGGAGCGCGTCACTGTGTATCTGGTTGCAGAAACTTTTGAACTGTTTTCCTTTTCATGTGCAACTGAAAATGATGCGCCAAACAAACGTTTCCTTGGCAACAATATTGCCATTTAATATTGTGCTAATATAATATGGTATGAGACTAAGTGGACCAATAAAAGTGGTCCCTGCAGTCACCGCATCTCAACAAACAACAACTTGTATTTAAATAGTGCCTTTAATATAGGAAAATGTCCCAAGGTGCTTCACGGAAGTATAATCACACAAAAATGGAGGCTGAGCTGAAGAGAGTCCCAATTTTAATCGGGAGTGGGAATCAGGAATCGGGTGGGGGGGCTAGGTGATGCCAAGCAACCCTGACCTCAACAGCTTGAGGCCCGGGTGATTTTAACTCCCGGGGCTCATCTGTATGTCGCCGGTCAGCTGCCCACATGAAACGGGCAGGAAGCAGCAACTGGGCGGCAAGCGAGAGCGAACTTTCAGGCGGCAAGAGGACACCGGTCGGCACCAAAGGCACAGTCACCAGCAACAAGGTAATGCCATTTATTCCACTCCGACTCCTCCTGGCCCCACAGAGAAAGTAAAATAAGCTTACCTGTTTGAGACTCTTCTGGGCCTCAGATCCTCTTCTCATTGTCTTCACTTGGCAGGAAAGTCACAGCCACTTCCATGCTCAGTTAAATATGCAGATTAGGTCCCGATGACATCACTGGAACACGATCTGCATATTTATAGAAGGACCCCACTACCTTTGGGCAGGTGTCCATGCTGCCTGCTCAAAAGAGCAGGTTATAATAGAAGACGGCGGGATCAGTGTGGGATATCAGAAGGCCGCTTTTAATTGCCCACCCTTCCCGACTCCCTGCCAGCAGCGTACATTTTTACAATCGGTCCTATGTCTTCCTTTTTATTTGTGTGAGAAATGGTGTTTTGTTGAACTTACAAATATCTAGTAGGCTCTTCTGATGCCAACTGATAAATCAAGAGGAAGGGGAAAAAAAAGGGAGAAAACGCAAAAAAGATAAAGAAATTCAAAGAAAAGGAAAGCAATATGTTAGGGTTGAATTTCTGTGGGGGTTCTCCTGTTCATCCACCGTAACTGCAGTAGAAGGGCATGGAAACCCAGGAAAACTGCATAAATGCCGTTTATCCCATTTTGAAAGAAAGACTTGCATTTATATAGCGTCTTTCATGACTTCGAGATGTCCTAAAGCACTTTACAGCCAATGAAATACTTTTGAAATGTAGTGACTGTTGTAATGTAGGAAAACGTGGCAGCCAATTTCCACACAGCAAGATCCCACAAACAGCAATGAACTAAATAACCAGGTAATCTTTTTTAGTGATGTTGGTTGAGAGATAAATATTGGTCAGGACACTGGGAGAATTCTCCTGCTGTTCTTCGAAATAGTGCCATGGGATCTTTTACTTCCACTGAGAGGGCATAATGGGCCTCGGTTTAACGTTTCATCTGCAAGATGGTCAGAAATGGGGCGTGAGGCATACCAATTTCTACCACATTGATTTTACGTGTACTATATTTTTTAACATGAGATACAGATATTCAGTATCCTCTGTTGTAACTAGTTTTCTATCTTTTTAATAGCTGTCTCAAAGACTACATGGGAGAACGGTGTGAGTACAGTGACTTACAATGGTGGGAACTGCACCGCGTTGAGAAAGAGAAGAGGCGTAATGTGGTTATAGCTGTATGCATGATGGTGCTAATCTGCCTACTGTCAGTGGGAGCTTGTGTTACATACTGCTACAGGTGAGTCTAACTGGATAATGTACAATATCGCACAGCGACTGCTTTGCAAAAAAAAGAAATGCGTTACAGTAAGCTGGGGGAAAACTTCAATATTGACCATTTGGGGGCGCTAACATCGCCTGGGCGCTAATTAGCGCTGGTGGCCGCGAAAGTGGGTTTTAGCGCTCCAAGAGGGAAGTGAAGAGCTAAATCAAGTGCTCCACTTCCTTCTTAGGACGCTAACGTCGGAGAGCGGGTCGGAGACTTGAGCAGCGCTGCACACTGGGCCGTGCAGCGCTGCCGCGTTCAAAGGCTCCTTCCCTCCCTTAAAGAGAAGGCCCATCGCTGCAGACTCTGCAATTTAAAAAAGTACCTACCTGGACCACCAAGGCAGCCGCAATCCCGCGCGATCAGCCCGGCACTCAAGCAGAGTGTCGGGCTGATCGATCGCGGGCAGGAACCCTCGAAAAAAACTAGAACAGGAAAGGTACGCTTTTTTCCCCCTTACCTCGGCCACCTCGCCTTTAATCATCACCCCTGAAGCGACCGGCCGCCCAATGCATGCCTCTTGCAGCTGTTGGTGTTTTCGACTGGCGCTGCTGCAGGGGCGGAAGTCAATAATGGGTCTGGGGCGCTACCGGGGCGATGCGCACGCCAATGACATCACAATCTCTGGGCGAAGGAAATCAGGGCGCAACGCTGTAGCGCCGCCGCAAACTCCCGCCGAATATGGCGAGAGTCGATGTCAGCGCCGTGCCCAGTCGCAAAGCCATTTTCACCCCGTTAGCGCCCCCTGGGGGTGCTAACGGGAGGCACAAAGGCACCCAATTTCACCCCCACTGTGTTTAAACTGCAGTTCCAACTGCAAACTGAGATTCATTATGCATCAAACAGTTATATATTAATTCTTATCATTTCGTAGGTGTGATTTCGCTGATGAAATCCAACACAGAAATGTAGCTGTACAAGGTCATGATGTCAGGGAAAAGTACTTAATGGCCTTAAATACGTTGGGAGCTCCACAGTCTCCCACTGCATTTAGACAGGAGACTGGTGGATTCTAACCCACCCTCTGCCCCCCACGCTCCAGAATTTCAGTCCCCTGATGTTTTTGAAACATTGACTCCCAATTGCTTGCATTCTGTGCTCATACCTAAACATCTAACACCAGAAAATCTGCTTCCCATTCCCAATCTCAGATTTCCAATCCTGCTCATTAATTCACCCAATGGCTTTGTACTGTGTGCCAGAAGATGAAGCAAAATATCAAATGGTTATTGTTCTTAGTTTATACTAGTAGATCATGAATGTGAATGATCCCATGCATTTCTTTTATTTGTTTATTTGGGGGCTAATTATCTGAAGTCAGTGCTTGTGATGAATAACTGCAGCACAGTGGCCTTTGTTTCCACATTCACCGTGCATGATCAAGCCCACTGGATCTTCCTTGGTCAGTCCTAATTATACATTAATAAGGAACTCCGAGCGTGGAATGTGCACACTGCCGGGAGCTCCCACAGTGATGAGGAGTGGAATTTTTGGCACTGCAGTAAAAGGATACAACAGACATTTAAAAAGATGTGGCTGCAGGTGTAGGGGGGATTATTTTTATACCTGCCAAAAATCAGTGGAGAGCAAAAATGGAAGGTAGCAAAAGGGCTGTGTAGGGAAAAACTTGGAGGCAAAATAATTTTGGCTGGGAAAAGTCTCCAGGTGGAAAAAGATGTGTCTGGCAAAAGGAAAATATGGAGGCAGGAAACATAGAATGTGAGCTAATGATGGACTGGTGCAGTACAGGAGCAGCCTTTGATAGACAGCGAAGTGGAGCTGCTGCTGCATAAAGTGGATCCAAGAAGGGTTGCCCTGTTTGACACAACAGGGCACCCTGCAGAGAGGAGTGGAATAGAACATGCATGGCAGGAGGTGGTACCTAGGATCATTCTGTGATCATTGTCCACAGGACCTGGCAATCGTTGCAGAAGACGATGGCAAGCCTTATAAAAGCTGCAACAGTACACACAGCAATATCAGTACCAAGTAGATGACTCAATGTGTTGCCTGTCCATCAGTTATGCATTTACTGCTGCATACAGGCTGGGAAACAGTACACTGCAATTTTGCTGAGTCCCTGCAGCCACTGTTTGCCAGCTAGGGTGGTCTCCTCAGAGGGAGTTACGAGCTTGTAATTTCTGGTTTATTCACTAGTATTAGGTGCCAGCTTGTTCTGCAGGCAAAGAGTAGTCTTGAGATGTTGGAACTTTGAAGAGTACATACAGTAACAGACATGTGCCCAACCTGCAGCCCATCTTGAGTGTCATGCATCATGCAGCTAAGGTTGTGATCAAATGATTTTGATCATTGTGTCAAGGGTTTCACTTGTAAGTTGCAGCTTCAATGTGTGACCTGCTGGAGTATGGACATGCATGGTAAGAAATGAAAGCGCTGTAAGATTGTCTGAGGGTTTTACATGGCCAGCATAGGACATTGAGCCCCTCGAGCCGGCTCTGCCATTTAATTAGATCATGGCTGATCTGTACCTCAATTCCATTTACCCGCCTTTGTTCCATATCACTTGATACTCTTACCTAACAAAAATCTAGCAATCTCAGTCTTGAAAGTTTCATTTGACACAGCATCCACAGCCTTATTGGAGAGAAAATTTCAGGTGTCTACTACTCTTTGTGTGAAAAAGTGCTTCCTGATTTCACTCCTAAATGGCCTAGCTCTAATTTTAAGATTATGTCCTCTCGTTCTTGATTCCCCCACTAGAGGAAATAGTTTTTCTGCATCTACCCTCCAGAATCCTTTTAACATTTTAAACACCTTGATCAGTAATTGGAGCTTGGATAATATAAATAGGTTTTGTTTAATAGGCACCAGAAACATTTGAAGAAGAGCCATTATTCAGAAGAAATGAGTGTAACAAGCAGCAGCACCATCGACAGTGTAACTGAGACATCGACAAACAGTGAGCAGCAGGTAATTTGATCAGTTCATGAAGATTAAAATGAACGGATGAAAAATCGTGAAAGGGCATGTCTGAATTACTGAGAAGTGATTCTGGTGGTCTGTGCTCCCCACAAGGAGTGAGATTTGTAAAATAATTTCTAACAAGTTTAAGAATGAAGAAAGACCATTGGGCCTGGCCAGCTCACACCTTAATACTCCAAGCCTCCGGCTGAAAGCTTACTTTGTCTCTAACCTCAGGACTATTGAAGGGAGCATGGCAATGGTATGGAAAATGTCCAATGAAATGAAATGTTGTTTTTACAGTTACTTTGCAGAAATTGGTGTCATAGATGTGATGTTTTACAGGTGAAGGAAGCTGCAGGGGTTTTAATTGTATAGTGCAGGATAAAAACATGATGCTATTTGTACGGGCAAATTCTCTTACTTATCAATGTTTTGAACTTGGGCACTATATTCTGATTTACTTGTATAATAAAGCCAATATTAAAATTTGATATCCACCTTTGTAAATATTCTGAAAATAAGCTAAGGTTCTGTTCTGTAATATGTATTCAGCAAACACAAAAGTCCAATTGAAGCTCAACAACATTAAACACTTATGTACAAACTAGACCTATTTGAATCATAATATTCAATGTAGAGAAAACACAAGGAAAAGATAACTCTTAGTCAGAAAACTTTAGAGGGATGAAATTTCAGTCTGGTGGAAACCCCGTTAATGTACATAGTCGGGGTTCTGTCACACTTTCGGTAAAGCTACGGCGACGGAGTGGACGCATCTCTGAGGACATTCCCGACCCGTGATAGGACCAATTGGGCATGGTCTTTGGAGGGAATGGTCCTGATGAAATAAACTGCCTTTTTTATCCCATACTTTCTTAATCTCTTTTTGTTTCTAAAGAGAAGCAGCTGCCTTCTACTCGCTACCTCTCTTCATGACATGGCTGAGATCAGCAGCTTCCTGGATTGGGGAAATCCCAGGTTCACACCTATGTTCCACCACCTTAAGGCTCCCCTCAGTTATGCTAGTTAATAAAATACAGCAAGAATGCAACGAGGAATGCAATAGGTCATACAGTCCATGTAGCTTATTGCACTATTTAGGAAAAGCACAGAACATTTAGTTTCCCTTTTACACTACCACGAAGGCCATCCATTACTCCTCAGTGAACCAGGAATCTATCATAAATAAAAACAGAAAATGCTGGAAATACTCAGCACGTCAGGCAGCATCTGTAGAGAGAGAAACAGAGTTAACGTTTCAGGTCGATGACCCTTCGTCAAAACGGTCATCGACCTGAAACGTTAACTCTGTTTCTCTCTCTACAGATGCTGCCTGACCTGCTGAGTATTTCCAGCATTTTCTGTTTTTATTTCAGATTTCCAGCATCCGCAGTATTTTGCTTTTGTATTGTTGCAGGAATCAATCATAGTCGTATTTGGATTCTTCAATTAAGTCAGCATGTCAGAAATAATAAGGGTAAGAAGTCGCTGGTGGGAGTGGTCTACAGGCCCCCAAACAGTAGCCACACTGTAGGACAGAGTATAAATCAAGAAATAATAGAGGCTTGTAAGAAAGGTACGGCTATAATCATGGGAGATTTTAATCTTCATATTGATTGGACAAAGCAAATTGGCAAGGTAGACTTGAGGAAGAGTGCTTAGAGTGTATACAGGATGGTTTCTTGGAACAATACATTGTGGAACCAACTATGGAGAAGTCTATTTTAGATCTGGTAATGTGTAACGAGGCTGGATTAATTAATGATCTCGAAGTAAAGGATTCTCTTGAGAAGAGTGATCATAGCATGGTAGAATTTCAAATTCAGTTTGAGGGTGAGAAAGCTAGGTCTCAAACTAGTGTCCTGAACTTAAACAAATGTAATTACAAAGGTATGAAGGCAGACTTGGTTAAAGTGGACTGGGAAAATATATTACAGAGTAAGACTGTAGAAAAGCAGTGGGAAACATTTAAGGAGATATTTCATGTCTCTCAGCAAAGATATATTCCAGTGAGAAAGAAAGACTCTAAGAGAAGGATGAACCATCCGTGGCTAACTAAGGAAGTAAAGGATGGTATCAAATTGAAAACAAAAGCATACAATGTTGTGAAGAATAGTGGAAGGCCAGAGGATTGGGAAATTTTTTAAAACCAGCAAAAGGATGACTAAAAAAATGATAAAGAGAGAGAAGATAGCTTATGAGAGTAAGCTAGCAAGAAATATAAAAACAGACAGTAAGAGCTTCTGCAGGTATATAAAAAGGAAGAGAGTAGCTAAAGTAAACGTTGTTCCCCTAGAGGGTGAGTCTGGGGAATTGATAATGGGAAACAGGGAAATGGCGGAGACCTTGAACAAATATTTTGTATCGGTCTTCACGGTAGAAGACACTAAAAGCATCCCAATAATGGATAATCAAGGGGCTATTGGGGTGAGGGGGGAACTTAAAATAATCACTATTACTAGAGAGAAAGTACTAGGCAAACTAATGGGACTAAAGGTGGACAAGTCCCCTGGACCCGATGGCCTGCATCCTAGAGTCTTAAAAGAGGTGGCTGCAGAGATAGTGGATGCATTGGTTGTAATCTACCAAAATTCCCTGGATTCTGGAGAGGTCCCAGCGGACTGGAAAACCACAAATGTATGTCCCTATTTAAGAAAGGAGGGAGACAGAAAGCAGGCAACTATCGACCAGTTAGCCTAACATCTGTCATTGGGAAAATGCTGGAGTCCATCATTAAAGAAGTGGTAGCAGGACATTTAGAAAATCATAATATAGTCAAGCAGAGTCAGCATGGTTTTATGAAAGGGAAATCATGTTTGACAAATTTGCTGGAGTTCTTTGAGGATATAACGAGCAGGGTGGATAAAGGTGAACCAGTAGATGTTGTGTATTTGGATTTCCAGAAGGCATTCGATAAGGTGCCACATAAAAGGTTCTTGTACGCTTCGGTGAAGGTGTTGACGATGGTTTGGAGTTCGACCTCCGAGTGAGCGCTGACGCAAGCGTCGTCTGCATACTGTAATTCGACGACAGAGGATGGGATGACCTTGGATCTGGACTGGAGGCGACAGAGGTTGAACAGTTTCCCGTTTGTTCTGTAAATTAGCTCCACTCCAGCGGGGAGCTTACTGAGGGTGAGATGGAGCATTGCAGCAAGGAAGATCGAGAAGAGCGTTGATGCGATGACACAGCCTTGCTTGACCCCGGTCCGTACGTGAATTGAGTCTGTGGTGGATCCATTGGTCAGGATCACGGCTTGCATGTCGTCATGAAGCAGGCGGAGGATGGTGACAGACTTTTGAGGGCAGCCAAACTTGAGGAAGACACTCCATAATCCCTCACGGTTGACAGTGTTGAAGGCCTTTGTGAGATCAAAGTGAGATAGGCCTTACAATAAACATCCGCAAGACAAAGGTCCTCTACCAACCTGCCCCCGCCACACAGTACTGCCCCCCAATTATCAAAATCCATGACAAGGCCTTGGACAACGTGGACCACTTTCCATACCTCGGGAGCCTACTGTCAACAAGGGCAGATGTCGATGACGAAGTCCAACACCGCCTTCAGTGTGCCAGTGCAGCCTTCGGTCGCCAGAGGAAGAGAGTGTTTGAAGACCAGGACCTCAAACCCGGCACCAAGCTCATGGTCTACAGAGCAGCAGTGATACCCGCCCTGCTGTATGCCTCAGAGACATGGACCATGTACAGCAGGCACCTCAAAGCACTGGAGAGGTACCACCAACACTGCCTCCGCAAGATCCAGCAAATCCATTGGCAGGATAGGTGCACCAACGTCAGTGTTCTCGCTCAGGCCAACATCCCCAGCATTGAAGCTTTGACCACGCTCGATCAGCTCGATGGATGGGTCACATTGTCCGCATGCCCGATACGAGACTCCCAAAACAAGCGCTCTACTCGGAGGTCCGACATGGCAAGAGAGCCCCAGGTGGGCAGAGGAAACGCTTCAAGGACACCCTCAAAGCCTCCTTGAAAAAGTGCAACATCCCCACTGACACCTGGGTATCCCTGACCCAAGACCCCACAAAATGGAGGAGAAGCATCCGGGAAGGCAACGAACACCTCGAGTCTCTTCACCGGGAGCAAGCGGAAGCCAAACGCAAGCAGCACAAGCAGCGCAAGGAGCGCACGTCAACCCAAGCACCCCACCCACCCGCCCCTTCAAACACCGTCTGCCCCACCTGTGGCAGAGACTGTAGGTCCGCATTGGACTCATCAGTCACCTGAGAACTCATTTTTAATGTGGAAGCAAGTCATCCTCGGTTCCGAGGGACTGCCTAAGAAGGAGAGGAAGACATAAAAGGTTACTACACAAGATAAGAGCCCACGGGGTTGGGGGTAATATATTAGCATGGATAGAAGATTGGCTAACTAACAGAAAACAGAGAGTCGGGATAAATGGGTCATTTTCAGGTTGGCAAACTGTAACTAGTGGGGTGCCTCGGATCAGTGCTGGGGCCTCAACTATTTACAATCTATATTAATGACTTGGATGAAGGGACCGAATGTAATGTAGCCAAATTTGCTGATGATACAAAGATAGGTGGAAAGCAAATTGTGTGGAGGACACAAAGACTCTCCAAAGGGATATAGATAGGCTAAGTGAGTGGGCAAAAATCTGGCAGCTGGAGTTTAATGTGGGAAAATGTGAGGTTATCCACTTTGGTAGAAAAATAAAAAAGCAAATTATTATTTAAATGGGGAGAGATTACAAAATGCTGAGGTACAGAGGGACCTGGGGGTCCTTGTACATGAATCACAAAAAGTTAGCATGCAGGTACAGCAAGTAATTAGGAAGGCAAATGGAGTGTTGGCCTTTATTGCAAAGGGAATGGAGTATAAAAGTAGAGAAGTCCTGTTACAACTGTACAGGGCCTTGGTGAGACCACGCCTGGAGTACTGCGTACAGTTTTGGTCTCCTTACTTAAGGAAGGATATACTTGCATTGGAGACAGTTCAGAGAAGGTTCACGAGGTTGATTCCGGAGATGAAGGGGTTGTCTTATGAAGAAAGGTTCACAGAATCACAGAATCCCCACAGTGCAGATAGAGGCCATTTTGGCCCATCGAGCCTGCACCAACACATATCCCACCCTACCCCTGTAACCCCACGTATTTAATCCTCCCTAACACTAAGGGTCAATTTATCATAGCCAAATCAACCTAACCCGCACATCTTTGGAGCATCGGTTGAGCAGGTTGGTCTTATACTTATTGGAGTTTAGAAGAATGAGAAGGGATCTTATTGAAACATATAAGGGGGCGATTTTGCCAGCCTTGGGGAAGCGGGTTTGGAGGCGGGACTGCCGGGGAAATGGCAGAAACTGGGGGCGAGTACCCATCCCGCCCCCAACCCACCTCCGTGCCATCTTCCCAGAGGCAGGTACCCGACCTGCGCCGGGTCCCGTCTCCTCGAGGTGGGAAGGGGATTACAGCCACTTAACTGCCTGTTAACGGGTAGTTAACAGGCAGTTTTGAGGCTTATCCCCATTTTACCCCTGCAAGTACGGGCTTCCCGATGTCGGGAAACCCTGCCAGGGTCAGCGAGGCGAACAGTGTTCTCAAAGCTGTCAAACAATGACAATTCATGTCAAAAAATTTTGACAGATGCAACGTCATACGCTGACGTCCTCTGTCACCGGCTTTCCCTTAATTGGCCTGCTAAGCCCGCTGGGTGGGCTTAACATGGTCAATCAAGGAAAAAGTGGCGTGGGTTGGCCACAAGTCGATGGAGGCGGGACTAAAACCCAACAAGCAGCAGTCCCGCCTCCAACGCGCCCCCATTGGCAAAATCACCCCTAAGATTCTGAGGGGGGATTGACAGGGTAGATGCAGAGAGGATGTTTCCCCTCGTGGGGGAATCTAGAACTAGGGGACATAATTTCAGAATAAGGGGGCACCCATTTAAATCGGAAATGAGGAGAAATTTCTTCTCTCAGAGGGTCGTGAATCTTTGGAATTCTCTGCTCCAGAGAGCTGTGGAGGCTGGGTCAGTGAATATATTTAAGGTGGAGATAGACAGATTTTTGAAAGGTAAGGGAGTCAAGGGTTATGGGGAGCAGGGCAGGGAAGTGGAGTTGAGGCCAAGATCAGATCAGCCATGATCTTATTGAAAGGCGGAGCAGGCTCGAGGGGCCAAATGACCTACTCCTGCTCCTACGTCTTATGTTCTTATTTAGCAATCAGCTCCTTAAATTAACAACTCCAATTGTTAATCTGTTATTTTTTTTAAACTATCTTGTGGTTTTCTTGCCTTGAAATCATATCCCTGGTTCATTTTATTGGCTCTTTTAGGAATTACTCACTACATGTCCCAATATCAATTGCTTCATTATTTTAAAAGCTTGGACTGTATTCAATCTGTAAAATGGGTGACTAATATAACTGCATAATTGAGAGTATTCTTAATTAACATTACATTGTGAAATCAAGTAATCTTGCTCCTGGGCCAGTTGCTATGGGTGTGGTACAGACTGCACAAGTGTTTGATCTGGTTGCTTGGATCCTGATCTACTGATGTTTTACCAACAAAATAAACGCTGTTGTATATTTTTACTCTTTCATTTATTAAATGCAAAACTGTCCTTGTTTTTGCTGGAAAATGTAATCCAAACAAGATGAGACTTGCGTATGAGAATGCCAATGCTTCACTGTGCAAGCCTCTGAAAGCACATTTAACTAGGATGCAGCAGCAATTTTCTGTTGTTTAGTATGTACAAATATTTATTTAAACAGGAAAATAACGCTCGGGTGAGTACTGTCCTTGGCAGACACTGACCTAGTTCCTCTGTGGCCCAACATCTTTTTGTAATTTTTATTATTTTTCTTACCTTCGTTTAAAGGGTTCCTCTACATAATCAACCATGTAAGGGTATCACATTAAGTCACAGCATATTAGCCAGGGAAATTTCCTCTCAGCACCTCCCTTACACAGAAAAGGGACCTCCTTTGGTTGAATCTTACACTCAGCAGAGACTTAAATTAATGGTAATACAGGCTGAGTTGAAAGATTCACCATAAGACATCAATAAAACAGATAAAGGGAGATCATCATTCTGCGGAGCATGTGTGCAAAAGTGGATCGTGCTTGTTGACGTCCCCTCCGCATATCTGTTCTGCACATTGCCCTGAAGTGCATAATTACAGGGCTCCACAGAGCAGTGCTGTCAGTGAAGATAATTAAAGGTAAGAAAGGCAACTAACAAAAGTTCTTACAGGACATGGAGGAGCTCTGTGCGCAAGTGCCAATCAACGACTGTATGTGCACATAGGATTACTTTCCCCTTTCATCGTTGTTTCCATAATTGACAGAATGCTCACTTACAGAGATAATTGGTTGTTACAGTCCCAGATTACAAGCATTTCAGTCACCTACATCTCTAGCAGGAGCTGCAGATTGTCTACCTGCGAGTTCTGGCTCAGAGCATAGCAGTGTTTACTGTGGTTTGCTCTGCCAAGCATCGAACCTTCACCACATTCTCCCTGCAATACGAGTGTACTGTAATTAACCAGATACACTGTAATCGATCCTCGCTGAAACAACCCTGTTATTACAAGCCATTGATTAAAACAAGCTTCTTTCCTTGTCCCAGATGAAGTTCCATTACAATCAGCAAACAAGCTGAAACCTCAACAAGACGATGCCTACTCTCATCAGTGAATTGATTTGATAAATGTTCCCGAATTTGTAATAATGGTGTTTGACAATATTTTATATTCAAATTTTAGATGTTGTAAGTATAGCAGGGTGACAGTAATATCCTTCCACGGCCTCATCACTTTCCTTTCTTCTGTATTGTCATTCTCTTTAATTTATAAATGTAATTTTTATAATGTAAAACATATTTTTGGTGGAATTCAGTAAAATAAAGCAGAAACATTTTTGTGGCACCATCACACAATGAATTAATATGCTGTGACTAACAATATGGTACGATGCAGTGGGAACTTTTTGAAAAAGGCATTTCTGCAGCACAAATCCATTCCCCAATCATTGTATTATTTTTTTTAAATGCTGGTTTATAGAATCACTTCAATGTGAGCTTGATTTTTGTCAAGCACTGCAACTCATCCATTGTTGGAGTAGTAGATTTGTGTTTAGTTAACCAAGTATTGTGACATTTGTAAAAAGTGCAGATTAGTTTTTTCATATTTGAACAGATGGGAGAAGAGCTAATAAGATTTAAGCAGATTTTACGTCTCTTCTTTCTGATGTCATACAACACACCAAAAGAGCTCATTTCCTTCCCGCACACACCTTACTGAATGTTACACGTCTGATGTTTAACTTAATGTTTGTGATGCATACAAGGTGCTTGTCACCCGGCTCTACCTCACTACCACTTCTCTTGACCCCTCCACGGTCTCTAAATTGTCAGTCTGCTTGTCCAACATCTGGATGAGCAGAAATTTTCTCCAATTAAATATTGGGAAGACCAAAGCCATTGTTTTCGGTCCCCGCCACAAACTCCGTTCCCTAACCACTGACTCCATCCCTCTCCCTAACATCTGTCTGAGGCTGAACCACACTGTTCGCAACCTTGGTGTCATATTTGACCCTGAAATGAGCTTCCGACCACATATCCGTAGCATAATAAAGACCGCCTATTTCCACCTCCGTTACATCGCCCGTCTCTGGCCTTGCCTCAGCTCATCCGCTGCTGAAACCCTCATCCATGCCTTTGTTACCTCTAGACTTGACTATTCCAACGCACTCCTGGCCTGTCTCCCACATTCTACCCTACGTAAACTTGAGGTCATCCAAAACTCAGGCTGCCCATGTCCTAACTCGCACCAAGTCCCGTTCGCCCATCACCCCTGCACTCGCTGACCTACATTGGCTCCCCGTTAAGCAACGCCACGATTTCAAAAGTCTCATCCTTGTTTTCAAATCCCTCCATGGCCTCGCCCCCTCCCTATCTCTGTAATCTCCTTCAGCCCTACAACCCTCTGAGATATCTGCGCTCCTCTAATTCTGCCCTCTTGAGCATCCCTGATTATAATCGCTCAACCATTGGTGGCCGTGCCTTCTGTTGCCTAGGCCCCAAGCTCTGGAATTCCCTGCCTAAACCTCTCCGCCTCTCTACCTCTCTTTCCTCCTTTAAGATGCTCCTTAAAACCTACCTGTATGATCAAGCTTTTGGTCACCTGCCCTAATTTCTCCTTACGTGGCTCAGTGTCAACATTTTTTGTCTTTTAATACTCCTGAAGTGCCTTGGGACATTTTACTACGTTAAAGGCGCTATATTAATACAAGTTGTTGTTGTTGTTGTAGTGTTGTCACTTCAATGGAAATAAAAATCGGCAGAGGTGTAAAATGGGCTGCCGATTCGCTAACACCCGTTATACACCATCGCACAAAGTCAAAATCACCCCCATTGTCAGTTAGCATTAATACAAATGCCTTCTTAGTGAAAGCAATAAGATTTAGTGCAGGAACCATTGCAATAAAGCTTTCGAGCTTAAACTAGGAAATTTTGCATCACACTCTTTAATCAGTCACTAAATAAATAGCAGAGCTGTTTCTATTAACCTTATGCCTGTACAATGCACCTTAATTTCCCCCCTACACCCCCATTTGTATCAGACTTACCCACATCAACCCATCATCATTTTCCTTATACCCAACTGTACCCGTCTTTCCTGCTGGTGCCAAAACTATCTGAGCTGAACTCCAAAGCTTTGCCTGCATCCAGTCATTACCAGATGCTTTCTGTACATTGTATCAACTCCTTCCCAAGTTGTTAGGGTTGCCTCAATGTTCTTCCTGCCTAGTGAAGAAGAACACCACAGGAACAAACAATTTGATAAATTGAAAAGAAATAATTAATTTCAACTAACTTTTTTTAAAAACTGGCCCATTATGCCAGGGTTTGGGACGAGGGCTCAATTTTACTGCTTCATTGAGTTTTGATCTTAACCACACTGTCATTGAGAGTTGCCAAGTGGAGGCCAGGTACCTCCGCATAAGGAAAGAAAAACCAGAGAGAAATGTCCCCTAGCTTCTCTTATACCTCATAGTGGCCAGCTAAGATCAGGACTGGTGAGGCTGGCAGCACACATCAGGGTAGATCTTGACTGTGCGATAGAGTACAATGGGTGATAGCGAACCAGTAGCCCATTTTTACATCTCTCCCAATGTTTATTTTAGGATGACCATATGTCCCCATTTTCCGGGGACAGTCCCTGGATGAGGTACTGTGTCCCCAGGCAAACAATGTCCCCGGAAGAGTCCCCGATTACACGTTTCCTTCCCGGGCGCCCCCTGTCAATCACGTCCACTGAGAGCGCCGACTGGACATGAGACCAGCCCTGAGGCGGGCTCGGCGGTATAAGGGGCTGGTCTATTGGTTAGCGGCCACATCAATTGAGCGCCATGGGGCAGGCACGTGCCACCAGCGAGTTCGGGTGCGCTCCCGACCCAGCCTCGCTCGACACCCAAAGCCCCCACTTTTTTCCCCCTCTTCCTTCACAATGGGATGCACCAGTTTGAATCACAGGCAGTCGCAAGCCGATTGGTCGGCGGGCTTGTGTGATATAATTAACCAGAGTCACTGAGCTTAATTAATTTATAAGATAGCAGGTCCCCCAGAGCTTATGCTCATGTGCTTTCTGTCAAACAGCATCATATAATTATGATCCAGAAAAAAATAGATTTTTTACTTATCTTATGAAGGAATCTTTGCAAAACAGATGAGATTGTTAATTTATTTTACTGAGTTTTTGTGTACATTAATATACTTCAGATATTGTCATCTCCCCCCACCCGCACAATTCAAAATGGTTGCAATTCAGAAGCCGTTTGGTCGGTCGGTGCTGGTTATGCCCAATGATTCTGTTAATATATGATGTGTTTATTTTTGAAAAAAATCAGTCAGCGACACTCGAGCGCAGTGGAGACAAAAGGACTGGTGTCAGCAAGCGCCTACAGCAGTGTTAGCAGTCGAGAGTCAAGGGCAACTTTAGGGAGCTCGAAGCCCTGCGAAACCAAACGGTGTTATTGTATTAATTGTAAACTGTGTCTGAATGCCTGTCAATAGTGTGACGTCACATCTGCAGTAATTATATGCACATTTGTTTTGCATTTGTATTGTATAAGTGCAACTGTTAAAACATACGCTGCGAAAATTTTTCCTCGCTACGCTGCCCAAACTACATTTTCCATCCTGGCTACTTTACTGTGTTCCCACCCTGTGTGTCCCCAGATTCGGTTTAGAAAATATGGTCACCCTATTTTGTTTCCATTGACTTCATCCGCTATCACCCGTTTTACACAATTGTGCAAAGTCACGATCTACCGAATCAACTCCGTGGAAGCAGCCGAGCACTTGAGGTCCTCCATGACACATACACGGGCAAATTAAAATGGACTAAACACAGAATAAAACCACTTCATCAACTCCACAGTGTGTGTTAGAAAAAAAATAATAACAGAAACATGGGATCTATTACAAGTCTGTAATTTCATTTTGTGGACAGTTATAAACTGCTTGAGCTTTGCTCTCATCTTTGAACCTTCTCAATGGCATTACTTCACTAATCACTTCCAGGTGTTTATTATTCTCTATATAATTTTTACTAGACAGAGAACTCTTTGTTCATTGGCCAACATACAGTGTTGAATAGCTCACATCTAAGAGAAAAATCATTTGAGCACTGTTCTTGTAAAGTATTTTATTCTGTGATTATGTCATATATCTTGCCCTTTGTGCAATGTATAAACTCCACTTTTTTGGTTGGTTATCCTAATTGTTGGTGAGCAGTCTCTGGTGTTGTGGCAATCATATACAGTCCCTTTTTGAAGTTCACTCAAGTTACTTGCTCTGAGGTCCCTGATTCATAACTTTTTGTTTTGAAAACTTTTATAGAATTTAAAGTTTCCTATCAGACTCACAGACTGATTTTACTCCATTCAAAACCGCGCAAGTTCTTCACTGAACTAACAACATTGAACAATTCTACTCCAATACAACTCTAATCCAATGCTATGATTCTATAGGAGAATATGATTAGACTAGATGGCTCATGTGGAGAACACCCAACACAGACTTGATGGGCCAAATGGTCTGTCTCTGTGTCGTAACATTCTACAATTATATGAATCAAACTCTTATCAACACCTATAAGTTCCAATATTCTCTATTTGAAACCTTTATAGGCATTACAAACAAGGTTCCCGAACCTTCTGTGTCACTAGCAGCAATACTTACCTGCTGCAACTGCCTGTCATACATTGGTGCTGCTCGGACCAAATTTATGTCATCTTCAGTCCCCCTTTGGTTTCAAAACCTGCTCTGCCCAACAGTGGTTGCTTAGTACTTGAATGGAAACAATTGGTATTTTTGGTGATTGCCAACAGACCATAACTACTCCACAGACATCCATTGCTCAAGCTTCTTGACCTAAGACTGGAGCAAAGCACCTCAAGAAGTAGAAAGATAACCTTAAAGCCAGGTTAAATACACTAGTTAGATATCCGATAGTGATTAGGTTAGATTTGCCTTTAGGCACTAAAGGGTCAATTTTACAAATTTGCTTTCTTGTCGTGGAGTTTCACTCACCGGGAGTGCATATCAGAAATTCAGGCATAAAGGTTAGCAAGCTGTGCAGGATTTTCTGTCCATTAATCTTAGTCTGCATTCCAAAAATGGCTAAGAGGCACAGGGTTGGTAAGAGGAACAAAGGGCCAGAGAGTGAAGCATGGAGGTAGGGAGCAGAGTATGGGATAAGAAGAATAATGGGAGGAGTGAGAAGTACAAGCTGAGCAAGCGGTGGATGGGGCTGCTTCTAAAACTACTTTGAGAGAGGAAGTAGAGTTGGTGTACTTTGGACAGGGCTTGGTGAGGAGGAGGAAACAGAGCTGAAGATGCAGAACTCAAGATGGGCCTCACCAGGAGAGAAGTCGCAAACCCAGAGCTCGAGTACTTAGAGCAGGCCTTGGTGGGAGAGAAAGAATGGAGCTTACAGATTCAAGGACAGACCTGGGAGGGAGCATTTAGGATGGGCCTGGAGAGGAGCAGAGGCTGAGGACTGGCCTGGCCTGAGAACATAGCAGAGGACAGAGAGGAGAAACAGAAACAGAAAATTCTAGAAACGCTCAGCGGGCCAGGCAGCATCTTTGGAGAGAACAGATAAGTTAACATTTCAGGTATGCATCCTTTGTCGACACTGGAAGTTATTACAAATGGACAATATTCAAATAGGAACCGAACAAAGTAAAAGGGAAGGAGAAAACAGACAGACACAGAAACACACACACGCACACATGGGAGAGGAAGTAGAATGACCTGTAAAGTGCTTAAATGGAAAGCAGAAGATGGTTAAATGACTGTTGTGACATTAACATGTAAATGTATAAACTGAAGTGATATTAGCATATTGAATGAAGTTTGCCTCACAAAATTCAGTAAATCCAACCTTGGGCAAGCAAGGCTCCAATTTCACCATAAAGTCTGATGTTATTTCAACCCCTCAATTAGGTTATTGTCTTGGGGTTATCCAGGAGTTACCTTAATTGTTTTTTAAAAAAAAACATATAGCCTAAATCAATACAGTAACATATCAAATTAATAGTAAGAAAGGAGAGGTTTAGAACACAACAATGGAACTAGAAGTCATTCATGGTCTTTGGTAATAAGCAGTACTTCAGGGTTTGCAACTTTTCCTTCAGCAATGGGGGAGTGCACAAAGCAAAGCATCGGGTATCCAGAACAAAGTATCTGATGTGAAAGAAAGTCCAGAGGGAAAGGGTAAGCAGATTTCTGCTCCACTAAATAGGAGCATACGATCACTAATGCCTGTGGTCTTGCTGAGGAATTAGAGATTGTTGAATCAGCAAAATACATTTTTCTAAAAATAATTGACGACTGACAGGCCAGTTTGTTTGTTTGTTTATTAATATTGAAACGGGTCCTTGTAATGGAAACTACAGCTTTGCAATGAAAGTTGAAATAGCTTCTCTGCATTCATTTTTGCAGTTATATCTGTTGTATCTTGCTGGATTTAGTGTTTATTTACAATCTGCTACATGATTGTTCCAGTTTTATACTGTGGTGGAATCTAATTGGAAGAATGGAGAAGCTTGTATGGTCCATGTTATCAGAACAGAAACTCATATCCACGCCACAGAATCAGGTTAGCGGGATTTTTTTTTAAATTGGAGTTTTGTGTGAGATTTCTACAGTGGCACTGATTCTCTGCTTAAATTCCAGACCGCCATATTTTGACATAACAGTAATTTTCAATCTATAAACGTATGAGTACTGTTTTTTGATATTGATGTGAAAATGAAGTGTAGATTTTCATTACAGGGCTAGAATATAAAACTGCTTGCTCGATTACAAAGTGCAGCAATTTGTTTCTCTTTTCAAATAATATTGCCACTTTTATGTCCATTTCTTGTCAGTAGCATGTATGCATTTTCTGCAGAGTATTACCAGCCTATTTGAAAATGTTTGCAATGGAGGAAAGTACATAGTATATACTAAAATTGGAAGTTATAGTGTAAATCTATCAATTTCAGAGAATTCAAAAATGTCCCGTAAACCATTTCTATAGAGACCTGTTAAATTGATAACATTGGCCAGGATTTTGCGGTCAGCAAAGAAGTGACGGCGCTCGCCGCTGACCTCGAAGAAAGCTGCCCACAAAAATCTAGCGATCTCTGTGGCGTTGATTTCACCTTGCCTGACGTTAATTTGATTCTGGTGCCAAGTCTGGCGTCCAGCAACAGTGATGCCATCAAGCAGGCTAAGCAGCCAATCACATTGAAGAATTCTCACCAACAGCAAACCAGAAAGTAAAATGAACCGATTATGTTTTACTTTTAATAAATCTTACAAATAAAGAGTGAAATAAAGATTGGGACATACACATGGAATTAAGGTGGAATATCATTAAAAAACTTTTAAAAAATTATTATATTAAAAAATATGGAATTTTTACCAATGGAAAAATTTGACATTCCACAAATATAAAATTAGTTTTTCAGGGCCAGAAGGGTTCTCCAGCAGTAATTATGACCTATTACGCTGTTAAAAACCCAGTTACACCTCATTGAACAAGGCTTAACATTTTCCAGGGTTTTTAACAGCGATATTGGAACGTAAAATCTGAAGTTCTCATCAGTTCAGAGATTTCAAAAAGATGGCCATCTGTGGGGTCTTCAAAAGCGCGCCCTGTGGAGGAGCAGGGAACCACTGACAGCAACTTCTGGATTTCTGCGTTTAACTGTGCATGTCCGGACACCTGAAGTTGCTGTCAGTTTCACAGGGTAATGACGACAAACGCTGACAGTTTTGCCTTCATTGCAACCACAAATTCCAGGCCATTGTATATAGTTTAGGTGTGTAATTTGATAGTCCATATTTAACAGCACTTCATCTAAGTCATTATTGAATTATTTCCAATGTAACCAAAACAAATATCATACTTTTTAATATACCATATTACTAATAAAAGGAGAAATGAATTTGAAAACTTTGTTTTGAACTTCTGAATAATACTCTATATGCTCATCTTCAATTTATACAATGGTTACAGCACAGAAGGAGGCCATTTGGTCCATCAAGCCCGTGTCGGCTCTCTGCAAGAGCACTTCAGCTAGTCCCACTCCCCGCCCTTTCCCCGTAGCCCTGCAAATTTTTTTCCTTCAGGTACTAATCCAATTCCCTTTTGAAAACCACGACTGAATCTGCCTCCACCACCCCTTCAGGCAGTGCATTCCAGATCCTAACCATTTGCTGCGTAAAAAAGTTTTTCCTCATGTCGTCTTTGGTTCTTCTGCCAATCATCTTAAATCTGTGTCCTCTGGTTCTCGACCCTTCCGCCAATGGGAACAGTTTCTCTCTATCTACTCTGCCTAGACCCCTCATGATTTTGAACATCTCTATCACATCTCCTCTCATTCTTCTCTGCTCCAAGCAGAACAACCACAGCTTCTCCAGTCTGTCAACATAACTGAAGTCCCTCATCTCTAGAACCATTCTTGTAAATCTTTTCTGCTTCCTCTCTAAGGCTTTCACATCCTTCCTAAAGTGTGGTGCCCAGAATTGGACACAATACTCCAGTTGAGACTGAACCTGTGTTTTATACAGGTTCATCATAACTTCCTTGCTTCTATTTATAAAGCCCAGGATCCCATATGCTTTTTTAACCGCTTTCTCAACCTGCCCTGCCACCTTCAACGATTTGTGCACAGATACCCCCAGGTCTCTGTGTTCCTGCAGCCCCTTTGGCATTGTACCCTTTAGTTTATATTGCCTCTTCTTGTTCTTCGTACCAAAATGTATCACTTTTCTGCGTTAAATTTCATCTGCCACGTGTCCACCCATTCCACCAGCATGTCTATGTCTTATTGAAGTCTATCACTATCCTCCTCACTGTTCACTATACTTCCAAGTTTTGTATCATCTGCAAATTTTGAAATTGTGGCCTGTATACCGAAGTCCAAGTCATTAATATAAACAAGAAAAGCAGTGGTCCTAGTATGGGCCCCTGGGGAACACCACTGTATACCTTCCTTCAGTCCGAAAAACAACCGTTCACCATTACTCTCTGTTTCCTGTCACTTTGTCAATTTCGTATCCATGCTGCCACTGTCCCTTTTATTCTATGGACTTCAACTTTGCTGGCAAGCCTATTATGTGGAACTTTATCAAACGCCTTTTGGAAGTCCATGTACACCACATCAACCGCATTGCCCTCATCAACCCTTTCTGTTACCTCATCAAATAACTCAATCAAGCTAATTAAACACAATTTGCCTTTGACAAATCCGTGCTGCCTTTCCTTAATTAATCCACACTTGTCCAAGTGACTGTTAATTTTGTCCCGGATTATCGTTTCTAAAAGCTTCCCCACTACCCAGGTTAAACTGACTGGTCTGTAGTTGCTGGGTTTATCCTTGCACCCTTTTTTGAACAAGGGTTTAACATTTGCAATTCTCCAGTCCTCTGGCACCACCCCCATATCCCATGTGATGAAACATATCACTGTGGATAAGTAGTTATATTTGAGATTGCACTTTATTACAATCTTTGTTTAAGATAATAATGACAAAATACATTAAGGACCGCATTGATATGCGCCATTCAGTATGTTTAATCTTATTTTTTACCCATAGAACGTGCAACACCTGCAACGTGTAATGAGGGAGCTGGTTGTCATTTAAAGGAGAAGAAAGGTCAATGTTTTCACCAGCAACTACCGTACATCCGCATGAAACAGCCTGCAGCATTCCAATGGAGCCCTCCTGCTAGATACCAGCTTCCACAGGAGGTCAACCTTATTTACCTTGACAACAGCCAATCCGATCTCCCCAGGACAATGAACTGAAGGCACTCACCTGACTAAAGATGTTGAGCCTTCATGAAGACAAGGAATAAGCTTGTTGATTGCATTCACTTATGTCACATTAAATCCATAGAACACCTCCTTTAGGGGCTGCTCCAGTCCTTCTGCTGCACAGTTACTTTTCCTTAATTCACTGTTTGTTTGGTCAATTGTTAATCTAATTTTCTCATCGGTTTTGCACTTTTTAGATAAAGTGTATTTATTCCTGCAGGTTGCCAGTAATATTATACTTTCCCAATGTCCCCCTAGTGAAACTTCCTCGTGTTTAATACTCGGATTGTTTCTGGGAACGGAGTGGGTGAACAGAATAATGTGAATATGGAACATTACAGACTGTTGGCAACGTTATAGAGCAATGGGATTAGAGAGATTGGTAAACTTCAGGTTATAAAAGTATTTGCAAAGACTGCTACCTCAAAGAAACTTCATCAGATATTAATCAACTGGTTGGTATGCAGAATATATTGGGTAAATTTTCACCTTCACCGCATGGATCGCCCGCCTGTTGTAGAACCCGTTGGATTTTCATTCCATTGACTTGAAATGAATGGGAATTGGTCTGGTTTTACAATGGATGGGTGAAGCTTACCAACAGATTACCCATATCCATGTGGTGAAGACAAATATTTACCTCATTGTTAGCACAAAGAACAAAAACACTGGATAGCTTTAGTGCAATATTTTAATGAGCTCCATTGTTGCAATCAACCCAGCTCCGCACTTCAGTGACTGCACAATTGCTTGCTATGCTTGTATTGCTAAGATGCAAAAGTACACTTTATTGATGAACTATGTAGGGCACAATACTTAGGGCATGGTTTTACTGCAAGGAGCATTTTGATATTGATACCTGTTTAGAGTTGTGGAGAGCCAGTAGTGCTGAATTAAACTGCCATCTCTGTCACTCTCTAGTCAAGGATAGAGGAGTTTTGTGCATACATGCTTAAATACAAATGAAGAGCTTTACCTGCTGGTGTCTAAAACCCAGTAACATTTTAACATTAATGACCGTAAAAAAAATTACAGATGAAGCTCAGGCCCCTGAGAGCATATTGGGTAAAAGCGCGTCTGGGACCGACTAGATGGGCCGTAAAGGTCTATTCTGGTCTTGTACATTCCTATTTTCCTGTAGCATTAAAAGAGGGAAAGATTTTCTTTCAGTGCTATATGTAACAAAATTGTACAGTCCATCAAAAGGTTTACGATTTTATGATACATTGAGGAAATCATCCTCTACGTGAGCCCAGATCCAATTTTCGGTCTGTGTCGAGTCAGCTGATCTCAGCCAGGGTACAACTGGCCTACATCCCCTTGGATAGGGAGAAGTTAAATTAGCCAGGATTCCTATTCCTGACTACTATCCAGTCCCAATCTCATATTCAGTCACCACTGCTATAACGTGTTTGTTATGGATATCAGATGAGAAAAGGACTGGGTATAGCCATGATGCTATACATGGTCGAATAGTGTGCCACATTCACTGTTTAGGCATAATCATGAAGAATGGCTACTTGAGTGAAATACTGTCGGGTTCCTGGCAGGAATGGAAGCATATTGCAGCAAAAGCCAAAGGCCTAGAAATTCGTCTTGGGCGGTGGTGCAATACGGGCGGTATCAGATCGGTCACCCATTACACACCACGCCTGATATTCAGTTGCATTGACTGCAATAGAACTGAATATCAGACGCTGTATATCACAGGTGGCCAATCCAATACTGCCTGTATTGTGCCACCGCCCGAGACAAATTTCTAGGCCAAAGTCTTCAGGAAGAGGAGAGAAAATTGGGAGGAATTTAAGCTTACATGTTCCCAGGCAGTCCAAACTGTGTAGTATAGTTGGACTATTATAAGCTGACAATAGGGAACCTAATATTGAAGCAATTCATGCATCATTGTTACCACATTAATAATATGGTCCATTTGTTACAAAATATAGTAAACTTGGCTTATAACAATATCTTGAAAGGAGCTTTAGAAACAATCTTTTATAGGGGAAGACCGTGAAACTCTAGGAGAGTATTTGAGACCTGGTTACACTGAGCCCTCATCCCTTTGTCCACCCGTCAAAAATTCCATCAGAAGTGGAACCGTCACATCATACATCCACCGTCACATCATACATCCACCGTCACATCATACATCCACCCACGTACAGGCGGGCGTTCTATGATGCCACAAAAATTAGCAAGTATTCCCTACGATATACTTCCTGTCATTTCTACCCTGCTGCCGCTGAGCTCACAGGACACCAGTGTACCCTCAACAACCAGCATTGCTAAAGACTGCGGGAAGGCCAATCAAAATTACATTCATTTAAAAGGAGAGTTTCAGCAACGCTATCACTCACATAGCGTTCAATTGTATCACAGAAAGTGGCAGCAGCAGGAAGTGAGCATTCTGACTTGTTTCTTTACTTCTGTTTCCACTGCCCCGACAGCCAACTTACGCTGCAGTAATTTCCCCTTCTGCTACCTGAGGCGGGCACGCCATCGGTGCCATATATGGCACTGGTGCTCTCCCACAATATTTAAAGGCCCGCTGATCCCAGGAAATGTGAGGGGGTCAGGGGCACAAACAATGGGCAGAGGTCCTGCCCTGCCACACTTCCACTGCTAGAGCAGGATCACAGGGAACTTCAGCCATGTGGTGCCATTTTTGAAGGATGTATATATCAGATTTATAGGAGCCTCTTCATAACATTGTATTCATTGAAAGAAACTACTGCTAGCATCACCAACAGTTGCCCATGACATTTCAGGGCTTAAGTTGGAACCAGTTTATTTGTACTGTCACAAGTGTATTATGAATAACACTGATCAATATTCTTTTATTCTAGCAATGGGGTAGATTTTCAATTTCCCGCCTGAGCGTATAAAGGGTGGTCAATCCTCAACACCAGTTTTATGTCTGGGCGGCAAAGTTGAAAATCTACCCCAATAACTGGTTGTTACAAGGACCTCTAGCCCGTGTGTATTGTGTGGCTGTGTTTACAACTAGCTGATCAAAACAAAAAATGGAATGCTTTACTGGCATTTTATAGTTTTTGATTTTAACAAACACTAGCACTCTTTCAAGTTACAAGAAGCAATTGTTATTTTCAGTTTAGAAATTATTATTAGAATTTCCACCAAAATGGAAAAGGATGAAATAAGATAGCGTGCAAAGCTACTAAACTCTGCACATAGTATCATTCTGTACTTAGGAGCTGGTTTACTGAATTCACATTGATGGCAGGAGCCTCGACTGCCAATCACACCTATCGTGAAATGGTGGGCAGCACACCCATGATTACATCATATGTGTAGTTGGCAGGCAAGGCTCCTCGCTGGAAGCACAAGTTTGGAAAGTTACCCCATTAATTTACTATATAAAGATTACAAGTACCATGTTCTTTCCTTCTTAATTCTTTTTGTATTACCTTATTACTTTGCTCTTTTCCATGTGTTGGTAAAAGCTCATTAAAGGATTATGTTTGAAGCTTTCTTTGTACAAACTAGAGGGGAATGAACCTTTGTCCTTAAATGGTCTGGAAACTTTATTTTTATCTTTGCCTCAGTTTTCTGAGATATATTCTGTATTTGTGCTCTCAAAGTCTTCCTTGTCCAGGCTCCATTCCCTAGCTGAAAAAGCATAGGATTGACTAGACGGAAACCGACCAAGATCATCTTGGTAGTTGCATGATACAACAATAGTGGAGTTGTTGGAAATCATTGCAATTAATCTCTATCAATTAGTCTACAACAGACCCAGACATGATGCGAAGAAAATTCCAGTGGTGGAAAGCTTTGGGAACCATAGGTCCAAAGTCACCTGTTCCTCCCAAGCATGCTACACTTACCACATGTCATGTCTCAAATTATTCATATATTGTCTCCCAAAATGTTATTGTAAAGCAAGTAATCTTTTCACAGAAATCAGCCAGGGTCACTTTTCAGAAATGTGTGAGAATGGCCTGGGGAAAACTCACCTTTTGATTTTTCCCTACCTTCATGGGGAGAACATAACCTCAATTTTAGTGCTGCTCCCTGATGATGGCCACGATCAGGAGCTTGACATGTCCTCCCACTCTGTAGAACAGGGTTGGAGCTGCACCGTTGTTCAGCTTAAACACCAATTGAATTATTTGGTAAATAAGTTGCTTTATTTATATTCCTGCATCAAAAAGTGAAGAGATGTTTATAATAAACAAAAACCAATGCACGGCACAGTCACATAAGGTATATCCTTCCTATGATCAATATTATGTATTTCTAAAAACATTTTGATGATTTTCCGCACTCATTATAGTGAAGGATTCCAGTTAATTGGTGTCAGCACGCCCAGGGCAAGTCTATCATGGACCAGATGCAGATTAAAGCTCCCAACAATGTTACCATAACCGTAACGTCAACAGAGCTTTATTGCACCAATATGAAATTTTCCATTTCCTCCACCAACCATGCATGAATCCTCTCTAAATGATTGCCAATTTATTTCTGCTGTGGGCCATGCCAATAAATAACTGGTTTGAGAATGCCCAAATTCAGAGAGACCTTTATCCCATCTTACCAACAAAGTAATAAACTATCTATCAAAACTACCGTAGTAGAACATAGCTTTTCAAAGAGGGTGAGAAATATTGATTTAAGGAAACAATATATTTCTTCAAATATTATTGTCCAGCTTATACATTTGACAAACTTCCTGGCCCATGCACTTTGTTTTTCTGTCCCATGCAGCGTGGCTTAATTAAGTACAGATAAATTGGGTGATCTCTGTAGTGCCTCCTTCTAAAATTACTTTGCCTACACTCTTGCTTTCTTCCAATCATTCCAATGCAGAAACTGTGACATTTAATCTAGCTTTCTGTGCAATAACAGATGTCTTTATATATATAAAACAGCCATATGGCCTGGCATCTTACAAGCACAAGATTTAGTCACTGGATGTCTTCCAAGTACTAAGATTGAAAGGCATGAAATACAAGACATTAAACATTGAACGTAAAAAAAGAAAATTATCCTCACTTGTTCTTAACTGCTACTATTGTTTTGTAAACATGCTGATTGATACTTAAATATGGGTTCTATTTTAAAACATTTTGCTTATACCTATTACTGCACATGTGCAGTCTACTGAACAATGAGATATGCAGACCTGGAAGCAGCATTGTAGGGTAGATTTTACAACTTTTTACTCTTGATATGAAGCTCGGAGTGCATATCAGGAATTTGGGCACAGAGGTCAGCAGGTCACTAGGGGTTATGAGCAGCACCACATTATTTTTTGCCATTATTTCAACACTGATTAGTTCCCCTGAAATATGAGGTTGGTCATTCAATACCAAGAGGGATAGATGTAGCATTCAGAAGAGTATCTAGGACTGCCACAACATCCTCGATCTCCTCTGCATTGGCCCAGATCTATATTTGATGGTGCTGCATGAAGTGGTTACAAGACAGTCAGACAGCAGACGGATAGACAGATAGACAGTCAGTTTTAATCCTTTGACAACTCAGTTAATTAGTTGCAAAGTCAGTTCATATATAATTAGTAAACAATCTAAATAACTGCAACAGGAATCACAAAATTCAGTTCCCACCCTCCCCCAGAGTGAATCTAGACATTAGGCTTAAAATACCAAGGGGGAGAAATTCATTATAGCCCAGGAATGGGCGGTAACTTTTGAAAAGTTTGAGAATTAGCCCCAGGCGCTAATGCTTCAGACTACACGCAAAATTAAAACTCATTGCACAAAGAAAGGATTGGAGAGCTAAATGAAGCATTAATGGCCTAGCACAGTGGCGTTAAACTCGAAGCGCTGACCAATATCAGGTGCAGTCTAATCACAGGTCATCATTGCCACAGGCTCTTTCCAGTTCTTAAAGGGGAGGTTCATTGATGCTGCAGAACCTTATTCTCATCATTGCTGGCTGTGCAGCCGTCTCAGCCAGCAGCAGCAGGTCAAGGAGAAGGAGCCGTATGACTCAACCAGCCGTAATGATGGCAGATCCATGCCCCAGGGAAATAGTCCAGTGATTCTGCAACCATGCTTTGGAGGCGTTCATGTTCGCAGTGGAAAGATGGAGGGCGGTGCTCTACCCGGCAAGTGGCAGGAGGCCCTCACCGCAAGTCTTCCGCACCATGTGGAGGGAGGTAGCCCAGCACGTCTCGGGCAGCACTGTGGTTCTTGGGACCGACACACAGTGCAGGAAGAAATTTAACTACCTCACTCGGGTGGTCAGGGTGAGTCAATGCTTCAACAAATGCTACATATCACCATCTGAACCACAGTCTGCATGCACTGCCCAAAGCACCACACCCCCAGCACTCACCCATCAACAATCTCTACCTACCAACACTCACACCCACATCTCACGCCTTGCACACAATGACAGCTATTCAACTATGGCAGGCACATTACCCAGACACATTGCTCCACACTCACTCACACACTTTCCTTTCTCTTGCAGGCCAAGGTCGCTCACCACAGGAGTGAGCAGGAGCACACAGGCGGCGGACAACCTGACATCCAACCACTGTCTGAGCTGGAGAATAGAGTGCTGCACATTATTGGATGCCTGGTGGTGGGCGCCGCGGCTACCGGCGATGTTGACCCCCTTGGGGACAACAACGGTATGTTCATCCCTTCCTTCTTCTCACATCCACTTCCCCCTCACCCCACAAGCGTTTTGCACTTTCCAGCTAATCATGCTGTATACATGCATTTCTCCCTTCCTGCCCCCCTCCCCTCACCTTAACCCGAATCTTGTGCCTTTATGTTTTCAGATAATGAACAAGCAGCTGAGCAGCCTGTCCCTGAGGGTACCATAGAGAGAGAGGCGGGAGAAGAGGAGGAGGAAGAAGACACCACATCACTGCATGTCTCACCCGCAGGCACCAGCTCAGATACTGGCACTACGCGTTCTTTACAGGCTAGTATAGTAGCGGGATCTGCACAGGGTGAGGCACTGTGGATGAGTGAGCTGCAGCAAGGCCAGGGGGAAAGGGTAGCTCGGGAGTCAGCTCCCCGGAGGACGAGTTCGCGCGCAAGTTCTGTTGCACAGGACTCAGATGAGGACCTCGATGGGGAGGCCATTAGAAGAAGGGTGATGGCCATGCACACGGAGATGATAGGTGTAACGGCAAGGGTGCTCGAGAGCCTCTCAGCAATGGTGAGGAGCGTGGCGGAGTCCGCCTCCAACATTGCACAGAGCTCTGCGTACACCATGGAGCCCATCATTTCCAGTCTGCAAAGGATGGTAGATTCCCAGATAGACCGTGGTGACCCAGACCTGATGCCGCGTGTGAAGGGCGATCTGGCAGCTTCCACTGTAGCACAGGTGGAAGCGACGCAATGTCTTAGTGCTGTAATTCAGTCTATGCTTGGTGGCATCCAATCTCAGACTGCTCTCATGCAGTCTCAGCTTGATGCAACGCAAGCTCTGACTGCTGCCATCGTGGCTGGGTCTACCGCCGTCGACCAGGGCTTTCACGCTGTCACAGCAGGCCAACAATCTGTGCTCCAACAGATTGGTAGGGATGTTGAGGTGCTGCCCCGGGGGAGTGGCAGTGGGCCAGTGGAGCAGGAAGCTGCTGTCCTCTCTCAGGATGACAGCATTCCTGCTCCCACCACTGCCACTCCACCATTGCCCTTGTCACTGCCTGTCATCCAGCCAGCCCAGACGGCTGCCGCCTATGCTGAGGTGGTGCAGTCTACAGCCGGGCCTTCCAGGCCCAGAGCTGGTCGAGGGCATCCTGCAAGGCCATCTGAAGTCTCCCGCACGGACACTCAGCAGCCTTCCACCAGCCCTGCTACAACCACTGGGTCAACACTTCGTAGGAGCAGTAGAGCAGGAAAGGCCACAGTAATGGATGGAATGATGGGGATGTGGTGAGCAACAGGGATCTGGGATTTAATTTATTGGAACCGCAGTCTGATGAGGCAGTCATGGACCGCCCTTCCGGAATGCCGATTGAGTGGCTGCCTTCTCCCTCGCTCCTGTTCCTCCTCCTCCTCTTCCTCTTCCTCCTCATCCCCCTCCTCCTACTTTTCCTCCTCCTCCTGCTCCTCCTCCTCCTCCTCCTGAGGTGGTCCCGCAATCCCTGGTGGCAAGGGCTGAGCCCTCATGATGGCCAAGTTGTGGAGCATGCAGCAGACAACGACGAAATGGGACACCCGCTCAGCTGAGTACTGGAGGGCTCCTCCCGAGCGGTCAAGGCAGCGGAACCGTTGCTTGAGCACTCCAATGGTCTGCTCGATGATGTTCCTGGTGGCGGCATGGCTCTCATTATATGAGTGCTGGGCAGGAGTGTTGGGGTTGTGGAGGGGAGTCATGAGCCAGGTGGAGCGCGGATAGCCTTTGTCTCCGACCAGCCAGGCAGATCGTGACATCAGTGGGGCAGGATGAAGGCATCGTGACTGCTGCCAGGATAGCAGGCATTCACATTGAGGATTCGCTGTCTGTGGTCGCACACCAACTGCACATTAAGTCAGTGGTAGCCTTTGCAGTTACAGAAGATCTCAGGATTGTTATGTGGTGCCCGCAAAGCCACGTGGGTGCAGTCAATGGTGCCCTGCACCATGGGGAAGCCCGCTATCCTGGCAAAGCCACATGCGTGCTCGTCCTGCTTCTCTCTGGTGATGAGGAAGGAAATGTAATCCCTTATCCTGGTGTAGAGAGCCTCTGTGACCTCCTGGATGCAGCAATGGACAGCGAACTGTGCAATGTTAGCTATATCTCCTGTTGCAGACTGGAAGGATCCACTGGTGAAGAAATTGAGGGTAACGGTGACCTTGACTGTGACTGAGAGAGTCATGGTCACCTTGATCGGAGGCTTGAGATCTGGTTGCAGGAGGTGGCAGAGTTCTGTGACCACCTCCTTGGTGAAGTGGAGCCTTCTAATACACTGCTCCTCACTTAATTGAGGTAGGAGAAGTGCTCTCGGAATACCCTCAGAGATTAAGGCCTCCTGTTGAGAGGCCCCATGGCCCTTCGCCTCCCTCTGGCCACATGTTCCAATCTTTCTCGCTGCCTCCACTCCCTCCACCATAGATCCTGGAGGACGAGGTCGACTGCCAGTACAGCTCCCATTAATGTAAGGAAGTGCAGCTCTTTGATATGTTGTGAGAATAAATGTAAATAATTGTTAGTAGCCACAACACTCCTGATACTAAACAACCTTTAAATGACTGAATTAAACTGTTGCACAATGTCAAACTGACAAGGAAGCAGTGAAACAGCACTAACATGACAGCTGTAACTCATTACTCATGATCCCTTTAAGTAGTGCCCCTGGAGCCGGCATCTGCCTGCTTGATGCCTCCTCTCCCTGTCGCTGTCGGAGCGAGGTGCTAAGGCAGGAGGCGACAATGAATTGTGCAGATCGTGTGCCCAGTGAGCGTTGCATGCTCACTAATCTGCCTGGCGCTGAGGTCCCTGGCAGTAACTCATAGCAGCGGCGCTACGGGTGGGGGTCGCGGATTTGGCGTGTGTCGCTGCATTCGCTTCGCTCCGGCACTACTGCATCAATGCCCCGTTAGTGCCCCCGCGAGGCGCTAACTGGAGGCGCTAGCCAACTGAATCCCCCCCACCCCATCCCGGCCAAGAACAGTAAATAGGCCATATTGACAGCAAGCTGAATGATTCAACATATTCACATATCAATACATACTTATTTCCCTCTGGTGAATAGTGCTTCTCAGTAATCAAGGAAAATTTGCACATTAGCCAAACAGGAATTTGAAATTACTTTCTCCAAGGTGATTTGCTGCTCATCTGTTTTTGGGGGAGCTAGTCTGTTTATCTAATTTACAGAGCTTTTCAATCTTAAACAGTGAAATGGACACATTGGGTAACACAGGCAAGGAGATTCCTCTATTATGTTCACACCTTGGTATTAATGACAATGTGACTGATATTTTACAGATTGATTACAGTATTTTTCAATTTCTCAGATATGTTATATTTTTAGCAAATACTCAGTGAAAGTTTAAAAGTGTAAAATAATGCACACTGTCAGTACATAAATAGACTGCTCACGTTGACAGCAGTATTAAATAAACATGCTCCATGGGGATCCTCTTACTTATCCCCATACAGTTTATCTACTTCACTGCTATCAGCTAAAATTAATAATACTTGGAGGATCCTTTAAATGATGCATTGGCACCAAAAAAAAATGCTAATTAGCAAACAAAAATTATTTTGCATGCACTTATTATTCCTTGTACTTAACTCCATATTTAGTTTCCCTTTAATTTGACCATTTCAAAGCAAACTATCAAGTAGAGGTTGGATGGCACAACAAGGGAAACACTTTCCTTCCATCCCAGGTGAGCAAGTACTCCCTGCCAGGCAGATCCCAGGGTTAGTCTGTAGGACAGCAAGAACATCACAGAACCAATGTTTATATGGCCAATCTGGAGCAAATGTGATCATGTAGGCTCCCTCCACACTTGTCCAGCTGAAGAGTTTGTGAACCGGTTAGTGTGACCGTTGTGCCAACACAGCCAATAGGTTCAGTTCCAGGAGTTTCCTTTCAAGCATGACACCTGATGTGATGTGGGTGCTGAGGTGGTTTAGAGTTTTGTGTTTCTAAAGTCTGGTGGGAAGTGTGGCTGTTCCTTCTGAGTATTCACAGAGGATTTTTATGACATCACTTTGCACTTACTACAGTGACCCACTCCTTGAAGTGCCTTAGGAATTCCATGACTAATCCAAAGCAGTCCAGTTGAGTTCATCTCAAGTTATAAATTTGATTCAATTTATATCTTTTTCCCTATTTTATATAATGAAAATATAAAATGTGTGTCCTACTTTGTTACACATTTCTAAATAACATCAAAATGGTAAACTACTCTGCAGATCGTGTGTGTGTAATAGTGTAAAACAGGAGTGAATCAGAAAGATTTAATCCTCATTCTGAATTTCCTCTAAATAGTCTTAAGCCATCTAGCCACTTTGACAACAGAGGCCTGAGATAATATTAAGTGAGAGTTGCTACAGGGCATTGCAAGAGAAAATCATGTGGCATAGGACAACATATTGTAAGAAAACAAGATTTCCCCTGTGGGATTATCTGAAGGTGAGTCATCTATCTTGTTCTAAACTCTGATCTTGTTCTAAATTCTGAGTCAGAAGGTTGTGGGTTCAAGTCCCACTCCAGAGACTTGAGCACAAAAATCTAGGCTGATACTCCAGGGCAGTGCTGAGGGAGTGCTGCACTGTCGGAGGTGCCGTCTTTCAGATGAGACGTTAAACTGAGGCCCCGTCTGCTCTCTCAGGTGGATGTAAAAGATCCCATGGCACTATTTCAAAGAAGAGCAGGGGAGTTATCCCCGGTGTCCTGGCCAATATTTATCCCTCAACCAACATCACTAAAAAAACAGATTATCTCATCATTATCACATTGCTGTTTGTGGGAGCTTGCTGTGCACAAATTGGCTGCTGTGTTTCCTACATTACAACAGTGACTACACTTCCGAAGTACTTCATTGGCTGTAAAACGCTTTGGGACGTCCGGTGGTCGTGAAAGGCGCAATATAAATGCAAGTCTTTCTTTCTCTTAAACTGACTTCCTAATAGAAGTTTCAAAAATATTATGGCAGCAACATAGAAAATAATTTACGGGATGAAAATTTATAATTTGGGATGCAAACCTGGTAAAATATGTAACCTCTACAAGAAAATATAATTTAACAGCAATTAAACTTTTTTTAATATATTTTTATTTGCTTAATGGTATAATTAAAGTAACAGAACGGTTGATTCTACTTAATTGATCATCTGATAAATGTGTATTTACATGAAGGTAAAGCAAATTAATTGATTAAACATCCATTTTATCTATTTATGGTCCCACTTCAACCTTCCACAGAAATGCAGCTCTTTTAATGTCATTTTCCCCTAGAAAAATACAATGGGCTGGATTTTGATACTGGGGCGGGTTGGGGTCGTGTCATCCGCATTTCGTGTTATCCACCCGCCTGCAATTGGATGTGGGAGATTGATGCAATTTTCACTTAATTGGGCAATTGAGTTCCAGCATGTGGGAACCCATGAACCAATTAGTGGTTTCAGTCTGAAAGTCGCCTCTGATGATGTCATCATTGCTGCTGCATTGAAGGTCAGAGACTGCCTGGCTTTTGCTGTGAGAGGACCTGGATGCAAAATGAGCAGGAGAGAGAGAGAGAGAGAGAGAGGAGAGAGAGAGAGAGAGAGAGAATTTTTCTTGCATCCAGGTCCTCTCACAGCAAAGGCCAGGCAGTCTGTGAAGACCTTCAATGCAACAGCATCAGAGGCGACTTTCAGACCTAATACTACTACGACCTTCATCACATCTCCGTTGTAATAGTCGACCTGCAGCTGAGAGTCAGCTATCCAAATGTGCTCCTGCCAGGTTTCACTGGCGTGTTTCAGATCAGGCGTGCTTCACGTGGGAAAAGGGTTAAACTAGCTAAAAAGTATCAAAATGGCATTACAGAGCCAATTTAGGGCTTGTTAAGGGCTTTAATGGCCTCTCCCGCCTCTTGGAGGCGGGACGGAGACGGGACCACCGCACATGATTTCATCAAAATTGTGTGGAGGCGGAATGGAGGCGGGATCGGGCCCGCCCGCCACTTTTCGCAATTTTAACCCCCCACACGCCTCCAAACCCGCCTCCACGGGTCAATGAAAATCCAGCCCAAAAACTTTCTTGTGACGCTATAATTTAAGGATATTTTCAAAATGGGAAATAGAGAATTAAATATAATCTTTAATGCTGGAGTTGTGAAAAAGTGAATCCAGAAATATTAGTGCAAAGATCCTGAATATAAATTTATTTTGATTAGCTCCTTAGATTAGACCCCATCCAGTTTCATCAACTAAAACAGTTTTACATTATCACAAAATGAGTTTCAACTCTAAGTATCTTTAAGACATCAGATAATGACCCAGAATTTGCGGTCGGGTAGACGGCGAACTGACTGCAACTTGAGATTTGGCGCAGGCTCATGCGGAAATCCTGAAGTTGCGATCTGTCATTGACAGCTCCACCACAGGCTGTGCTGAGCCCCTCCCCCACAGAGCCAGCAATCTGTGTAATCAGCCAAATCATTCAAACTGACGAAAACTTCAGCTCTTCCGCAGTAATTATGCTGTTAAATTTCCCACTAAAAGATAGACCCAAAGGGATTAGGTGTAACTGAAGTTTCAACAGCGTATTGACTGCTAAACAAAGCTTAAGGGGCTGATAAACTAATTTTAATTTTACGCAGTGTAAATTAAAGGGGGTGAAATTGGGTGCCTTTGCGCCTCCTGTTAGCACCCGGCGTTGCGCCCCGATATCCTTCGTCCGGAGATCGTGACGTCATCGCTTGCACATCGCCCAGGTAATGCCCCGGACCCGAAATTGACTTCTGCCGCCTGCAGCAGCGCCAGTCGAAAACACCAACAGCTGCAGGAGGCGTGCATCGGGCGGCCGGTCACTTTGGGGGCGATGATTAAAGGCGAGGTGGCCGAGGTAAGTAAAAAAAACCTTACTTTTCCTGTTCTAGTTTTTTTCGCGTGTTCCTGCCCGCGATCGAACAGCTTGGCGCTCTGCTTGAGTGCCGGGCTGATCGCGCGGGATCACGGCTGCCTTGGTGGTCCAGGTAGGTACTTTTTAAATTGCAGAGCCTGCAGCGATGGCCCTTCCCTTTAAGGGAGGGAAGGAGCCTTTGAACGTGGCAGCGCTGCACGGCCCAGTGTGCTGCGCTGCTGAAGTCTCCGACCCGCTCTCCGACGTTAGCGTCCTAAGAAGGAAGTGGAGCGCTTGATTTAGCTCTTCACTTCCCTCTTGGGGCGCTTAAACTCAATTTCGCAGTCGCCGGTTCTAATTAGCACCGGGCGCTAAAGTTAGCGCCCAGATGATGTTATCGCCCCAAAATGGTTGATACCGAATTTTTCCCCCCAAATTTTTAAGAAACTTTTTTTTTGATTTGATTTTTTTAAAGTTTATTCATCTTTATTTCACGTTTGCCTTTTCCCCATGTGAGAGCCCCAATCTTTGTTTTGCTGTCTCTAACATTTTTAAAATTAGAATTTTAAGAGCTTACTCACTTCCTTGTTCGCTGTCTGAGAATTCTGCGTTTTGATTGGCTGCTTCGACAGCTTGTTGGCATCAGAGCTGCTCGCACTAGGGGATCCCCACTAACCTTCATAGATTTGAATTGAACATCGGAAATCCCAAAGTTTTCGACACAGAGGTCGCGCGATCCTTGTGCGAAGCTTTCTTCGGAGCCAGCGGCGAACGCCTTCGCTTCGCCGCTGACCGCAAATTCCGGGCCATTAAAAACAAACCAAAAAATGTTATTTGCGGGAGGAAAAAGAGAGCTAAGCTGATATGAATATTTGGGACAGTGTTTCTGTGGGATATTGAGAGTTCAGGAGGAGTTATTTGCTTGTTCAGCATTAGAGACATTCATTTAAATTAGGCTCTTCTTTATAGTCTGTTGAATAGTAAATGTAGATTATTACAGGGCTCTTTCCTGTAAGTGTGGCTTCATCGTGGCTTTGGTTCAGCTGTTCAGACTTAAAGTAAGGGATAAAGGTTAATCCACCTAAAGAGAATAGGCCATGGCATGGCTTGGCTTGCTGCAAAAGCTCACATGATTACTGATTTCTCAAACAGTAGCAGTTGGCCCTAAGTGATGGTTTTATTTTTTTCCTCTGCTGATAATGTACTAAACAGGCCATTAACTACCCACTCAAAGGCTTTGTTTTGATCCTTGAGGTCACAATTCGGTCTTCTTGGCACCAACCTTTCAGTACATTCTGTTTGATGAACCAGATTTGGCTAAAATAGAAGGAAGTAAATGTGTCCTAAAGGTATTTCCACATATGGTAGTAACAGTCCTCTCTATCCTTCCACACACTGGAGCTATAGTAACAGTTGGAAAATGGACACTAAATATATATTTTTGTGTAAATGTTTTAACATCTGAGGGATTCCAATTCTGGATTATCTATTAGGTAACTTTCGGGTTGGATTTTGAAAGGATCAGTTAAAATAATACTATTTCCTTCATTGTTGCAATAGGACTGAAATCCAGAATTAAAAAAACAAACATATCCTTTAGTCTATTTATCCATATATTGCAATTATGCACACTGGCAAAGATCACTGCAAACAAGTGTAAGGGCTGTTCTGCATTGCAGATGCTCTTCTGCCTTGAACTCAATTGAGACCTCCAAAACTAATCAAAATTCTGATCGGTGCCCTTGGAAAGACAAGTCCCTATTCAATTTTGGGGAGCAGTGGATTCAAATGTGGATCTCAAGGGGAAAGGTTACTACTTCAGTTGAAGGTACTAATGCATTTCATAACCAAGCTCCCTAGTTTTAGGAGGTGCATTTTCCAATTGGCAAAGTTGAGGTATGAAGGCTTAGTCCACTTGTCTTATATCAAAATAAATGGGTTACCATCAGTAACATAGCAGACAGAGAAATCTGATTTTAATGCATTAGGTGATAATATCACATTGTCATTTCCAGGCTCATAAATCATCCCCCCCCAGAAAAAAAGTATACGGAAATCAGTATATTAAATAAGTTATAAATGTCTATTCATATCATTTGTTCCATGGGAATATCCATGGAAACATGTTTGATATGAAAGTAGTGCTGAGAAGAACATTATAAAGAATAACAATGAGCCTGTAAAAGTTTTACACTGAGATGCTGATATTGCTTTATTTCTAAACATACTTTTCCACTTCGCCCACAAAAATCAATGCCCAGTTTAAAACAACATTTTAAACTAATATTGTACAGTTTATGGTGCAGATGGGTTTCTGATTTTTGTTGAATTACTGTTTGGCAGGAAGGTTAAGTTAGCAATCACACAGCTGACCTCTTTCTCTGCTACTGGGCCATAAGATTAAGAAAATAATAAAAAGAAAACCACTGCTGTGGTCTCAACTCTCACACTACGGGGATGCCCTGGGTTGCAAGCCTGCTGGGAGTTCAGCAGACGTCAAGCCTGGTCAAACAAAGATTGAAAAAATCAACTTCAGGTCAAGCCATCAGAGCAACATTCATTAAGCACTAAAACATGAAATAAATGCTTCCAAAATAACTAAATCCAAATGTAAATGTTATTTTGCTTGGATATACAAGGGTAATATATTAGTAAATATGATTAATATCATTATAAAGGCAGTACCAGTGAATTTTATGTAGGTGTATGTGGTGTTGACAGAGTACAACAAATAATTCAACTTTCTTTCTTTAAATTAAAAAAAAAGTGTTCCAGGCCAAGCCAAGCTCATATCAAATGTTTGGTTCTGACCCAGTATGACTGTGGATTAACCTCCCCTCACCCCCAATAAAATAAATACATAGGGCCAACCTGCAGGAAAATTGTTTATCTGAACGCTATGATTTGTACGATCAGGTTTCCGCCACTAGGTGTAGCTATTGTGCTTTGGAATTCTGCACCAGACTAGAAGCACAAATAACAATGCTGATAGATCCAGAATGCTCACGCTCACGTTTACTCAATCCATTCTATAGTTTTGTGAATGTTCAGGTCAGTGGAGCTGCTTAAGACAAAGGGAGACATGGTCACTTGTTCACCTTAATTTGGCTCAGTTTGAGATTTGCCATGAGAATTTGGAAATGCTATGTCAAGCATAGAGTTTGACTTGATCATGAAAACTTCTAGTTTTGCCCCCTGTACCATACCTTTTTCTTCATGCAATGACTTTATGTCACAAAGTTTAAAACATAGCTGGTACTGCTGATTAGTTCTGCACAGAGGACTCGACTTTCAATCATAGCATCAATTCTAATTCTAGTTTCAATGACTATAGTGGCCAAATATTGCTGATTTTCATCCAGACTGCACTGAAGTTGAGCTCTCCTTCAAAAGGATAAAGTAAGAGGACCTGTTCTATTTCACAAAAGCACACTTCCTGTAAGATGATCACACAGTGGCACAGACTGTAACCATGGAGATGCCTGAGGCCCAGAGTCTCCTGTCCTCGTAGTGGATGGAAGAACCATGGCAACAGCTGGCATCAGGGAATGAGCTAGAGGGAGAGAGGTGCCTATCCATATCTAGGATTGAACTCATCAGCCTCTGGTGTCCATAGTCCAGGATCCTTACTAGCAATCAGGAATGTACTGGCACTCATAACTCAGGAGAAAAATACATATTAAAAGAAAATAAGGTATACCTCTATTTAACATGAATACATCAGAGTGCCTTTTGCATTACTCCTAGAAACATTGGAAATCTCAAAATGTGTCTATTTACTTGAGTTATCTCATGTGCTGGGCCACTTGCAGGCAATTCCCTTGTTAAACTTACCTTGAATTGTTACCTGACTCAGAGAAAATTCTAATGAAACTCCAACAATAATGTTGTACTAGCAAAGGTAATATGGGACCAAATATTTTTAGAGAAATTGAAAAATGCCTGCCGATGAATCTTTTTACTCCAAATCAAAGAGATTAAATGCTGATTATTTTGAATCCCTTAAAATTGGTAAGCTACCTGAAAACAGCGTAATGGGCCATAATTTGCCCTTGCATGTTTAATTTTTTTAATTTTTTTGCATGGCACGTTGCTGAAAGTGCGAGCTGATAACGTTGTAGTGAGAGACACCAGGCATCTGGGACCTGAATGAACAGGTCAAGCAACTGTGTATCTCCTTAACTGATCAGATTGAAGTATTGCGAAATTAACAGTGCAAGGACTGAGAAGGAAGTATAAATTAGAGTGGGTAAATTCAATGCCAAATCAGGTACAGATAGAGAAATAAAGGGAGGGAATGATAGATTGGATTAAGAGAGAGGAAAAAAAGAGACAGAAAGGAAAAGTTAAAAAAAAATTGACATTTTTAAAATCTCCAACAACAATTAAAAGCTGAAGAAATGAGACTCCATACTTGTAATAGTTAATTTTCACTGCCCGAGAGGTTGATTGGCAGTAATTAACACTTAAAATGTCGTTCAAAGGATACTTAGAGATTGGAATGGACAAGAATTAACTTTCTGTGGTAAATCTACTGCTCAAATACAGCAACCTCATGCCATTCAATGCATTTCAAAATGATGATGTACTCAACCATGTAAAAAAAGCTTCTCTTTGCCTCAGTTAGTGCCAAAAACCATGGGCTAGATTTTCCCAGCAGAGGTGGGTTCACATGCAGGAGAGCTGGTTGGTGGGTTCCGGTCCCGCTCCCGGCTGCAGTCGCTCTGTCAAAAGGATTTTCCAACTGCGAGGTTGCTGGCCAATTAAAAGGAAGCGGGTCTGATGATGTCATTTGATGACACGTCATCAGCCGGTTTCCTTAAAGGGACCACGGCCACATTCATTTTGACAGTTGTGCTGTCAGTGTTCTGCAGTATTGAGGTGCTGCAAACACTGACAAGCACTGCACAAAGGTGCACGGCTGCACCCAGGCTCTTGCATGACTCCCTCCATATGCTTATGGAGGCAGTCACAGCATGCAGGGAGGTTCTCTTCCATTCCAATGGGCAGAAGAGACCTCCCCAGGAGACTAACACAGCCTGGTTGCACATTGCACAGGAGGGCACAAGCAGGGATGTCGTTAGGAGGACCAGGCTGCAGTGGCACAAACCATTCAATGATCTCAGTAGATCACAAAATGTTACTGCCAAGCCACACTCAACCTCATTCTGCTGTGCCACTCATCACATCCCCATCACTCTGCCTTCCCTACCCTACTCCTGCACATCTTTACTCACACCAACTTACCTTGCACCTCCACCCATCCCTCTCTATCTATATTATCACATCCCCATCTCACTAGCCACCCCTCACACGCACCCTCATCCTACTGCAAGCATACCAACTAACAATACACAAGGGTAGGCACTTGGGTGATTTATCCGATGGTCATGTGAAGTTTCTGGTAATGTGCTGTCAAACATTGAAATCTTTATTTTGAACACTTTGCGTTCTTGGACAGATTTGTATGCCCCTTTGGAAGTGGCCTTAGTGAGTTGCAGTGAATGGTGAGACATAATGTCGTTCCCCCCCGCCCCCACCGCCCCCCCCACCCCCAATGGTGAGGAGTGTGAAAGGAATGACTTGGACATTGTAGGGATGCTTTATGGTGCTGGGGTGGGGTGGTGCCAACCTGGTGCATCATGTGGCAGCCAGGGGGTACAGTGTTAAGTGAAGCAAATCTGGACATGGTGAGGCTATCGTTGGCATCCCGGGCAGCAATGTGCATGGGTGATGATGCCCTGTGTCCAGTGCAGCATCAGTTGATTGCGGAGAAGGTTGGTGTGGATGTTGGTGATGTTGGTGTTGAGGCTGATTGTGGTGGGGTTCTGAGGACCAAGATGAGATTTTTTCCAGAGCACTGATGATGCTGGAATAGATGGCAACTGAAGGTGAGATGACAGAAGTGATCTGTCAATGGTGAGAGAGCTTGCTCCAAGGAGGTGACAGTGGATAGAGAGTTTACTCCAAACACTTCCAAACTGCATACAGCTCAAAAGTGTCTTCCAAGTCCTGAAGGCTCAAGCTTCTGACATTGGAAAGTGACCAGCTGTGAAATGGAAGCTTTTATACCACTTTTGCAGCTGTCACCTATTCACAGCAATGAGGAGACATAGAGAACCCGACCTACTTACCTGACGTGATCTCCGAATGACATGAACCCTATTACAAATGTGGTAAAATAGAAAAAGGCTGGTAAAATAGTAGTAAACAAGCATTTAACAAGCAATTAAGTATCTTAAATGCCTCCCCCACCGCTTGGTGTCAGGTCTGTTCTGAAATCGCAGACCCGACACTCTGGAAACTTACATGGAGGCGGGTTCACAGCAGGTTCCCAACCCGCTGTCAATCATTTTGATTTTGACAGCAGACCCGCCTCCAAACCCGCACTCTGAGCGCCGGCAAAATTCTGCCCCATATTTCACAGATGTGCAAGTAATAATAGTAATATCCACGTAGAGTAACTTGTTTTTTGTTCTGCTAAGGCAAAATATAACACAACAGTTCTACGAAATGTTGGTTACTTAGTAACAAAATATTTTAAATCTTCTTAAAATGGTTGTAAGAAAAAAGAGCTTACATTTATGTAGTGCTTTTTCTACATGGTTGCTGGATGTAGATGCTATCTGGTGTCTTATCATCTAATTTTCCACTTTTAGTGACTGGTTTGTATATTTTTAATACTGAACACATTGGCCAGAATCTTTACCTTGGAGTCAGGGCAGGTGCGTGCGGGCCACGTAGCGAGTCACCATCCCGAAGTTTTTAACAGTGTGTTCTGCACTGCGCGTTGAACTCAATTAGATCAATTGAAACAGTCATGTGGATTTCCTGGCCCAGTTCAATGGAGTAGGTCTGCTGACATCACCGATGACTCGTTTTCAGCTTGGATATTTAAAGCAGCCTTGTACACATCTCAGTTGAAGGTTGTTGGAGGAGGCATATAGGTGGTTGGGAGAGGTGGCAATGACTCGATATCGCAGAGATTTGTGAGGGTGCAAGCAAACATGGAGTCACAGCGCCAGAAGGCTGCGCCCAGGTTCACTGATGCCTCCCTGGAAGTCCTGGTCCAGGGAGTCAGAGCACGAAGGGAGGTCCTGTTCCCTGGCAGCGGCAGGAAAAGAGCAGCCAGAGAAACCAAGAGGGCATGGCCGGAGATCGCGGAGGAGGTCAGCAGCAGGGATGTGCTGGATCCAGTGCTGGAAAAGATTTAATGATCTCATGAGGTCAGGAAAGGTGAGCACAATGCCACTACATCCTGATGTACGTGTCACCCCAACCCCATCACTCTGCCTTCCCAAGCCTACTCCTGCACATCATGACTCATGCCAACCTACCTTGCAAGGTGCACCCATCCTTCTCTCTCTATGCACCTACTCACATCCCCATCTGACTAACCACCACTGACGCTCACCCTCAGCCTAATGCAATCATAGCAAATAACACCACAGAAGGAGGCCATTTAGCAATGTCAGGCCACTCCCTCATAGTCACCCTCTACAGATGTAGCACATCCATTCCTTACACTCATTCCATCACTCTCACTCAAAGTTCTCTTCTTTCCCTCCTTGCAGGAGAAGAGAGCCCAGAACACCAGGGAGAGGCAACGAACGGAGGTGGCCCTCCAATATTGACGCAACTGACTCCAGCAGAGAAGGCGCCGCTGCAAATCACTGGAGTTGCAGGAGCTGCTGGGGTTGGGAGATGGAGAGAGGAGGACCTCCCAGCAACCTGGTGACAGAATTAAATCTCATACAGCCACATGGCATACAACAGTTTCTCATGGTGGCTGATGTCAGCAGCCAGTCAAATGTCATCATGTACATAATGGTAACATTACACATTCTTAACGTAATACTTCTAATTCATGTCTTTACTCTCCCACAGGTTCCTCAAGTGCCCTCCCACCCCACCCCCACTGTCCAGCCATAGGAGGAAAATGACTCCTCAGTGGAAGCTCCAGCCTCTGAGGGTGCACCGTCAGTAGTGTGGAAGTGCATTTTTTGTCTCGGACACAAAATGGCTTCCTAGAGACAAAGAGATACAAAATGGCCGACTCTGACTTGTTTGGGAAAAGATAAAGTTGTTTATGACTTCATGGAGATGAATTTAAACTTTGCAGACTATGTGGTTTTGCATTGTACAGAACAAAAAGGCTTCTTCTAATCAACTTGAGATAACCAAGGACTAGTGAAGTAAACAGCCAGATGCCTTGGCCTTGGTGGGAGAAGAACAGACAGACAGACTCCAATTACTGTAGAGATTAGCTAGTCTCATCGTAAGGCATTTCTATTTAATTTAACTTTTAACTTAGCTTACCTTAAACAACATGTCATGTGATATGGGAAGCTTGTGTTTTCAGTGTATAAGATCTTCCATTTTCTGTGATTCTTCAGTGTGTCATCGTAGCTATTTGACTACGGTTGCATTCTCCTTGCAAGCAAGTAAATAATAAAGCCTACCTTGACGATACTTTATGTTTCAAGAGTCTTACTCGGAAGTCGAAACTTCGACAGTAGACCCAAGCGCACCCAACACCAGCGCAGATATGCACACCTCGGTGCATCCAGTGAGACATAGAGTAGTGTTGTCACCTGGTGTCTCACAGATCACAAGTGAGCAAGTGCAGATGGTGGAGACAGGGACAGCAGTGGAGACTCCTCACCGGAGGGCGCAGGACGCTCCAAGCTCTGCTCAGCTGGATGCAGATGCTGAACCTCTGGGGCCATCGGCAAAGAGAATGATCTTGGAAGAGCAGCAACAACTATGCAAGGCTCTGGCAGCTTTTCCAGCCATGATGTGTGCGACTGTACAGAGAATGGAGGCGTCCATCTCCAACATGAACACCACCATTTCACAGGCGACGATGTGCTCTTCCATGGAAAGGATGGCCACCTGCATGGAGCAGCTAATGTGCCAGTCAAACGAGAACATGCTTGCTGTGGACAACAGATTGCAGACACTCACTGACCTCACCTCGAGGAGGGATACCAACATAGACTTGAGCGTTCATCGCCCTACTGATGTGCAGCAAGGTGCTCTCCAGCTCCTTGCTAGCAGGGAAGTGCGAGTGGCCCATGAGAGGGATGATGGTGAGAGGGGACATGGAAGTGGGGGCTCTGCTCAAAGCGCTCCCACTTCTCCCCCGCTACCTCCCCCTAGTCAGAGCCCCACATGCTGCCTCAGATCATGATGGCCGAGTCAGCCCCTGCACAGTCGCAGGAGGAGCAGTCTTTTGCAGGGCCCTCACAGGTTCCAAAGCGCAGAGGACGTCCTCCAAAAGTGTCTGACGAGCCGCAACAGGGAAGTGAGCAGCGTGCAACTACCTCTGCTGAAGCCATAGGGGGTGCACCTCGTAGAAGCACTCAGAAAAGAAAAAAGATACAATCCTAGATGCACAAGGGTATGCACATGGGTGTTTGACAAAATGTTAGTGTTAAGTTACGGTTCTATTTATGACACACATAAATATATTTCTTTGCACTACTTTCCAGTCTTGTCCATTGTTGCTTGCTACCTGGGAAGTGGCCTTGTTACTTGGAGTGAATGGTGAGACATTACTTAACCTCGAGCACTGGGGGTTTGGGTGACAGGAATTACCTGGTCATTGTAGGACTGCTTTGTGGTGTTGATGGTGGTGGAGGGGGGGTGGAAGTTGGTACAGCATCTGGGAGCCATATGGATGCACTGGTGCAAGTTAAGTAAATCTGGCCATTATGAGGCCATCCCGGGCCTCCCGAGCAGCAATGTGCGCCACTGCTGGTGCCATCTCCACTTCATGTTCCTCCTCATCCTCCTCCTCCTCCTTTTCGTGTTCCAGCTGTTCCACCTGTTCCTTCTCCTCCTCTGAAGAGGCTGTGCGCTCTGTGCCATGCTCCTCCTGCAGCTCCAATCCTCACTGCTGCACTATGTTGTGCAACGCGCAGCATACGACGATGAATCTGGAGACCCTGACTGGTGCGTATTGAAGGGTTCCTCCAGATCTGTCAAGGCATCTGAAGCGCATCTTCAGCATGCCCATTGTTTTCTCTATGACACATTTGGTGGACAAGTGGCTTTCATTATAGCGCTCCTCGGCATCATTGCTTGGCCTCCTCAAGGGTGTCATCAGCCATATCTTCAGTGGATAGCCCTTGTCTCCAAGCAGCCAGCTGGTAAGTCTGCTTGGAGGTGCAAAGAGCTGAGGGAGGGTGGACTGGTGCAGGACAGAAGAGTCAGGACAGCTGCCAGGGAATCTGACACACACAGGCATGATGATCTTTTTATGGTTGCAGACGAGCTGCACATTGAAGGAGTGGAAGTCCTTACGGTTCACAAACACTCCTGGGTGATGATGGGGTGCCTTGATGGCCACATGTGTGCAGTCGATGATGCCCTGCACCTGTGGGAAGCCAGCCAGAGGCACAAAACCGAGCACCCGCTCAGTAACACTGGCTTCATCAATGGCAAAGTTTACATAAGTGGCTGATTTGTGAAACATGGCATCGATCACCTGGGTGATGCACTTGTGTGCAGCCAACTGTGAGATCCCGCAAATGTCTGCTGCAGATCCCTGGAAGGAGCCTGAGGCGAAGAAGTTGAGGGTGGTGGTGATTTTGGCAGCCACTGCTAAGGCGTGTCCACCAGGTCCTCTAGGCAGCAGGTCTTGTTCCAGCAAGCTACAAATGTCTGCCAACACCTGGCACGATAGCCTGAGCCTCCTGTTCAGTCATGTTGAGGAAGCTCATCCTCTGCCTGTATACCCTGTGTTGGGTGTATCACCTCCAGTGCAGTGCAGCCCTGTGCTGACCCCCTCTCTCCTGTGGAGCATCAGGTCGGTGAGGAGAAGGCTGCTGGTGTTGTGGCTGCTGCTGCTGGTCTTGTTGGTGTTGTTGGTGCTGGGGCTCATCTTGGTCCGAATCTGAGGTCCAAGGTGAGACAGCATAAGCAGCACCCATGCTGACCATAATCCTCCAGTGTAGTGAGAGTGACTTGCAATGTAGTGAGAGTGGCTTCCGAGGTTGCAGAAATCACTTGCAAATTCCTGAAAGCAAAATCTCTGCACAAAATGGTGTCAGCAAGAGCCTTTCCCTTAGGCAAGGAAGCAGGTGTAAGGTGTGAGTATTTATGTGCTTTTTCCAGCTGTCACTTAATGAACTCGCACAATGGCCACTGAGCTCCCGCCTTGCCTTCACAGGCGAGGTTCAGCGAGTCCGTGAATCCCGTGCGCAACCAGTAAAAGTTAAAACCTCGCGTTAAAAAGGCAGTTAAGCGTCTCTCAACGAGCAGTTAACGACCTCAATGAGGTCGTCCGCCTCTCCCGAGCGGGTCCATGGCACACTTCGAAATGCACTCCAGTTAAACGCGGAAGTCGGCGGGAAGACGGCGGGTTCCCGACACGGTCAATTTCAGCGCTTTTAACAGCTGACTCGCCCCCAAACCCGCACGCTCTGCAATGTGAAAATTCCGGTCTGTATGTCCTGTCCCTTTTCCATTCACAAGTCCTATGTCAACAGTGTCTATGGGTTTTTCCATATTAATTGTGTCCATATCTGGTGATGCCTGCCCTGCCATGTTTTTAGTAGGAATTCCCCATTAATGTGAAGAGCCTGCGGTTCTGTACTTCCATGTTCCATGCTCTGGCCAGCAGGTGGCATTGTAGAGCAGATTTATGAACCGTCATCTGAAAATAGATTTTCAGCTACCATTTTTTCTCAGTAACTGTAACTTTTTATTTTCCAAACTAATTGCTTAAACAAAACAAAAATACACAAAAAATTGTTACAGAAAACTTAGAAAGAGACTGGAGATTTAATTCTTAAAGCATTTATTTCAGGCAAGTGATGAACAGTGCTCCCTCTAATTTTTATATTTTTTGCGCGGTCCTTATAAATTTGCTGCGCGCTATCTTTTCCAGCGGAACAGCTGGTGAGCGGCCTGCGCGGGACCTTCCAATCGATGCGCGGCCACGCGCCCGCGCAGCTTGGGGGAAACGTTGGTGAGGAAGTTCTATAAGTTTATTATAACTGCTTTTATACTACAACAACAACAAAGGGAGTGGGGGTGTGTCCGAGGCCAGAGTTGGAGGAGTTCAGAGTTCTCGGAGGGTTACAGGGCTGGAGGAGGTTATCATCATCATCAACAACAAACAAAACAAAAATAACAAAAACAAAACAAAAAGTACTTATATAGTGTCCTTAATGCAGAAAAAAATCCCGAGCTGCTTCACAGAAACATAATCAGATACAAAATGCCACCAAACCAAAGAAGGAGATATTAGGAGGGGTGACTGAAAGATTGCTCAAAGAAGTAGGTTTTAAGGAGGGTCTAAATTTGTGCATTATAGAGGCATAGGGCTCGATTTTGCCGGGGCGTGTCAGGTGGGAATCGTGTCAGGACCCCGACTCCGAAGTGAAGTGCTGAAAAAGTGGGATTTTCCCCTACTTAGGCAACTGATTTCCAGCGTGTGGGAACACCTGGCCCAATGAGTCTTTTCATACAGAAAGTCGCCTCTGATGACGTCATCAATGCTGCTGGATTTAAGACCTGCAAGCAGCCTTGCTTCTTCTGGAGACTGGAAACGCTTTGGAAATTCTATGAAGGACTTCATTTACCGACCATGTCCACCAGCAAGCAAAAGTGTGCACCTCGCTTTGATGAGCCCTCCCTCCAAGCTCTGGTGGAGGGAGCAAGATCTAATAAGGAGGTGCTCTTCCCTTCCTCAGGGAGAAAAAAGCCACCCCAGCAGACTAAAGCTGTGTGGCTGCAAGTGGCCGAGGAGGTCAACTCCATCTCGATGTGCCGCAGAACCTGGCTGCAATGCACGAAGAGGTTTCATGACCTTCTCCGCACAGGAAAAGTGAGTATGACTTTCCCATCACCCTCAATCTGATCCCCATCGCCTCTCCTCACCAGCACTCTGCTTTTCCAACCTCTTCCTCCACATCCCACTTGACACTTACATCCCTGCACCCTTACCCATTGCCTCTCTCTCTCTATGGTCGCATTCACTTAACTATTCGACCATGTAGCCCTCACACTCCCTATCACAGTGATGCAACAACAACAACAACTTACATCACACAGGGAGGGCCCTCTGTCTCCTTCTAAGCATGTATGCTATGCATTCTCTACACTCACTCCTTCATTCTCACTCAAACTCCACGTGTGTCCCTCATTGCAGGAAAAGAGAGCCCACAGTAAGAGGGAAAGAGCCATGACAGGAGGAGGGCCACCCTCAGTAGCCCAGATCACGGCCTGGGAGGAGGCGGACCTGGAAATCGCCGGGATCGAGGAGGATTCTCAAGTGGGGGACGGACAGATGGGCGCATCGCAGCAAGCTGGTGACAGAATAGTTTGGCATCTCTCTCATTGACATTGCATGAGTCACTGATAATGAATCTGATGCTCTAACAGATTGACTTATGATCATCTGCACTATTCAATGTTCATGTAACCTTGACCTCACATCTCTAACTCTTTCCTTTACTCCCCCACAGGACCATCGAAAGCCCCCGTCCCCACTGTCCAGGAGGAAGAGCCTGAGCTTCCAGACTCCTCAGAGGAAGCTGCAACCTCTGAGGGCGCAGTGTCAGCAGAATTCAGCACATCCAGCACCAGCGCAGACACTCACACCTCGGTGGGACCTTCGCGAGATAGAGTAGTGTTGTCACCTGGTGTATCACAGCTCACAAGTGAGCATCAGCAGATGGTGGAGACAGGGACAGCAGTGGAGAGTCCTCGTCGGAGGGCGCAGGACTCCGCCAGCTCAGCTCAGCTGCATGTCGACCCTGTGCCTCCAGGATCCATCCAGAAGGAGAGCGGTGCTGGGACTCCAGGAACAGATGCAGGAGTCTCTGGCAGGTTTTGTCTCCAGGGTCGCTGCGAGTGTGGAGCGAATGGAGGAGTCCATCGTGAACATGAGCAGAGCCTTTGTGGAGGCGTTGGCACATGAACGCAGCACCATAGAAAGGATGGCAACCTCCGTGGAAAGGATGGCTACGGCAGAGGAGAGGATGGCTATGGCCATGGAGGAGCTAAGTCGCCAGAGTGTTGAAAACATGGTCATTGTTCAGAATAGACTAGCATCTCTTGAGGAGCGGTGGTCAGCTATTGAGCATAGAAACCAGACCATCATGGAATCCTCTGGAGTAGGACTTCCAGTGCAGAAACAGGTCCTCATGGCCCCCCTGAAGTGCAGCAAGGTGCTGTCAAGCCACTTGCTAGCTCTGAAGTGGGGCTGACCCATGAGAGGGATGTTGGTGGCAGACAACAAGGAAGTGGGGGCTCCTCTCCAAGAGCTCACACGACCATGCCAATGCAACGCCCTCGGTCAGAGCCCCACTAGAGTCCTCACCCAACTGAGATGGGCGTCTCATCCCCTGCACAGCCGCAGGAGCAGCAGACTGTTGCCGAGCCCTCACAGGTTCGCAACCCCAGAGGACGGCTGCCAAAGGTGTCGAGACAGGAGCAGCAAGAAAGTGAGCAAGAGGACTCCACATCTGCTGAAGCCACAGGGGAAGCACCACATAGGAGCACGCGTAAGAGGAAGATAATGCACAAGTAGTCACAAGGGTAGTCACTTGGGTGTTATGTTGTGTTTATTTTTGAAATGCCACCAGTTGTTTGTTGTGATAAAAATCTCTGATGGCAAACTGTTGAAGTTGTGGCCTGTGTCATTTTGCAAATGGGACTTCCACATTGAGGGCTTAGAGCGACTTGCAATTGTCAGTATGGTGGTCAGAGTGATAGGAATCAGTAGGTTCTTGTCCATTGTCGGTGCTCTGGTAAGAAGGTGCAAGGCAAAAGTGTTTGATTGTGCAGGCTAAGCAAATCTGGCCAACATGAATGTGTCCCTTGCATCCCTTGCAATATGGTCGCGCTCTGGCGACTTCAGGCCTGTGCAGCTTCAGGTGGGTGAGCAGCAGCTTGGCGCTCCTGTTGATGCTCCTGCTGTTGGTGCTGCTGTTGTTCATGTTCTGCTGCTGCCGCGGCTGGTCTTCGTCCAAATCTGATGTCCAGGAGGAAAGGAAATAAATGGTTCCCATGCTTCTGCTATATACCTCAGTTGAGGAAGTGCTCAGTCAAGGTGGGGAGAGGGGTTTCCCAGGAGGTCACACTGGAGATAGGTCTCAGGCTCCAAACATCCACAACAATGAGTATGCCTGGTAAAAGTTCCCCCAGACCTGAGACAACAAAGTTCTGCCACCTGCAAATGATGATTGCTGAAAACTCCTTTTTAATGGTGGAGCTGCAGTTGTTACTAAGCCATCCACTTGTGAGGCCACCAGGATTACCTGGCATGTTCCAGAGGAGGCATGTAGGATAGGGGAAATGTCTAAGAATCAGAAAGGCCTCTCAAAATTGCATTATAGAGGCAATTAAGTGGTTGTTACGGGCCTTAAGGGCCTATTCCGCCTCTTGGAGGCGGGATGGAAACGGGGTCTGAAACCCCGATGCTGGGAAAATTGTTCGGAGGCGGGATGGAGGCGGGATCTGGCCCGCATGCCATTTTTTGCGATTTTAACACCTCACACGCCTCCAATCCCGCCTCCTCGGCCCTGGCAAAATCGAACCCAGAGAGTACAAAAGCTATGATGAACCTTTATAAAACACTGGTTCAGCTTCAACTGGAGTATTGTGTCCAATTCTGGGCACCACACTTTAGGAAGGATGTGAAGGCCTTAGAGAGGGTGCAGAAAAGATTTACAACAATGATTCCAGGAATGAGGGACTTCAGTTATATGGATAGACTGGAGAAGCTGGGGTTGTTCTCCTTAGAGCAGAGCAGGTTGAGAGGAGATTTGATAGAGGTGTTCAAAATCATGAAGGGTCTAGACAGAGTAGATAGAGAGAAACTGTTCCCATTGGCGGAAGGGTCGGGAACCAGAGGACACAGATTTAAGGTGATTGGCAAAAGAACCAAAGGCGACATGAGGAAAATCCTTTTTACTCAGCGAGTGGTTAGGATCTGGAATGCATTGCCTGAGAGGGTGGTGGAGGCAGACTCAATCACGGCTTTCAAAAGGGAATTGAATAAGTACCTGAAGGAAAAAAATTTGCATGACTACAGGGAAAGGGTGGGTGAGTGGGACTAGCTGAAGTGCTCTTGCAGAGAGCCGGCACAGGCTCGACGGGCCAAATGGCCTCCTCTGTGCTGTGGCCTTTATTGCAAGGGGGTTGGAGTATAAAAGCAGGGAAGTCCTGCTACAACTGTACAGGGTATTGGTGAGACCACACCTTGAGTACTGCATACAGTTTTGGTCTCCTTATTTAAGGAAGGATATACTTGCATTGGAGGCAGTTCAGAGACGATTCACTCGGTTGATTCCTGAGATGAGGGGGTTGACTTATGAAGAAAGCTTGAGCAGGTTGGGCCTATACTCATTGGAATTTAGAAGAATGAGAGGTGATCTTATTGAAACATATAAGATACTGAGGGGCCTCGACAAGGTAGATGCAGAGAGGGTGTTTCCCCTCATGGAGAAATCTAGAACTCGGGGGCATAGTTTCAGAATAAAGGGTTGCCCTCTTAGAACTGAGATGAGGAGGAATTTCTTCTCTCAGAGGGTCGTAAATCTGTGGAATTCTCTGCCCCAGAGAGCTGTGGAGGCTGGGTCATTAAATACAGGTGGAGATAGACAGATTTTTCAAGATAAGGAAGTGAAGGGTTATGGGGAGCGGGCAGGGAAGTGGCTTTGAGCCCAAGATCAGCCATGATCTTATTGAATGGCGGAGCAGGCTCGAGGGGCCAAGTGGCCTATTCCTGCTCCTATTTCTTATGTAACCATTCTATGATTCTATGATAAGTTTCAGTTATTAAAAAAGAGAGGCAAAGGTCCTGAAATTCCGTGGAGGTTCTCCTGATTGCTTGCTGTAACTTTGGCAGGAGAGCGGCAGAACCTCCAAGCAAAGATGGCTAAAAACAACCGTTTATACCATTTCTCTGGGGATTCCTTCCATCTCCCCCATAGGATACGGTGGACAATCAGGAGAATTTCGGTGGAGTTTTTAGGCCAAGTTTTTTTTTGAAAGCACCTTGAATGATTTGATTGATTCATCAATAAAGTGAAAACAAAATGTTGTCATAGGATTCTCCCGTTAGAAAATGTTGACATAAGGGTCTTGATCCTGGGCATGGGTGGGAAATGGATCAGGGCCTGTTCCAAATGGATGTGTGTGTACGTGTACAAACAATGACAGATTAGCCAAAGGTAGCTTGCTTATATTGTGGGTTTTATTTCTCTGACAGTAATCACCTGTCAGGTATTTTTTTATATATAATTTAAAAATTATGAGACAACATGCAAAATCATTGAGGAAAGTACAAATAGTAGAATTTATGTTCATGTAAATGTAGAATGAAATAACACATAATGTCAATGAACAATCCCCTCCAGTAGTCAAAATGTAAAATTACAAGCAAATATCAAAGGTTACTAATTGTGCCTTTTGGTCCCAGGTGGCTTGCTGTGCAGTATGCGTGATGTGGAGTTTCCATTCTGACTTGCCTTTTGTTATATTTAGATTTTTCTGTCAAATTAGGGGAGAAAAAGATTTCACCTTGTGTTTGTGAAAGGGGATCAAAATTGACATTTGGATGACCAATATTCCTAAACATTGCCATTCTATATTTGTAATTTGGAGCACATATCATCAGTTATTTACCCTCATCCTCGACAGACAATTGAAGGTTCAATTTGGAATTGAGCTATGCATAAGGTGTAACCGAGCATGGCTAATATGTGTTACATGTGTGCTGCCATCTGCTTGATTTGATTTGTATTAAGATTCATTTCCAAAGTTCCCCTCAAACGCCTGGAGACCCCTGGCACTCCATTCGAAGAATCATTCGGTCACAAGCTTCCTTCTAATTTATTTCAGCTCATGAATATGTTAAACTTGGGACAGCTGATGATTTTCAAGTTTCTTCCCCAGTGAGGAGCTGATTTCATTTGCACACATCTAAAGTTCTGACCCTCCCCCTGCCATTTTGCAGTTGGATATTCAAAAGCAACTGTATTCATTTCCAATAGAATAGATCCCAGTAATTTTTTCCTGTTCCAGCTAAGTATATCAAAAGGCAAATCTGAATGGAAGATTCATATTACTCGTATTATCTCTCACCTCCTGCCTGCAAGAAATGAGATTGTCAAATTTAACTTGAGAATTTGGTGATGGTGTAACATTAACATGATTGTTGGCAGCCATTAGGACCTGGAAGGAGGGAGGTTGTCATTTCCAGATGTTGGACAGAAAGATATTCTGGGTAGATTTGAGGTACTTTTGGAGCAAAATGACCAACAAGCATTTTCATCCATATTTTTCAACCTGAGAAAATCTGCTGCTATGAAGTTAAAACATCCAATCATAGTGGTACAAATAGTTGCAGTAATGTATCACAACAAACATAAAATAACACTCCTGACCCTTTACCAGATTCACCAATAAGCAAGTTCTGACAAAAAGCAATCGACCTGAAATGTTTCCAGCATTTTCTGTTTTTATTTCAGGTTTCCAGCATCTGCAGTATGTTGCTTTTTACTCCAATAAGGAATATTGATGGAAGAGGTGTGTGTAAACTGGGAAGGAAGGACTTGTGTCTTTAGTGCCTTTCCCATCCTCAGGACATCCTAAAATGCTTTGCAGTCAATGAATTCATGTTTGAAATGTAGTCTCTGTTCTTTTGTAGGCAAATGCGGCAGCCAACTTGCACACAGCAAGGTTCTAGAAATAGCAGTGCAATATTTTTTACTTTGCTCTCAGGATGTCAGTGATGTTGGCAAGGCCACATTTTTATTGGCCATCCTTATTTGCCCTGAGAAGGCGGTGGGCAATGTTCCCTCTAATTTTTTTTCTCTGCGCTGGCCTTTTAGCGGCCGTGCATGCACAGTATCTCTTCCAGAGGCAGCAGCTAGTGAGCGACCTGCGTGGGACCTCGCAATCGGTGTGCGGCCACAGGGCCACATTGGTGGTGGGCCTTTCCCTTTAACTGCTGTAGTCCTTGTGCTGATGCTGCCCCCATGATGGTTTTAGGTAGCTAATTCCAGGATTTTGTCCCAGTGACACTGAATGAATGACGGTTTTATGTCTAAGTCAGGATGGTGTGTGACTTGGAGGGTAACTTGGATGGTGTGATGGTAGTCCCATGATCTTGCTGCTCTTGTCCTTCTCAGTGGTAAAGGTTATGGGGCTGGGAGATACAGTGAAAGTAAACTTGGTGAGTTGCTGCAGTGCATCCTGTTGACAGTACATACTGGAGCCACAGTGCACCAGTGATGCAGAGGTGGATATTAAGTCCAGTGACAACAGCGTCAATCAAGTGAAATGCTCTGTCCTGGTTGGTGTTGAGCTTCTTGACTGTTGCTGTAGCTGCGCCCATCCAGGTTAGTGTTTAGTATTCCATTACACTTTTGACTTGAGCCTTGAAGATAGTGGAGAGACTTTGAGGAGTCATGAGGTGAAGCACTCACCACAGCACCTTTTTTATAGCCACGATGTTGATATGGATGATACAGTTAAGCTTCAGGTCAATGGTAACCCCAGGATGTTGATGATGGGTGTCTTGGTTGTGGTGCTGCTGTTGAAGGTCAGGACAAAGTGGTAGGACCTTTTATTATTGAAGTTGGTAATTGTAATTGTGGTCTGAATGTTACCTGCCACTTGTCATCCCAAGCCTGGATGTTGTCCAGGTCCTGCTGTAGACTGCCATGGCCTGCTTCATTGTCAGAGGAGTTGTGAATGGAACTGAACACCATACAATTGTTAGCAAACAGGCTCATTCCTGACCTTATATGGAGGAACACCTGCACTGTTGTTCTGGGACTGTGATAATTGGTCTTGAATAACCGCGACCAGCTTTCTTTGCTTAGGTATAACTCCAGCCATTTGGAGGGGGTCCCCCTTGACCTCCATTGTTCCCAGATTTGCTAGGGCTCCTTGGTGCTATACTGGACTTCTTATGCTGCTGCATGGTAGCTTGGCCCGTCATCCTTTCTACCAAATGTGCAGGCATCAGAGGGGCCTGGCAGGAGTGTGCACACATCCTGCTAGCCTGAGAGACAGCATCATCTTCTATGTGCCTTCTGCCCATGCCCCTAGTAAGAGGCATTAACTCTTCACAGCCAATGATCTACAGGGACGCAGACCTAATGGTCCTTATGAGATCAACGAAGCACTGTTGAATGCTCATTTTTAACTGCCAAGTCTATCCAAAGCAAAACGGACAGTCCTTTCTAATCTGGCACCCCAGACTTCCTTGGCAACAGTCTGAGCATCCATGTAGGAATTTAGATGCTGAATTGTTGAGTATATTCAAGGCTGAGATCGATAGATTTTTGGACTCTAGGGGAATCAAGGGATATGGAGATCGGGTGGGAAAGTGGAGTTGAGGTTGAAGATCAGCCATGATCTTGTTGAATGGCGGAGCAGGCTCAAGGGGCCATATGGACTGCTCCTATTCCTAATTCTTATGACTGACCTTCATCGTCGCTGGGTCAAAATTCTGGAACTCCCTCCCTAACAGCACTATGGGAGTACCTTCACCACATGGACAGTAGCCTCTGCTGCAAATGTGCCTGGAGCTGTCACATGCTCCATTTTGGACTGCAGTGCTGTTAAATGGCCCTCCAATGGGCTGCTGGGGTCTTCTCTGTCCAAGCCAACCTCTGTAGCACACCAATGCACTGACACTTGATGTTCTACTAGCATCATTCTTTGAACTGCAAGGCTTGTAAGCTGGAGATCTCTGGCTCTTCAGCCAGTAGGGAATATCTCCTGACCCTCTAACCGACATCTCCCTGCTCATGTGGCCATCACCAGCTGCTCCTGCTCATTCCGTCTCTGTACTTGTCATCAAGTGCAATCCCCTCTTCCTCGTGCTCTACGTCCTGCAGGGAGCATGTCTCTGAGCTGGTACTTGGGAGGGAGAGAGCATGTATGGGTGGGTTCTGCAAAGTGTTACTAAATGCTGAGAGTCCTGCTTCTTGGTCTTCTACCACCACCCAAGTACCATGCAAAATTTTCTCACCGAGATATCTTCACAGCTCTCCTCCCTCAGCCTCTGCACCGAGTGACTTCTCATCCTTAGTGATTTCAAACTCCATCTCAACTCATCATGTCCTCTCTCCTCTAAGTTCACTGCCCCCCTATCCTCCCTTAATCTCTCCCTCCATATAAACTTGCCGACCCATAGTCACAGCCACCCCCTCAATCTTTCCATGTCAGGTGGCCTCTCTACTCCAATCGTGTCAATCACAGATAAGGCCATCTCTGATCACTTCCTTGTATCCCTCTCCCCTCACATCGCCCTTTGCCTTCCCAATCCCACATCCTTCTGTGTCCACCCCTGGAAGAAACTCTCCCCAAGTTACTTACAACTGCACTTTCAAATTCCCAACTGTCCAGCCTTTGGCTCTCCATTCACCTCAACAGTTCTGCAGCTACCGATCTGCTCAACTAGATCCTTGCCTCCACCTTTGATGCCCTGGTCCCCATTAAAACCATTACTCTCTCTCACCATGGTCGTTCCCCCATCTCCACTCCCTTAAATCCAGGGACGCAGACTTGAACATTTATGGTGGACCACTGGTTTAGCCATTCATTACCAGAAGGGTCCTCGACCCAAAACGTTGACTGTTTCTCTCTCCTCGATGCTGCCTGACCTGCTGAGTGTTTCCAGCATTTTCTGTTGTTATTTCAGATTTCCAGCATCTGCAGTATTTTGCTGTTGCATTACCAGATCTGGTTGGACCACATAAAGCATTATCGGGTCCCGCTCTCCTCTGCCAAAACTGCTCACTATTCCAGGATTATCCTGGAATGCAAAGACAACCCCCGGCTTCTCTTCTCCACTACAAACCGTCTTCTTAAACCCCTCTCCCCTGCCCCCGCCATCCTCACCTCCAACAAGTGTGAGCAGCTCATGGACTTCTTTATCACTAGGATTGAGACCATCTATTCAGCTGCCTCTGCCGTTTCCCTCCCTTCCCCTAGCCCACCAAGCCAAACTTCCACTAAGGTTCCCCCCTGCACTAGTCCGGAACTTTGACCTTTCTCTAGTTTCTTGCCTATCTCCCTTCATGCCCTTTCCGAGCTCACATAAGAACATAAGAAATAGGAGCAGGAGTCGGCCATTTGGCCCTTCGAGCCATTCAATAAGATCATGGCTGATCTTCTACCTCAACTCCACTTTCCTGCATTATCCCATATCCCTTGATTCCCTTAATATTCAAAAATCTATCAATCTCTGTCTTGAATATACTCAACAACTGAGCCTCCACAGCCCTCTGGGGTAGAGAATTCCAAAGATTCACCACCCTCTGAGTGAACAAATTTCTCCTCATCTCAGTCCTAAATGGCCGACCCCTTATTCTGAGACTGTGACCCCTGGTTCTAGACTCCCCAGCCAGGGGGGAAACATCCTCCCTGCATCTACCCTGTCAAGCCCTGTAAGAATTTTGTATGTTTCAATGAGATCACCTCTCATTCTTCTGAACTCTAGAGAATATAGGCCTAGTCTACTCAATCTCTCCTCATTGGACAATCCCCCCATCTCAGGAATCAGTCTGGTGAACCTTCGTTGCACTCCCTCTATGGCAAGTATATCCTAAGGAGACCAAAACTGTACACAATACTCCAGGTGTGGTCTCACCAAGGCCCTATATAATTGCAGTAAGACGTCTTTACTCTTATACTCAAATCCTCTTGTAATAAAGGCCAACATACCATTTGCTTTTCTAATTGCTTGCTGTTACCTGCATGTTAACTTTCAGTCCCTCTGAACACCAACATTTCCCAATCTCTCACCATTTAAAAAATACTCTGCTTTTCTATTTTTCCTACCAAAGTGGATAACTTCACATTTCTCCACATTATATTCCATTTGCCATGTTCTTACCCACTCACATAGCCTGTCTATATCCCCTTGAAGCCTCCTTGCATCCTCCTCAAATTACATTCCCACCCAGCTTTGTATCATCAGCAAACTTGGATATATTACATTTGGTCCCCTCATCCAAATCATTGATGTAGATTGTGAATAGCTGAGGCCCAAGCACTGATCCTTGCGGTACCCCACTAGTTACAGCCTGCCAACCCAAAAATTACCCGTTTATTCCTACTCTCTGTTTTCTGTCCGTTAACCAATCCTCAATCCATGCTAGTATATTACCCCCAATCCCATGAGCCCTAATTTTGTTTAATAACCTTGTCCATCAGATACCCCTCCTTTTCCCTCAACCCTATTCCCACTAAACTGCTGACCACCCAACTTCCGTTCCTGGCCCCCATGTTAGCTGATTTTGTTAATGGTTCTCTCTCCTCAGGTACTGTCCCTCTCTCCTTCAAATCTGCCACAATCACCCCCTGCTCAAAAAACCCACTATTGACCCCTCTGTCCTTTTTTTTATTCGTTCATGGGATGTGGGCGTCGCTGGCAAGGCCACCATTTGTTGCCCATCCCTAACTGCCCTTGAGAAGGTGGTGGTGAGCCGCCTTCTTGAACCACTGCAGTCCGTGTGATGAAGGTACTCCCATAGTGCTGTTAGGGAGGGAGTTCCAGGATTTTGACCCAACGACAATATATTCCCAAGTCAGGATGGTGTGTGACTTGGAGGGGAACTTGGAGGTGATGGTGTTCCTATACTCCTGCTGCCCTTGTCCTTCTAGGTGGTAGAGGTCGTGGGTTTGGGAGGTGCTATCGAAGAAGCCTTGGCGAGTTGCTGCAGTGCATCTTGTAGATGGTACACAGTGCAGCTGATGGTGCGATGGTGTGGGAGGGAGTGAATGTTTAAGGTGGTGGATGGGGTACCAATCAAGCAGGCTGCTTTGTCCTGGATGGGATCAAGCTTCTTGAGTGTTGTTGGAGCTGCACTCATCCAGGCAAGTGGACAGTATTCCATCACACTCCTGACTTGTGCCTTGTAGATGGTGGAAAGGCTTTGGGGAGTAAGGAGGTGAGACACTTGCTGCAGAATACCCAGCCTTTGACCTGCTCTTGTAGTATTTATGTGGCTGGTCCAGTTAAGTTTCTGGTCATTGGTGACCCCCAGGATGTTGATGCTGTCGAATGTCATGGGGCAGTGGTTAGACTCTCTTGTTGGAGATGGTCATTGCCTGGCACTCAGCCCAAGCCTGAATGTCGTCCAGGTTTTGCTGCATGTAGGCATGGGCTGTTTCATTATCTGAGGATTTGCAAATGGAACTGTGCAATCATCAGCGAACATCCCCACTTCTGATGGAGGGAAGGTCATTGATGAAGCAGCTGAAGATGGTTGGGCCAAGGACACTGCCCTGAGGAACTTCTACAGCGATGTCCTAGGGCTGAGATGATTAGCCTACAACAACCACAACCATCTTCCTTTGTGCTAGGTATGACTTCAGCCAGTGGAGTGTTTCCCGCCTGATTCCCATTGACCTCAATTTTACTCGATGCCACACTCGGTCAAATGTCAAATTGATGTCAAGGGTTGTCACTTTCACCTCACCTCACCTCTAGAATTCAGCTCCTTTGTCCATATTTGGACCAAGGCTGCTAGGTCAATGCCAGGTGGTCCGTCCATTTTTTTACTGTGGGTCTGGAATCACATATAAGCCAGACCAGGTAAGCATGGCAGATTTCCTCCCCACAGGGCATTAGTGAACCAAGTGGGCTTTTGTGACAATCGGGTAGTTTCATGGTCACCATTACTGATACTAGCTTTTTAATTTCCAGATTTATTTAATGAACTGAATTTAAATTCCTCAGCTGCCATGGTGAGATTTGAATTCATGTTCCTACCGATCATTAGTGCAGGCCTCTGGATTACTAGTCCAGCAACATTATCACTATGCTGCCGTGCTCTCCTTTCAAACTATTGCCCCCATCTCCAACCTCCCTTTCCTCTCCAAAGTCCTTGAATGTGTTGTTGTCTCCCAAATACATGCCGATCTTTCCCGCAACTCCATGTTTCACATCCTCCAATCAGGTTTCTGCACCGTCACAGCATTGAAACGGCCCTTATCAAAGTCACAAATAACAGCCTACGTGACCGCGACCATGGTAAACTATCCCTCTTCATCCTTCTTGACCTGTCTGCAGCCTTTGACACGGTTGATCAAAACATCCTCCGCCAACACCTCTTCTCCGTCGTCCAGCTGGGTGGGACGGCCCACATCTGGTTCCATTGTTACCTGTCCAGTCGTAGCCAGAGAATCACCTGCGGCTTCTCGTCCCGCTCTCACGCTGTTACCTCTGGAGCAATGTTCCCTCTAAGCTGCACTATGTTCTGCGCGGCCTGTTTCTTTCAATACACGGTCCCTTTAAATTTCTGTGCATGCGCGATACTTCCAATGGCAAAGCTTGTGAGCAGCCTGCGCGTGACCTTTCAGATTACTGCGCGGCCACGCCCGTGCGTAGCTCAGAGGGAACATTGCTCTGGAGTCCCCCAAGGAACTGTCCTTGGCCCCCTCTTATTTCTCATCTACATGCTGCCCCTCAGCGACATCATCTGGAAACACGTCAGGTTCCATATGTACGCTGATGACACACAGCTCTACCTCACTGCCACTTCTCTTGACTCCTCCATTGCCTTTGATTTGTCACATTGCTTATCCGAGATCCAGTATTGGATGGGCAGAAATTTCCTCCAATTAAATATTGGGAAGGCTAAAGCTATTGTCTTTGGTCCTTGCCACAAAATCCGTTCTCTAGGCACAGACTCCATCCCTCTCGCTGGCCACTGTCTGAGGCTGAACCAGACCGCTTGCAACCTAAGCATTCTATTTGACGCTGAGATGAGCTTCCTCTCCATCACCAAGATTGCCTACTTCCACCTCCGTAACATCGCCTGTCTCCACCCCTGCCTCAACTCACCTACTGCCGAAACCCTCATCTGTGCATTTGTTACCTATAGACTCGACTATTCCAATGCTCTCCTGGCCGGCCTTCCATCTTGCACTCTCCATAAACTTGAGCTCATTCAAAACTCTGCTGCCCGTATTCTAACTCGCACCAAGTCCTGTTCACCCTCGCTGACCTACATTGACTCCCGGTTAAGCAACGCCTCTATTTTAAAATTCTGATCCTTGTTTTCAAATCCCTCCATAACCTTGCCCCTCCCCATCTCTGTAGCCTCCTCTAGCCCTACAAGCCTCAGATCTCTGCGTTGCTCCAATTCTGGCCTCTTGTGCATCCACTATTTTCTTTGCTCCACCATTGGCGGTCGTGCCTTCAGCTGTGTGGGCCCTAAGCTCTGGAATACCCTCCCGAAGCCTCTCCCTCCCCCTTTAAGACACTCCTTAAAACCTTCCTCTTTGAATCCTGTCATAATATCTCCTTATGTGGCTTGATGTCAAATTTTGTTTGATAACGTTCCTGTGAAGCTCCTTGGGACGTTAGGAATAGGAAGAGAACAGGAATATAATGATGAATCCTCAGCTGGCATATACTCTCCTACTTCCCCATCGCCAACATTCTCAATGGCCTCCTTCCCCAAGATTTCCAGCATATCCTCTAGAAGTGTTTTATTATTTTTATTTGTGCTTAGTATGTAGGCAACACTGGCAAGGTATTCCTTGCTGCCCTGGAGGCATTGCGAATCAACTGCACAGTATGGAACTGGAGTCATGTATAGGCCAGACTGGGTAGGAGTGACAGGTTTCCTTCGCTGAAGGACATTAATGAACCAGTTAAATTTTTGTGAAAATCTGACAGCTTTCATGGTCAGTTTTCTAGTGCCATCCCACAAATTATTAGTTTTATTGTATTCAATTTCATAATTTACCATGATGAGACTTGAACTCACGCGTTCTGGGTTATTAGTCCAGCACCAAATCACTGTATCACCATGTCCCCTGCTCAGGGGGGCACTTAGCTGAATGACAAATTAGTAACTTGCAGTTATATTGTGCCTTTAATATAATGGCCCTGAAATTCGCCTCTCCGGCTTGCCGCGGGGGTAAGGATCGCGCGCGCACGCGCACTTACCTACCGCGCCTGCCATTGACCTCTGGGCCCACAGGAACTTCAGCTCCTGGGCCTACTCCAAGTGCTGGCGCGCAGTGCTTGCGAGTCCCAGGGGCGCAGTTAGTGCGATGCGTCCCCTGGGATCACGTGGGCCATGGAGAGCCAATGGCAGCAGACCATCTTTCATTCATAGATTTGACAGGAAGACCTGTCAAATCTATGAATTGAAATCGGCCCCAAAAGAACAGCTAAACTTCAAATAAATTTTTAAAAAACCATCACATTTATAAAATAACTATAGTTAAATAAATTAACTACCTTAAACAAAAATTTAAATACTTTTTAACAGTGCTAAAAATAAACTTACCTTTCTTTAAAGTATCTAAAAAAGATAAACCTGTTGAAATTTTTTTTAAATTATACTTAATTAACCACTTACCTTGTTGAAAACGGCTCCTGCGCCTCCTTTTTAAAAGCGTAGGTTCTTCAATACTTACCCTCCCGTAGAAACCTGAAAAAAAACCTAAGTTTGCTGCATGCGCGCAGCCTCTACCGCGCACGCGGTTCACCTATGAACCGCCCCCTTCACCAGACCGGAAGTTCCGGTTTCCCGCGCATGCGCAGTGCATGTAGGAAACCGGCACTTCAGGACGCCTTACGGGTGAGTACGCACTGTGTACTCACCCGGGAAGGGCCGAATTTTTGGCCCATAAAGCCTCACAGGGTGATTCAGACAATAGAAAGGCCAAGCAGTACTAGAAGATTTAATGGCGGTGACTGAAGCCATGGTCAAAGGGACAGGTACCTAAAAACAGCAATTGATGTGAACTGTAGCTAAATTCTCCAATGGTCCAGTTGTACTGCATTTATGGTGGTAGAGGGGCATCATCGTTTGGACTCCACCTACAACCAACAGACAGTGAAATGGGTGCAAATAGTGAGAACATTTGAAAGAGATGATCCTATAGGGCTCGCACTGCATTAGCTCTAACCTTAGCTATTGTCCATCTTAATTCATAGCTGACTATCCCTCCAGCTCTCAGTCTAATTATGGAAATTTTGCTTGCAGTCAGAAGTCAGATAACAGAGCTTTGGGCATTCTATCGCTGCAGATGGGACAAAAACATGACAGCCTGCTATTGGGCTCTGGGGTCTAATAGTTAAAGAGCACATTTGCTGCATCTCTTTCACATATTTGGTACCAACATTTGAGAATGATTTCCTATGTGTGCTATTTGTAACAAACATTCTTTCTAAACAGGTTTACTGTTTCATTGTACATAACAGAGAGGAAAGCTTCCTGCATCCTTACCTTTGAGTGGTCATGGAGAGGGTATATTGGTGCTGGAGTACAACTGAAAGGTAGGCAAGCAAAAATGGTAAGATTGCTGTGACCTTGTAACAAAGAGCACATGGGGAAACATCACTCCCCAACCTTGGCACTAAAATGCACAAAGGACATACAGATACCATCATAATCCTTGAATCATTATAAAAGTTCATGCATTTTCATAGTTTCTGGATTGATTAAGTGAATAGCAAACATATAGGCGCTAAATTCGGCTCCGTAGCGCTCGGTTTTACGGTGCTATGGGTGCCGATTTCGGGTCCAAAATGATGTCCAAGGAGTGCGTGCACACTTCTGATGAAGGCTGTGCCGGACGCCATTTTGGGTAAGTCATTAGTGCTGGCACTGGGAGCATGCGCCAGAAGTATAGAGTACGCAGATCGCGATGACAATCAGCGTGCAACATTGATTTGACGCCAGGGCTGCCATTTTCGATTTAAACGCTGGAGCTAACACCCTCTCTTAACTTCACATGCGTTCAGCAGCAGGAAGGAACCCCCACCAGCACTACTTAAAAGGATCATCACCTGCTTTCACGTTAGTTGCTGATTGATTTCTACTGGCTTTCGGTGAGTTTTTAGAGGAATTTCTTGGTTTAGTGTCTTATTTGAAGTTGCTGAAGTGTCCAGGGAGTGGTGTGGCAGGTTACTTCAAGGATTCTGCTCAGACCAGTTGTTCCCAGACATGGGTGCTGTAGATTGTATCCCGCTTGGCCTGCAGAATGACAGAATCAGCAGAGGCGACACAGAGGAGGACAAGCTGCTAGAAGACAGAGGGGTAGGAGAAGAACTCTCAGCAGGAGGCCATATCCACCCAGGGTCTTCAGGGAGCAAATCTCCTACCACAACCTCAGCGAGGAACAGTGTATCCGAGTCCTATGCAGCAGAACTCGTGTGCGACCTTGTCCTCTGGTGAGCTGGCACCTGAGCTACCCTCCCACCTGTGCTGGCTGCTACCCATTCATGTCTGGTGACTCACCATGTGCACATCCCGCCTGTATGCTACTCTCTAAAGTACGCGCAGTGTCACAATATGAGCTGGTGGCTGCGAGTGTGAAATCGAGTGATGGTGCTATGTCTGCAGCATCACTGCCTTCTTCCTCTTGCAGTTCCTGCTCATCCACCACTGCCTGGCCAGGTTGGAGTTCTTGACTATCTGAAAGGACAAAGGCACAAGTGTAGGGTTGTGGTTGGGGGGGGGGAAGGAGAATGGGAAAGCAAGAGGTGCATGATTACACCATCTGTAGCTTGTAAATCAAGAGATTGTGGGATGAGGGGGAAGTGGGATGTAGAAAGAGGATTCGGTATGAGGATACCATCATTTTGTAGTGTTTCGGCCGTGCCGTTCGCCATGGTTTCAGCGATGGTGGCTCCAAAGATCTCCAGCACCGTCTCCTCCATGGGGATTGGGTCATGTAGGCACGCCTGTCTTTTTGCGTGTAGCCCCCTACTACCTACGTTTATAAGTCATCTAGTCCTGTGCGATGGAAGTGTGGAAGTGAATGTAGTGCAATGTATTTGTGTAATATACCCATCATGGTTGAACAGCTGGCAGTGTGTGCAAGCTGTGAGATGTGGCTGTGAGGCTTACAGCAGTGCTAATTGTGTGAGGGTGAGGTAAAGCTATGAATGTGAGGGCCAAGTCATGATTGACCGACATGGTTGGTAGGTAAGTGATGGGGATGTGGTGCTCTGAGCAGTGTCTGCGGCCAGTGGGTCAGTTGTAAGGATATGGCATTTGATTTTGAATTGACTTGACTTGACCACTTGTGCGAGCTCATTGAACTTCTTGCAGCACTGCATCCGGGTCCTCGGGGCTACAGTGCTGGCATTGACCACAACGGCTATCTGCTCCCACTGCCTTTTCCGCATTTGCCTGGAGGGCCTCCTGGGCCCCTATGGGAACAGGACCTCTCTCCTCCTGCACCAAGACCTCCAGCGCTGCATCAGAGAACCTTGGAGCATGCTCTCTCCCCTGTTGTGCCATTGTACTTCTGCCTGATTAGTCTCTGTTCCCCAGCCAGTTCAATCACCTGCTGTAGCCAGAAATAGACTCCCTTTTAAGAGTTGCAGGCTGGCTTTAAGAACTGCAGGCTGGCTTTAATTGGTGCTCAGCCTCGCATGAACTTGGACCCCCTGCTGAGCGTGCAGCCACTCAGCAGCGTGTTTAGCGCTGGGCTGCACGCCACAATCATTCTAATTAGCAGGCAGCACAAAGTTTGCGTGCTGCCTGTATTACTTTGAACGGGCTCGGGTTGATCCTGCATCGCGATCCGGGTGCGATGCTTTAGCCCACAGAATCTATTAACAGGCACAAGGCTAACTCCATAATATTTAGAACACGAGCATCAGGATCCTTACTGAACTGGGATATTACTCTGCTTTAATATTTAAAATTCTCCAATGTCTAACACTAGTTATAGGGAGGAACAATTTCTACACTGCATGCACATTACTATTATTGGATACATAGAATATACAGCACAAAAACAGGCCTTTCAACCCAACTCGTCTGTGCTGGTGTTTATACTCCACACGAGTCTCCTCCCATTCCATCTGCCTCATCGCAGCCTATCAGCATATCTTTCTATTCCCTTTTCTTTCATGTATTCATCTAGTTTCCTGATGAAAGCATCAAAGCTATTTGCCTCAACGCTATTTGCCTCAACCATGTCTTGTGGTAGTGAGTTCTACATTTTAACCATTCTGAGTAAACAAAGTTCTCCTTATTTCCCTATTGGATTTATTAGTAATTATCTTATATTTATGGCCCCTAGTTTTGGATTTACCCACAAGAACATTAAAAAGAGCAGGAGTCGGCCATTCGGCCCCGCGAGCCTGCTCCACCATTCAATAAGTTCAGGGCTGATCTTCTACCTCAACTCCACTTTCCCGCCCTATCCCCAAGTCCCTTGGTTCCCTTAGTATCCAAAACTCTATCTTGAATATACTCAACGACTGAGCATCCACAGCTCTGGGGTAGAAAATTCCAAAGATTCCCAACCCTCTGAGTGAAGAAATTTCTCCTCATCTCAGTCCTAAATGGCCGACCCCTTATTCAGAGACTGTAACCCCTAGTTCTAGAATCTCCAGCCAGGGGAAACATCCTCCCAGCATTTACCCTGTCAAGCCCCATAAGAATTTTATACATTTCAATGAGATCACCTCTCATTTTTCCAAACTCTAGAGAATATAGGCCTCGTCTACTCAATCTCTCCTCACAGGACAATCCCTCCAACCCAGGAATCAGTCTAGTGAACCTTCGTTGCACTCCCTCTAAGGCAAGTATATCTTTCCTTTGGTAAGGAGACCAAAACTGTACACAGTACTCCAAGTGTAGTCTCACTAAGGCCTTATATAATTACAGTAAGACTTCTTTACTCTTATACTCAAATCCTTTTGGAATAAAGGCTAACATACCAGTTGCTTTCCTAATTGCTTGCTGTACCTGCATGTTAACTTTGTGATTTGTGTACAAGGACATGCAGGTCCCTCTGAATACCAACATTTCCTAATCTCTTACCATTTAAAAAATATTCTGCTTTTCTATTTTTCCTACCAAAGTGGATAACTTCACATTCCCCCACATTATATTCCATCTGCCATGTTCTTGCCCACTCACTTAACCTGTCCTATATCCCTTTGCAGCCTCTTTTCATCCTCCTCACAACATACTTTCCCACCTAGCTTCTAGCATTTTCTCTACTACTGATGTCAGGCTAGTCTAGAATTCAGTTTTCTCTCCCTCCTTTCTTGAATAGCGGAATTACATTTGCTACCTCCCAACCCGCGAGGACCATTCTGGAATCTAGGGAATTCTGGAAGATCAAAACCAATGCATCCACTATCTTTGTAGTCACCTCTTTTAAAACCCTAGGATGTAGGCCATCATGTCCAGGGGATTTGTCGGCTTTCAGACCCATTAATTTCTCCAGTACTATTTCTTTACTAATACTGATTTCTTTAAGTTCCTCATTCTCACTAGACCCTTGGTTCCCCACTATTTCCAGAATGTTTTTCGCGTCTTCTTCTGTGAAGACAGATACAAAGTGGAAACATTCTCTCCACATATAGACCCTATGAACTAGTAATGGGAGCAGAAAATTGTACGTAGATGACTTTAAAGAGACACAGATTATTAAAGGGAAATGTCATAAGGGCGAAAATACCCATGGGAGAAAAACTCTATAAAGGCACTGCGAACTGCTGGCAGCCTTTAACACAGCTGAAGGAGGAGGGCTAAGGGATGGGCAAGCTAAATGAAGTGAAAGGAAACCATATATGCAGGCACATGACTGCCATCAGATAATTGAGCAACACAGACCTTACCCTGTACTATTGGCTGCTGAAATGGAGGTGGTGCTGCATGAGAAGGGTAGCCCTATTTGCTGCTCCACAGTATTATCCATGTAGCAGCATTGTAGCATGCCTGGAAGGAGGTGGAAGCAGGTTTGAGGCTTCAACCAACCTGATACCGTTACTGGCTGTGCAAGACCTGCATATTGGCTGCAGTTGTCCTTGCTGACCCAGACTCTGAAGACAGTTCCCCAGATATTGCCAATGAGTCTGTTTCATGTAGTAACATGATATGCTGTGATTGGAATGCTTCCAAAGAACCATTCAGCATTACAGTCAGGCAAATGTTCACATACCGTAATTACACCACAGCCTCTGCACAGATTGCCTGTCAAAGTGAGCTTTGTGCACCTGTCTGCAGATGTATGGAGGAGGGAGCAAAGAATGGCACAGGGTATCTCTGGTGCCGCCTGATATCTCTCCACTCGGCCGCCTCTTTCCTTTTCCAAAATACCGAGGTGGGACAGTCTCAGTGGGGAATCCACTGGTGACAGTAATGGGGCTGGTTGGAGAAAAAAAAGCCAACAGAACAATTGGCACAGGAGAACCCAAGTCCCCTAACGTTTGAACTATTTCCAGTCTTCCTGCTTTTGTTAAAACAGTTCTAAGCCACAATTCACAACGCGAGTTGGAACAAGGAAAATTAAACACAAGAGGACTTGTGTTCACTGAATTGTAGGAAATGAGTTGTGTCCTAAATTATTTTGCAACTTTTGGAAATGTCCAAAACTGAAGTTGCACCTGACGAAATAGAAGCTACAAATGCCTTTAGGAAGTCCGAACGTCTGAGAACATTGGCCTAACTGGGCACCAAGATTGCTAGTTGCCTGGCTTAAGGAAGAATCATAGCAGTCGGGAAGGAACACCCAAATGGGGTGGAGGAAGTTCAAAGCACTAACACCCTTTAGACCAGCAGCAGTGTAAAAAGATCACACCAACATCTAGAAAACAAATGAGAATATATTTATTTATTGACAGACACACAACAATTAGACTTCGTACAGGAAAATGTGGAAGCCAATTGCTTATTGTTTGGCTAAAGCTAGTTTTACATCATAATTCATCTTAAAGATAAAGGAAACACAGGAGGTGACGAGATTATTTACAGTCAATGTGTGTTTATTCATCAGCTGCCATTGATGGCTTTTCTTCTGGTTTGTAGGTATGCGAATTAGAGCAGCCCTTTCCTCCATAATTCAGTGCGATTCATGGAACAAAACTTCCAGTTGTCGTAATTATAAATTTATAACAGCAGCAACCATTTTCAAGCACTATTGTCAGACTGTATAAAATCAAATACATCCAACCTATTTGCTTCCCATTTAAGAAAGACCTATACAGTGATTGTTTACACACACTAAGCATCCTTCATGGGATATACTCAATATTCAGTTATCCTTCTGGCGTTTAAAAACATTGGCCTAATATTTAATCAAAAATTATGATTTCTAAAATGTAAAAATATTGTATGGGATCACCAAGTTTTAATCTTTGAAATGTTAATAATTTATAGAAATTCAACTGCAGAATTGAGAGAGAGAGAAAAAGAAACATCACAATGAAAGTTAAAGTACACAAAGAGGCTGACTCTCTGGAGATTTACATGAGGGAAAACTAAATTAATAGCAAAAATGCCAAGTGACACTGCCTGTAAATAGCTGTCCTAGTAGTCACTCAGGATTTTTGACACGTACTAGGAAAGCTGGATTCCATAGCAACATCACCACTCTTTAGTAAACCAAATACTGCTCCAAAATGTATTTTTCATTGCAGTACACCAACAGTTGAACTAGTCAGATTCAGAGCACAGCTATCCTTCAAAACAGAATCCATGTCAGTGATCCTATTACTTGTTGAATATTGAAAAACAAAAAAAAACCTATGCCTTATGTTAATTGTGATGGATGGGACAATAGAAATTGGCAGGTGCTGATTTTGCAAGGAACTCATTAAGCTATGTAGATGTTATAAGTAACTAGAAAAGACACTTTCTATTCTTGGAAAGTAACGTTTGGTCACATAATATAAACTGAAGTCCAGAATTTCAGTTGGCTGGGGTTGAGTTGAGGATGGATAGTTTCCTTGATTACCTTTGGAGATCAGGGAGTATTTATGCAGAACTTTCAAGAGATTAAACAAATGACACAGTAGAATGTACATAGTCTGTGAAATCAATAGGCTTAATGGCTCGTTCTCATTCATGTTTTGTTTGATCAAGCCTAATGTCACCAATCCCAATTTCTCCTTTGGCTCGGCATCCATTTTTTTCTGATCACACCTCTGTTAAGCACCTTGGGACGTTTTTCTATGTTATAGGAGTTATAATAAATACAAGTTTTTGTTGTTCTTACTTTCGTTTGTTTTCAACTTTTAACAAAAATATGCATCCTATTTGAATTAAAATGTATTCTGTAATAAAAATGCATCAGTTTTAATGCCTGCTAAATTGAATGAGAAACTGGAGCCTTCCCAGAATAATCATCTTTTAACATTGAATACTAGTTCCCCTATGCAGCTTGATACAATTATCTTTTTCTGAGGGCTTTTCCCCATTAAAAAAAGTTTGCTTGTGATATTTCTTGGCCAAACGTAACTGATAGGCTAACCATTTATTGCGAACTCTCCTTAGGGTTTCATTTTTATGTCTTATGTATTTATTTTGGGAGGAAATGCACAAACAAAAAAATTTATATGTCTTCGCAACGAAGAACATTTAAAAATATTTTAATGTGAGGAAACTGGCAGGAATTCACTGGGCTCTGCAGATTGAGAGAAATTTTTACTAGCACCTCCGAAACGTCACTGGAATGAACGATTTACGAATAAACGTGAAAATGGCCTTCATATTAAATCAAAAACAGCATGAATGGATATGAATCAAAATACAGCACATATCCATAAACTGGGATAGACTTGCAACATGTCAGCAAATTTAATCAAATGACACGTTTATATTCAAGATATATTTAGTATCCAATACACAGTGCTAGCCACTCCCATTCATTAGGTTAGTTTTACCAGATCATTTATATTTGACTTTTTGCCATTGGTAATGTGCTAAATTAAAGATGAATAATATGTCAATGAAATCCAAAAGGAATTAATTTATTTCAAAAATAATTACCAGCTGCACCTGAAAAACTAGATACTGTTAGAGCCAACTACAAAATGGCAGTGTTCTGAACTTATATAATTTACATTTTATACTTACTGTGTGTCTACTACATCCTCACTACCATCTGTCCATTAGTGCAATTTGAACTTATTGAACCTCAAATGTTCATTTCATTGCTATTTTAAATTGCTAAGTGTTAATTTGTAGCTATTCAACAGGTTCAATAGATTCAGCCAACTCTTAGCCATAGGATTTCTATTGCCCCAGGCAACCAGCAAGTATACTACTAAACCACAGTATAAAGGTTAAAGTACAGTGGTTGCAATGTCAACAGTAACCTCATACAATATTAAATCTACAGTTACATGACTTGTGAAAGAAGTACTATTATCATATGTTGGTTAGTACATAGACCTGTACTCTGCACAGAACTGGCTATGGGAAACAACACTTAACTCCACAATCAGAAACAGAATGCATGTTAAACACAGTGAAGTTCAACAACAGATCTCCACATTGCCTGCGAATTAGACATACGTGGAACAGGGATCCTAGCAGAATTATAAAGTACAGGCATACTACACAATAATAAGCTCAAACTCATCATTTTCAACATGTCAGATATTCGTGCTACCATAATTTTAGTGAGAAGGTATAGTCTTACTGTAGCCAGTTGTTGAATCTTGTTGGCTACAGTTTAACCTCCCCCTGCAGATACAAAATGAGCAATCATAAAAGAGGTGATGCTGAAATTCATCTGCCAACTCAGAGTATGGCTTTGCACGATCCTTTATTCAAAATAAAAAAGGAGCTCCAGATTGAGAGATTAGTTGGCTGAGACAGATCATTGTATGGCAGATTTCACAGAAGGAAAAACATGTCCACAGACATAAAAATGTAAACATTGCTGAATTTGCCTTAAAGTAGTACATTCTTCTGTCCTGCTATTTACAGACTTACTTTCTATTATCAAAAGTACAAATGTACCCAACAGAAAAGTCTGAATCAAGCAATCATTTGACAAAAGAGAACATGAGCTCAACAGGTTTCAAGTTATAACATTTAAATAAATAAGATGTAGTGACAAACTCTTAAAATTGCTAACATTTGCTAAGAAATGCAAGTGACGTCTCATTAGTTAAGATCTAGTACAGTTTTTCAATTGTTCTATAGGATTCATTTGCATCCAGCAAGAATAAATATTGTACCATTTGAGCAGGATACCCCATCTGGTATTTCAGTAAAGGACAACATAGAAGGGACGCATTTCCCCTTTACTGTTCGGTTAAAATGCTATTGCTAGCTTTGGCTTTTCAGTTTATTCATAGTGAAGCCTATAAAAGGTGATGTCGTTGAAACTTCAGATTTCTGAAACACCAGTGTGTGCGTGTGGTCTCTTGTGGGAAGGCATCTATTTTTTCTACAGATTTGACTGGCTGTTACAAGATCCTTTCAACATTTTCTCTGTTATAAGATGTTTGCATGCTAAAGGTGTGTATTTTATCCTTGGATGAATTATCCAAGGGATTTTTACTGTCAGATAAGCATTTGTTTTACAAAGCTTTTGAAAATACCGTGAAATTCTCTCAGAATCAAAATGTTTCTGGAGCCTCCAGCTTTAAAAAAAATTAAGATAAAGCTTAAGGTGAGGGGAAATCTGAAGATGGCTAAAGAGAAGCAACAGATCCAGTTAGTTTTAACTATAATTTCAACAGTCTCATACTTTAAAATGTTAAGATTAGCAGGTAATTTGTACTACATCATACATGCCTTTACATATACCCACTTTAGTGCTCACCTTAAACATGGAAAATACCCTGACCTTTGAGATATACTATAGTGTATGCACTAGGTAAACTGGCACTCATCTGATACTTTACCCTTAGTGTATAATCTTAGTGCAAGGTGGATGTACAGCAATTGCTTGCTGTAAACTAGATGTGTAGGTACCTGTTGATCCATGGAGATACATTAGTGACAGACCAGCATGTACTTATTTGTTTAATGTATCTTTGTATGCATGTGTGGTGTAAGTATTGTACTGAGGTTACCTTTCAGTGTGTACTGCGAGGCAGATTTAATATTCCAAAACATCTTCGAGTTAATTTCCAAAAGAGTGGCAATTTGGATTTTATTTTAAATGAAACTGATCATTCTAGAAATATTAGAAACTAGAACTAAACACAGAAACATAGTAACTGCAACCTACTTTGAATTTCCTCATGTCAATTTTCAATGAATTGTTACTGTTTTGACTAATTTATTTTTTCACCCAAACTTTTTTTTTTTTTTTTTAAAAGCTTTTTTTCTTCCATATCCCCTGAAGGTATTGATTCCTAGCTGGATACAGTTCTACGGGCACTTTCTAATGTCCATACAATGACCTTTGACTGAATGCGCTTAGGCTAATCAACGACAGGGGGGCATCACTTGAGCCTGATCTTGCCCTCATCTAGGCCTGGAATTTCCTCCATGGATGCAACCTGGAAGTTAGACCCAAAAATGCGTCAATTCTGCCGATGTCAAGTTCTGCTCACATTTCCTGCCAATCGCATTACAATACGCCCGAATGTAAAAATAGGTGTAAATCAGCATAAACAATCATGGCCAAGGAAAGCGTCACACTCAACATGTATTCCTTCTTTAAACATAAAAATTAAAGTTTCAATTCATTCAACCAACATAAATGCACATTAGGCACAGAATGTTTAAGAACTTGCAACTGGGGTAGCTTTTCAATTTTTAATGTGACTTATGCCATAAAAATGCATTAAAAGAAACCAAAAATAGAGTAGGTCTCAGTGAGGATAACCTTTTTTTATATAAACGATCAAAAAATTGCAATAGAACACCAGAAAAATGACTGTTTCCTGCTGCGCCTGAAAATCTGGTCGTAATTTGAAGAGACCCTCTTAGCAAGCACAATCGCAGGAAACTTGTATCAGGCTCTGTATCTTGGGGGGTGGGACCAGTTTTATGGATGGAGATACGTCTGGGCAAAGTGATTGATATCCTGCTGTGAAAGATGGAGGAGATTTGGGCGTATTGCACTCAAGCACATAACTCACGCCCAAAATTCCTCGATCTTTTAAGCCAAGTAATTAGCTTGCGCCCAGGTTACGTGCGTCTCTGGGTGCAAATACGGAGGAAATTCAAGGCCCTGACGTCCACATGTGCACTTCCAGGAGGGGTCTCCATATAATGATCAGGGGAAAGGAACCCGAGTTGATCTTCCATTCCCAAACCCAGAGGCAATAAGGTAAAATGTACTGCCTGAACGGAGATCAACTAATTCAGTAAAGCCCAGGGGTTGAACCTGGGTGATTCTAGTCGGTATGGCTCAATTGCCCATTGGATAGAATCTGACCAAACTAATCAAACCAAGTAAAGAATTACATTTTTTATTTCTCTTAGTTAGATATGCAAACATAGAGATGTTCCAAGTTAATATAAGTGTTTGCAAAGTTTTTTTTTTAAGGTTAAAATATTGCTAACTAATTTTTTCCCAGGGGAGGGGGGATTATTTTAAAATCTTGAAGCTTTAATGAAGCAACAGGAGCAATTAGAGCACAAACTACTTTTAGTAACCTTGCAGGGATATATAATTAATCTTGAATTAAAACAAGTAAAGCTACTAGAAGCCAATTTTAAAAATATTTATTGTTAGGTGTTACAGCATCAGCAGTTGAGAATTCACAGATATTGTAATTTAGGAAAAATAGGCAAGAGTTTTACTTTAGAGGATGTTCTGTGCTTAAACACACTTGCATCATTAAAAATACATTAAATGTTAAATAATTTGTGTTCTAAATATAGCAGGTTAGGTTTCTTTGGCTCAGTTTCAATTGTGCCTTCCAACAACCACTACAGCATGAAGTGGGAAAAGCTTGCGTGTTTAGGAACGAGCGTCCTAACCTGATAAATGCTGCTACATGTAGAGCTTTTTTTTTTAAAATCACAAAGTAATCACCTCTTGTAGTTAGCAGGTTAAAGGTTAAATAATCCCTCTCAAAGCTGCTGTGCCCAAAAAAATTATTTACATTGAATCATTTATCAATAAGACCACAGTATCAAAAAATACAAGTAAAAATATCTGTAAAAGTATCCCACAGCTTGTTTATATAAAGATCTTTGTAGAACCCAAATTCTGCTCTGTGTACGTATATCGTCCCATCAGCCTTTTTATATTATTTTTTTAAGTTCCTTAGTTTTAACTATTCAAACTGCTTAGATTGTTATAGTACTATAGCAAATACCCATAGCTCTTAATTTCAGAAGTGTTTAAACACCAACAAGAATGAAAATAAGATGAAATATCATGGAAATAACAGGCAACACTCTGAGAAGCTACAGGGTTTCAGAAATAGTGGCAAAGATACCCATGCAACCAGGTAAGCAATTGAGTTAGAGAGGAGTTGAATACAGAGTCTGGGAAGATCCAGGAGTGGTTTCGGAAGGAACCAATGTACTCAAGCAATTTTAAGTGACTCAGAATGGAAAATAAACAGAGAAACTGAAAACCAAGAAAAGAAGCCTTAAATCTTACTATAGGCTTAGACATGACTGACAGGTGGGTGCTGCAGATTTATGTATTTACCATATGCAATAAAAAGAGTGCGCACTGAAACTGCACTGTGCGATATCAGTATACTCATTAATGCATTTGTATGAAATTTCTTTGTCCTCCGTTTTAGCCCATTACATTTTTTTTTACTTTAAAAAAAAGTTAACACCCATTAAAAGAATCGACAAAAGAATTTCATACGAACATACTAACGAGTTTACTAATCACACAGCCCGAGTTAACTCTCAGGATTGAAATATGTGAAAAATAAAATTGCAACTGACAAACTGTTTTCCTGCAGACGTATTTGGTTACCTCTAAAATGCGATAACGTTTTTGTTTTTAGCTAAATCCCCCATTTCTATTAGGCAGAATAACTTCATAGTTCAAATAGTAGTTCTCAAGAGGCCATATAGTACATATGCAAATGTTCTCCAACATTGCATGTTTTAAAAAAGTGGGTATTTCTAAAGGCAGAATATTATATTTATTATGGTCAGGGACACCATGGGTCAGGAAGTTGCTAGCAATCTTATCAGTGCAGAACCGTTTATTTTTGATTAACGTAAAAAAATTAAAGTTTTTTTTAAAAATCATTAATCTTTTCTTGAAGCTTTTGGTTCTTCTAGCTGCCCTTCAGAAGACCTTCTGATTCAACACTAATTGACTTAACCCTTTAAGCTCTTTTTCTGTACCTCAGTTGACCCAGTTTAAAAAAAAATCAGATCACGAAGCACCCATGTTGACACTTAACAGCACTCTTTACAGTCGAAATATGCAACGTATCACATATGTGACCACCTAAAGGAATGCCTTCTTTACTGCAGTATACAGACAATTTGAAACTCCAAAGGGTGATCTCACTGAGGTTTCATGAGCTCAAATGGATTAAACCAAGCTAATGAATACAGGCTGCCATTTTGAAGCACTCGATACATGTCACTGTGCCATGTGACTGATGCCCCTGAGCTGTGACCTCCAAGCATCCAGATCTAGTCGGCCTTCAGTGCTTTCCTGGTGCTGCTGCTCAAGTAGGCCTCATAGAAAAACTGGCAGAAAAGCACAAAGTAGCTGAGGTACATGAGGGAGGACCAGACAATGTTGTGCATGTGGGATGGGCACTGGCCCTGCTGCATCCACTCATACACCAAATAGTTAACAACGCAGCCCAACAGCATCTGGGTGATCTGTGTCATGGTGATGAACATGGCAAACTTGCGCGAAACTCTGAAGCCAGCAGCCCGCAAAGCGTAATAGGAATACATGACAGCGTGCACGCCATAGTTCATTGTCATAAACCACCCTCCTCCAGCCACCATGTCTTTGTAAGAGTACCAGGAGTAAAGCAGTACTGTGATGTGATGGTACCAGTGTAGGAAGATGAGCTTCTGCTTCCGCAGTATAATGAAGATTGTGTCTCCTGAAAAGACAAACAGAAATATTTTTGTAAAAAAGCTAATTTCATTGTGTAAAGGTTTATTTTTTTTTAATGTTTATATTGCAGTAGTTCCAAGATATTTAAAAAAAGCTCACTCCAGGAAAATTCTACATATTTTCAGTTCATTTAAAATAGGTTATAATCTGCTATCAACCACTACAAGTGGTTCAAGATTTACACTTTTGAGCAGGTTTATGAACTGACTTCCAAATGTTCATTGAGCGTACACTTCTAACCCTCTCAAAGTTTTCGTCTCTGCAGAAGTGCAATCACTAAGACATTCCTTAAATTAAAAGTACCGGCAGGGCATTTTTTACTTTAGAATTGACTACTGTCTGCTGTACACAAATGCTTGGTTGTGATATCACTTCCTTTTTTCCCCAATTTATAAAGGAGTTCAACAATAACTATTCTGCAAGTACCTGAGAATCTTAAGAGAAAAAGGGTTTTAAATTTTTTAAAAGGCATAACACTTTCCACAAATATTCATCAAGCAATAGTGCACGACTTAAATGGCTTATTAGCTTCTTAATTGCATTGAACTTGAGGGCTTTTTTTTTTAAGAATTTACAATGGGGGTTTGAAGGGAAGGTTTCACATAATTAAATGCAGATTAGACTGGAGACATCTGAAAATGGTTTATGCAGTTATGTATTTCTAGGGCTTCTTAAAATGTACAGCTCAAACCTCCTAGGCTTATTTGTTTACTTATTAATTACTGAATAAGTAATTACATTTAGCATTACATTCACTGTTGATAGTAGTGATCCAGTGGCAGCATACTTGGAAGCCTCTCCTGTTATGGCCCTGTGCCCCAATCAAATTTCATTCAAATGCCCGACTTCAGTTCCAAAGTTGGCAGCAAGTCTTGGAGTGCAAATACAAATCAGCTTTGATCGCCTCATTGTAAACTGCATGGAGATTCCAAGTATTCCCTGATGGCACTTACCAAGTGAAAAGAAAGTAGGCAACTGGGCTTTCAATTTTGAAATATAGTAGCCCAACAAACTTTTAAGCTCTCTGTGAAGTCGTTCGGATTAAATATAGAAAAACTGGCTTGGCAAACAAAAGCAAAATGACCTAAGCATGGAATGAGAAAGGCCACTTGACTCATCAAGCTCATTCCTTTCGCATACCAGGTAGAATCTAACACATCAGAAAATGCTGGAAATACTCAGGTCAGGCAGCATTGTGGAGAGAGAAACAGAGTTAATGTTTCAGGTCGATGACCCTTCGTCAAAACTCGAAAAAGTTGGAGAAGTAACAGATTTTTAAGCAAGTGTGGGGCAGGGAAAGGGGGGAGGGGAGGAAAGAACAAAGCAAAGATCTGAGATAGGATGGAAGGCAGGGGAGATCGAAAGACAAAAGGGACGATGGTGCAAGGCAAAGGAAGATGGTAATGGGACATTTAAGAAACAAAAGATGGATCTAGATGAGGTGTAAATGACAATGGCAGAATCATCAATAGCTGCCATGTGAGAGAGAAAAGAAAACATGGGGCCCGAGGTTATAGTATGAAATTGTTGAACTCGATGTAGAGTCCAGAAGGCTGTAAAGTGCCTAATCGAAAGATGAGCTTCGTTGGAACAGTTGCAAGAGGCAGAGGACGGAGAGGTCTGAGTGGGAGTGGAGCGGAGAATTAAAGTGACAGGCGACCGGAAGCTCAGGGTCACGCTTACGGACTGAACAGAGGTGTTCCGCAAAGCAGTCACCCAATCTGCGTTTGGTCTCCCCAATGTAGAGGAGACCGCATCATGAGCAGCAAATACAGTATACTAAATTGCAAGAAGTACAAGTAAATCGCTGTTTCACCTGGAAGGAGTGTTTGGGGCCCTGGACAGTGGGAAGGGAGGAGGTGAAAGGGCAGGTGTTGCATCTCCTGCGCTTGCACAGGAAGGTGTTGTGGGAAGGGGAAGGGGTGGATAGGGAGCGGTCCCTTCGGAATGCTGAAAGGGGAGGGGAAGGGAAGATGTGTTTGGTGGTGGGATCACGCTGGAGGTGGCGGAAATGGCGGAGGATGATCCGTTGAATGTGGAGGCTGGTGGGGTGAAAGGTACCATCTCCTTTCGCCTTGCACCATCATCCCTTTTGTCTTTCAATCTCTCCTGCCTTCCATCCGATCACAGTCCTTTCCTTTGTTCTTTCCTCCCCTCCCCCTTTCCCTGCCCCACACCTGCTTAAATACCTGTTACTTCTCCAACTTTTTCCAGTTCTGAAAGGGTCATCGACCTGAAACGTTAACTCTGTTTCTCTCTCTACGATGCTGCCTGACCTGCTGCGTGTTTCCAGCATTTTCTGTTGTTGTTTCAGGTTTCCAGCATCAGCAGTATTTTGCTATTGTATTAGAATCTAACACATCACTGACTCTATCCCACCCATTTCATCCACCAAAGCAAAGTTCTACATAAATACTCAATTTACAAAAGTAATTATGCAAAGCTCAAACCATTCAACCATCCTCACATTTCCCACTGTTCAACCTGCCTTGCTGATTCCAGACTTGTAATTACAACAACAATTTGCATTTATTTAGCACCATTAGCATAGAAAGAGGCCATGAAGGAAGTTAAACACAAAGATGAGAATTTTAAATTTGCGGAGTTGGGGCACTGGAAGCCAATGTAGGTCTGTGAAGACAAGGGTGATGGGTGAGTGGGACTTGGTGTGGGGAGCATAAGAGTTTACAGAGAGTGCAGCACGAGAGGCTGGCAAGGAGTACATTGGAATAGTCAAGTCTGAAGGTTTTTTTTTTATTCGTTTATGGGATGTGGGCGTCGCTGGCAAAGCCAGCATTTATTGCCCATTCCTAATTGCCCTTGAGAAGGTAGCGGTGAGCCGCTGCCTTGAACCGCTGCAGTCCGTGTGGTAAAGGTACTCCCACAGTGCTGTTTGGGAGGGAGTGCCAGGATTTTGACCCAGCGATGATGAAGGATCAGCGATATATTTCCAAGTCAGGATGGTGTGTTCCCAGGAGGGGAACTTGGAGGTGGTGGTGTTCCCATGCGCCTGTTGCCCTTGTCCTTCTAGGTGGAAGAGGTCGCGGGTTTGGGAGGTGCTGCCGAAGGAGCCTTGGCGAGTTGCTGCAGTGCGTCTTGTAGATGGTACACACTGCAGCCACGGTATGCCGGTGGTGGAGGGATTGAATGTTTAAGGTGGTGGATGGGGTGCCAATCAAGCGGGCTGCTTTGTCCTGGATGGTGTCGAGCTTCTTGAGTGTTGTTGGAGCTGCACTCATCCAGGCAAGTGGAGAGTATTCAATCACATTCCTGACTTGTGCCTTGTAGATGGTGGAAAGGCAGATTTAATATTTAAATAACTGAATTTAAATTCCCCAGCTGCCGTGGTGGGATTTGAACTCATGTCTATGGATCATTAGTCCAGGCCTTTGGATTACTAGTCCAGTAACATTGCCACTACTCTACCCTGCCTGTAGCAGTAGATGGGCTGAGGCAGGAGTGGAGCAGAGGTGGAATTAAGCGGTCTTTGTGTCTCAGCTCAGGGTTGGATAGTAGGTGGCAAACAGACTGGCTCAGACGGAGACAGTGGTCGGGAGCGGGATGGAATCGGTGGCGAGGGTACGGAATTTGTGGTGGGGGCTAAAGACGACGGTTTCGGGCTTAACAATGTTTTACTGGAGGAAGTTGTGGCTCATCCAAGACTGACGTTGGATAAGCCCGACAACACAGAGGCAGTGGAGGAATTGAGAGAGGTGGTGAAGACCTCGAGCCGGGTGTAGTGAGCATATAGTGGAAGCTGACCCCTGTCTGCGAATGATGTCGCCAAGGGTCAGCACGCAGATGAAATGAGGAAGGGGCCAAAGATAGATCCTTGAGGGACTCTAGAGAGAAGCCATTGCTGGAAATACTCTGGCTACGATCGTACAGGTAAGACTGGAAACTCACGAGGGCAGTCTCACTGAGCTGGATAATGGAGGAGAGGCATTGGAGGAAGATAGTATAGTCGACCGTTTCTAAAGGCTGCAGAGAGATCAAGAAAGAAGAAGAGGGATAATGTACCATGGTCACAGTCGCAGAGGATGTCACTTGTGACTTTGATTAGGGCCATTTCTGTGCTGGGGCAGAAATCTGGTTGGAGAGATTCAAGCAGGGAGTTATGGCAAAGATTGACACGGATTTGGGAAGCAACAACACGTTCAAGGACTTTCAAGAGGAACAGGAGATGGGGCGATAGTTTGTGAGGACAAAGGGATCAAGGATGACTTTAAGGAGCGGTTGATGATGGCAGTTCTAAAAGGGAGGGGGACAGTACCCGAGGTGAGCCATTTACAATGCCAGCTTGTCAGAAGTGTGGGTTCAAACTTAGTAATAAAGTCCATGAACCCCTTGCACTTGTTGAAGGCGAGAATGTAGGGGCGAGGAGAGGGGTTAAAGGAGATAAGTGCAAGGTAGTGCAGAAGAGGTCCAAGGTTATCTCCAGGATGCTCCTGGAGTAGTGGGTGGGTTTGGCAGGGAAGAGCGAATTCAGAAGAGAGAGGGCAAGGGGGGGCCGAGATGGAGTTGAAATCAGAGATGAGTCGTCACTCAGGGTAGAGGCTGAGACAAGAAAGATATCTCTAAGAAACTCAGTGGGGCATTGGTAAACAATAACAACTCTAAAGAAGGGAGAAGCAAGGTGAGTTGTTCAAAGGAGAAGTTATCGGAAGAGAAGGGGAAGAAACTAAGATGCAACAGTCATTGCCACTATGGCAGTTTGGGCGGGGCAGGTGGTAGAAAGTATAACCATGCGGCACAGGTTTGCTAAGGGGCAAGGTGTCACCACCCAGGAGCCAAGTTTTTGTCAAAGCAACTATCCACAGCAAGGTCTGATTAAAAAGTGAGTGGAGAATATGGAGGGAAATTTGAAGAGGGGCAGTGATCCGCTAGTAAGTTCAAGAAGGTAGCGATGGGTGGGGTGAATGGGATGGGAAGGCGGTTGGGTGAGGTTAACCCCAGTTGGGCAGGAAGGTCGGTAAAAGAGATAGTTGGGGTTGGTGCTTGTAAAGAAGCAGGGATGGGTGCCTCCCTTGACCATTCGCAGAGAGGGGGGCACAGAAGGTAGCTGTGAACTTATTCAAGAGGGATTCAAGCCTGGAATGGCAGCAGGAGAGTAGCAAAGCAGAGGAGTAATGATGTGTTGCGGTAGGAATTAAGGAAAATGAAAGTCGGTATGACTGGACAACGGGAAAGAGAGGAGACAGAGAAGGGCCACGAGGGGACGAGAAAAAGAAAGGGAGATAGAAGAAATGGCTTCAGGCCCAGTGCAAGCAACCTAAATGTGCACGCAATAAGGAATTCAAGTTACGGAGGCATGGCAGAGATTAAGAGAGACATCCCCTGGTCATAAACAGAGGACCTTCTACCTTACTCCAGGTGCTTTGTATCAGATGGATCAAATACTGTTACACTCAATATATTCATTACCTCACTGTTACAATATCAAAGTAATCAACCGTCAGCCCACAGTTGCAAAATTTCACTGGATTAACAACCTCGCCAAACACTAAAGCACTCCACAAAGCAAGGCTCACAAATTCAACAGGCGTTGTCCTTATTACATTTTTAATTGCAAATGTCCTATTTTCAACCCAATAATCTGCGTACACAAATGTGGCAAAAATTTCAAATATACACATGACACACAAGCAGTGACTGTGTGCCATTTATACAACTCCAATTAACAATAAAGACAAATGGGACTTGCCAACTGAGTCTGATAATGTAAACCAGCGCAGATCAAAGGACCTCTAAAATGGCACTGCCCTTCTCAATAATTAAAAATAAAGCCCATGAAAATGTTATAAAAGCTCAAAGAATTTTAGGAATGGGGATGACCACTAGGATCAGCAATCCTGTCAATATCTAACTTCACACCATATCCCTGAATCCCTTCTCTCCAACGAAGAATCATAGAAATATACAGCACAGGAGGCCATTCGGCCCATCGTGTCTGTGCCAGCCGAAAAAGAGCTATCTAGCCTAATCCCACTTTCCAGCTCTTGGTCTATAGCTCTGTAGATTACGGCACTTCAAGTGCATACCCAAGTACCTTTTAAATGCGGTAGGGGAGAAATTCAGTATCGCCCCATTTGGGGTGTAATTATCGGCCGGGCACAAAGTTTAGTGCCTGGCGCTAATTATCGCCTCCGACTGCAAACTTGGCTTCTATCGCCCCTGGAGGTGATTGGAGCGCTAAATCAGGCGCTACACACCTCTCTTAAGGCACTAACGCCGATGAGCGAGGCGCTAACTCAGAGCGCTGGCGAAGCTCATGTGATGTCAGTCAGCAATGGAACAGACACACTGGCGCCGGCCAGTTCTTAAAGGGGAGGATCGATCTTACTCTCCATCCACACCCTGCTCATTGCAGCCTTGAATCTCGGCCTGGAGAGACCTGTACATCAATTCTGCTGGAAAGAACAATGGAGAGAAACAGGGAAAGAGCTCAGAGAGCAGCCCCCATAGTTTCTTCTAAATCGATGCAAGGATGGTCAAATCAAAATGAACCTGCAAAGTGCTGCTCAGTACCCAAAACTCCTTCACACAGCGTTGAATCTCTCCAGAAGTCTCTCTCTCTCTCAATGCATGGTGCAAAAATGTTGCCGACAAAAAAAGGCAGAAAGCGTCCGCCTTTAAATAGCGCTCCCCCAGTCCCTTCCTGACTACAAAACGTTCCCCTCAACCTGTCGTTGCTAGCGGCAGGCGGTAAGGCAGGGGGCGCCACTCTATCCGGTCCGGGGCAATACCGGGGCGTTGCACGCTTGACTGACGTCACGATCTGCGGGCGCAGGAGATCGTGGCGGTAGTGTTTAGCGCCGCCGCAAAATGTCTGGTCAATTTCGCGAGCGCTGCAAACATTGCCGCGCCCGGGCGCTAGTTTCTTTGCGCCCCATTAGTGCCCTCTTAAGGCGCTAACGGGAGGCGCAAAGCAACCGAATTTTTCCCCGATGCGTTTCTGCCTCAACCACCCTCTCGGACACGGGGTTCCAGACTCTCACCACCCTCTGGGCGAAAAAAGTTCTCAACTCGCCTCTAATCCTTCTACCAATTACTTTAAATCTATGCCCCCTGGTTATTGACCTCTCTGCTAGGGGAATTAGGTCCTTCTTATCCACACTATCTAGGCCCCTCATAATTTTATACACCTCAATCAAGTCTTCCCCCAGCCTCCTCCGTTCCAAAGACAACAACCCCAGCCTATCCAATCTTTCCTCACAGCTAAAATTCTCCAGTCCTGGCAACATCCTCTTAAATCTCCTCTGTACCCTCTCTAGTGCAATCACATCTTTCCTGTAATGTGGTGACCAGAACTGCACGCAGTACTCTAGCTGTGGCTTAACTAGTGTTTTACACAGTTCAAGCATAACCTCCTTGCTCTTATAATTCTATGCCTCGGCTAATAAAGAAAAGTATCCCGTATGCCTTCTTAACCACCTTATCTATCTGTCCTGCTACTTTCAGGGATCTGTGGACATGCACTCCAAGGTCCCTCTAGTCCTCTACACTTCTTAGTGTCCTACCATTTATTGCGTATTCACTTGCCTTGTTAGCCCTTCCCAAATGCATTTCCTCACACTTCTCCGGATTGAATTCCATTTACCACTTTTCTGCCCACCTGACCAGTCCATTCTACACACCTGACCAGTAATAATGGTCTAAACTTTTTTTTAGCTACTATATTGTTCTGGCCCTTGGCAGATTAATGAAATGATTAAAATGGGAAACTGTCCTGCAGATATCATTTGTTTTTAAAAAAGAGAAACACCACAGCACTCCAGTCTTCATTACTATGAAAATGTACAGCAGTGTCCAGGCTTTTTTTTGGCCCTGAATGAAAAGCTATTGTAGCTGATGAACAGTTGGTTGAACTTTCAACACCATGACCACAGCTGCAGAAACAGAAGCAAAACTGTGCATTTCCATAAATCGGGTGTTTTCTCATTAAATGCAGTGCACAATTATTTCAACAAATGGGCCCTGTGAACATTACAAGTTAAAGCGTCCAATAAGGAAGGAAACAGAACTACATCAGAAGAAAGCAGTGTTCTTGCTAAAATTCATTTTTCTTTTTACATTGTGTTTTTCCCCCCTCAGATTTTTAGAAAAAAAACCATAACTCTGTCCATGGATAAAACCTGGTCAACGCAGGACTCAACTATGCATGTGATTAACCCACAGCTGGCAAGAGACTAATGGGCAGATGTGCCTCTTCTATACACATGAACAAAAAAATTCCAAACAGGGAGTTTCTTTTTGCGATGCTTCTAACCTGCTTTCCTCTTACGGATTGCTGGCTACTTCTATTCAAATGGTTTGTCCGGCATAAATGTTTTGCCAGCCAGGAGATTTACAAAGGGCTGTTCTCAGCACTGTTCTGCCATTGGTGAATAAAAATCTAAGTTACCAATTAGGAAGTAGGAATAAGAACAGATTTTTGCAAAGCAGCAGGGTCCTAAACACAACAAGTGAGTGGAGCATGAAAATGCAGCAGCCAGAAAAGTAGAACATGGAGGAGAGGGTTTAATGGGTTACCAGAAATCTGGAGGGCAGGAAATATTCCCACAGGGGTATTTAGTTGTCTTAATATCTGTTCTGTTTATTAGCAAATTCAAACAAAAAAAGTATAGTGTGGAAGGTTTACCTAGTGCGAATTACTTAATGACCATTTTCTACCATTTTTGGACCATAGGCTCTGCTTATAAGAACATAAGAAATAGGAGCAGGAATAGGCCACTCGGCCCCTCGAGCCTGCTCCGCCATTCACTAAGATCATGGCTGATCTTGGGCTCAAAGCCACTTCCCCGCCTGCTCCCCATAACCCTTCACTCCCTTATCTTGCAAAAATCTGTCTATCTCCACCTTAAATGTATTTAATGACCCAGCCTCCACAACTCTCTGGGGCAGAGATTTCCACAGATTTACGACAGAGAAGAAATTCCTCCTCATCTCTGTTCTAAAAGGGCGACCCTTTATTCTGAAACTATGCCCCCGAGTTCTAGATTTTCCCACAAGGGGAAACATTCTCTCTGCATCTACCTTGTCAAGCCCCCTCAGTATCTTATATGTTTCAATAAGATCACCTCTCATTCTTCTAAATTCCAATGAGTATAGGCCCAGCCTGCTCAACCTTTCTTCATAAGTCAACCTCCTCATCTCTGGAATTAACCTAGTGAATCGTTTCTGAACTGCCTCCAATGCAAGTATATCCTTCTTTAAATAAGGAGACCAAAACTGTATGCAGTACTCAAGGTGTGGTCTCACCAATACCCTGTATAGTTGTAGCAGGACTTCCCTGCTTTTATACTCCAACCCCCTTGAAATAAAGGCCAACATTCCATTTGCCTTTTTGATTACTTGCTGTACCTGCATGCTAACTTTTTGTGTTTCATGCACAAGGACCCCCAGGTCCCTCTGAACTGTAGCATTTTGTAATCTCTCTCCATTTAAATATCTGCGTTATCTTTATAACAAACTATTTTTTGTTTTTTTCTTGAGTGCATAAATAGGCCATCATAGTTTTAACAGATGACACCCAAAAAGATAAGGTGAAAAATGAATGCAGGTTTACCTGAATTCATTGAGATCAGATAAATCATTTGCTATCTGGAATCACCACAAAAACATTCCAGGGACGAATGTATATAATTCAGAATAGTGAAATAATGTATCATTGTGATTACAGTAATAGATTAAGGATATAATGGTACAATAGAACTTTTATACTACTTTAAAATACAGTACATGTCCTGAAGTTTTGGTAATAATTGAGAAAGTTTAAGGAACAAAATAACAGTTTTATTGCTAGTTTTCCTTTTAGAAACCAGAAATGAGAGAGCGACACACACACACACTCGAGCTCAGATAGAGAGAGAGAGAGAGAGAGAGAGAGAAGGAAATTAAAAGGACAGCTTCATTATTTTCTGCGAAGGGTGAACCAGTGCATGAGCAAGCGGAAAAAAAAGTGGGTTTACAAAAATTATTCCAGCGCTTTTGTATATTCTTCCAATAAAATTAGCTGTGCAAACACCTGTAAATGACAGCAAATTTAGAACAGAATTTGAAAAGGTGATACCAGTGCCAGAATGAATCTCTGTAAAGCCAGTTTGAGTCTGAAGCCTAAATATTCCTTCATTAACATAGTTTAGATCTGAATGGCTATAGACAGACTCAAATGGAAGCGTGCTGCTTGTTCAAAATTTTCTTAAGCCAGCTCACTAGCAAAGCTTCTGGCGGAGATTTGGGCAGGTGTTGCGCACAGACTAGTGATGGAGGCAAAAGACTGTGTGTCAATGAAATTTGAAGAGATGGACACAATTAAAGGAAAGCGTCAGAATATGATCAAAATTCTGAAAGCTGCAGGAAAGGCTTCTCAACACATTAGCAGTCTTTGCCAAGGCTGATGGGTCAGAAGATTGATAAAAGAGAGACAGAAATGAAGGAAAAAGACATCCAAGCTGTAGGCATGAGTCTGCAGGTAAATGATGGAGCGACCCAGCACTTAATCCCATTTGATGGCAGCTCAATTGGAGGTGGTGCTGCAGGAAGTGATTCCTCGGACGTTGGTCCTTTCTTCCACTCAACACCACCATTCCCATGGGTCAGCACTGCGGGTATGCCTGCAAGGAGATGAAGCCCACTTTCAGACTACAGACAGCCCTGACCATCAATGAATGTGCCAGCCACGTGCTGCATAGTAGCTGGAGGTATCCTTGCAGCAGGTGGCACTGCTCTGCATCTGGTTCACTACTGAGCCAGAGAAGATAGGTCATTGCCAGGTTGGTGGGCCAAGGCCTGAAAAAATGGTTGGTGGCACCTTGGGTGAAGCAAATCAGACTTACATTTGATCACGCTGGCATCCTGGTGTGCCAAATATTTTCCATGCAGAGCTACTGAAAGCATAGATTATAATTGGGCTACTTCTAAGGTACCATCAAACATCATGGTTAGTCAGATATTCATATAACTTCGTGAAGCCGTCGGTTTTGCTGTCCCAGCCTCCTTTGGAAAGCGCCTCCAACGTGGACTAATTGACTGCTAAAGCGAGGAATATTCACTTGTGTCTGTAGATGCTGGTACTGGCAGGTGGGCACAGAGCATCTTTCGTGCAGCCTGGGATCTCTCTGAAGGTCCTCCCCTTCTTCCTCAAAGCATGACAAATAGGTGGATTTTTAACCAGGAATATAAAGGGGGATTTTAAAAAAAATTAGCACAAAGACTCATGAAAACTTAAGTGCCAGCAGAACAAAAATTGTAAAACACCAAAAAGTGATTGAAATATGAAGGATTAAAGTTAATTATCTTGTTTCTTTAAGCCACCTATTCCTCAAAACCCTGGATACTCATTTCAACTGGATGTCCTTCAGACTCGACGCCCGGTGTGAAGGAATAAGCCATAAAACCTATTCAGAAAAATACACCATTCTATGAAAGAATTCTGGCCTTATTAAAACATGACAAACTGGGTTTGGAAATCTAGAAACCTAACTATGAAAAAGCTGTGAAAGCATTCTGGCTATAGAGATAAGATAGCTGTTGACACTGAATCAATAACCTTATTGAAACAGAAGGTTAAAGGCTCTGGCAGGCTGAACCCTTCGAAATGAAACAATGGTTCACCCTGGACAAGGTGTTCTAATTTTCACTTCTTAAAGAAGCACATAAAAGTAAGAAACATCTGCCTTCATAAAAATAACATCAAGTAAAAAACACACCTGCCGTAACACCGTTTTTTATGGTAAACTTAGAACACCTAGAGAAGAGACATAATTTTGTAATGCCATCCGCTGAGGTGACTAAGAATTGCAGGGGTCAGCAGAAAAATGACTAGAGATAATTAGCTTACATCAGCAGAAAACCTTAAAGGAAATACCACTGGAAAAGGGTATAAATATTGAACTCTCAAATGGGATAACAGACTCGCTTTAAAGGAGCAAAGCGATTCTCGGCTTCAGAGGCGGCTCTGTAAGTCTCCAACTCTTTGTACCTCTGGGATCAAAGGTATTTGATTTTGGTGGATATCCTGAATAGAACTTTAAGAACTGTAAAGCTGTAGCAAAGTTAAGATTTGAAAGTAAGGTTCTCTGATAATAGGATTGTAAGCTTTCTCTTTTTGGAACGGTCAATGTTGCGACTGACTCACCAACTGTAAACTGCCTGTCGGTTCTTTAATAAATCTATATATTTTTAGAATTGTCTCACATAAGACTTCTGTATCAAACTTGCAAACTCAATTTCTGTACACTCTTTGGTGAGGAGTTGCAGAATTCTGGGGGAGTTTTCCGGACCCTCATAATATCCGGAATGTTAGTCTAGCTAAACTTATTAAAAGTGCTATGCGGAGGACGTTAACATTTTCAGGTTGTTCCTTTCCTTTAGGGAGAGATAGTCCAGACCTTTAGACCCAATTAAGCGTCTTTTGGATTCGGCTACCTCAAACTTTCGTTGAAAGTGAATGTCTGAGAAATACGCCTGATCTGGGGTAGCCCTAAAGGGGCTAGGACTAGTAATTATCCCTTCACTGGCACATCCCAACACATTTAAATGAAGTACCCATCTGTTTGAGGCAGTAACTTTCAATGCTGCTGGTCCTACGTGCTAGAAACTATGCCGGGGTGGATACCCAGCAGGAAGGAACTCCTATGCATTTTTTTGAATACCAGCCACCCAGTTTAGATCGCAACAATAGGTGGCCGGCAATGGAAAATACAGGCCTAAATGTCCTTTTGGCTGGAGCAGGGTCATAGTAATTGAAGTAACCAAGAGCAGATCAAATACAGTGAAGGAACACTCAAGTTATAGTTGCAATAAACATCCTGGGGTTTGGTGCTGGGATGCGCCCACCCTTGACCTCTGGCACTGGCACAAAGAGGCACATATGCAATTGACGGACGGTACGCCTGGTCTGGGGGTGTGGGAACACCCATCTTGGGATCCCCCATTCCTGGCCATGACATATTATATATTAAAGCACAAAAATAAGGTTTTCAAGCAGCTTTAATGCTGTTGCAACCCAATCTTTACATTTTAAACTACAGCCTCTCAGGGACTGAGGTGGGGCAAGGCAGATAGGTGTTTCTAAGTTTGGAAAGAGATTGCCTACAGCACTGCAACCAAACAAACAGGACTAGACAGCAGCAGCTCTAGGTGGGTTGAGTAGCCTGTGATAATGCAGTGAATGATGTAGTTGCAATCATGATGTGGTTTATAATAGCTTTCACCCAGAATCTGGAATAAAGCCAAGTTATACCAATTTTGGCTGGACCACAATGAGCCTTTACCTTTTTTGTTTTCATTGTTCTATGATGAACACAAGAATGCCTTTAATACAGCGTGAACCAAACAGTGTTTGATTAATGTTAAACTGGTGCAGTGGCACAGTCCCAGTGACACTATTTCTATAAAACATGATTTTCACCACACAATTGGTCCAGAGCATGCAGCAAAAACAAACTTTCTTCCATACTCACCTAGCTCAGGTGCCTTGCTCAAGACAAATGCGTATGCCCAGAATTTGCTGATCGGTCCATTGTAGAAGCCTTGGTCACATACTGATTGTTTCAAGCCGCTGGTCGTCAGGATGTATACCATGTATGCTCCGGTACGGACAGCACCAATAATACTTTGAGGAAAGAAAGGACAACAAAATAATGTGGCATAATATTACTATAATGAAGATATTTAGCTATAGCAACCATATTTTTATTCAAAACTATGCAAATGAACACTTAGCAAACATGAATGCTACAGCAGAATTCAGAATTTTTTTTTTTTAAAGCAACTGTATTTTACAATTTTTGTATAATAAATGCACATTTTGTTTTATACTTTTGTGGATCTTGTGTATAATGATTTCCATACAACATGAAATTGAGCAAGACACTAATGCACACCAATTAGCTGCCTCAGACAAAGAGGCTCTGAAATGATTTTGAAACTGGCTGAAAGTCCACAGATTCAAGGCCCGTTTGAATTAAGCTCACAAGTCAATTCATTGATTTGGCTTTTCTATTCTTGCAGGTACTGATAGAAGGACTTCACTACACATTATCCTAGACATCTGAAACCAACTTTAGTCCCAGAATACAAGCAATGCCAAGTCTCGCAGTCTCTTGATTTTACATGCTCATTAAAAACATCACAACTTCACTGATTTTTGAAATTCTAAACCATGTCTGTGGTTGAATGTGCAGTTTTGTGCTACAATTTTAAAAAATATACAAAATTCACCCATTTCATTGGACTGGATTTTGCAAGTAATAATAACGGTGAGGCCATCAGCGCTCATCGTTATAAGAGTAAATCAAACAGCAACAGAAAACGCTGGAAAAACTCAGCAGGCCAGGCAACATCCATGGAGAGAGAAACAGAGTTAACGTTTCAGGTCGAAACCCTTCGTCAGAACTGAGAAAAAAGCAGGAAATGAAACAGATAAAAAAGCAAGGGGGAGGCAACTTCTGGCGTCCACACATGCGAAGTTAAACGAGGAAATCCGGAAGGATGCGCTGTTGTAGTTCTTGCCAATTGACTCGGCACTGAAATGACTTATCAGCATGAACTTGCTGTACCTGCCCACTAGTTCCACACTAAAAACAGCTGAAAAAGTTAGGGCTGGTGCATTCAGAATAAGTGAGTTTTTAAACGGCGTGATAAGTGATAATTACTGCTGAACAGCCTCTCTGGGCCTGAAAAATTAATTTTATTCGTGTGGAGTCTCATTCTCAAGAAAACTAATGTTAGAGATTTTTAAAAATGCAGCGCAGCGCTGGAAAAGATGCCGGATTAGAGGAAATCTACACTGAGAAGCCCGCGAAAATTGTGTGGGCAACTGTCAGCGAGGTGAATGGCGCGTGCCATTCCTTCGCCGCTGACAGCAAAATCTGGGCCATTATGAAAGTCACCCAATAAAGCAGGTAATCAGCAAGTCCAGCACTAACATTTGAACACCTCTTTCGTGAGAGAAGGGAAGAAGTGTGTTGGTGTTTGATGCACATTGCCCAATAATGTCAAACACAATGCATTCAAAAACCTGATAGCTCCACGCAACTCCTACGCGGCCTAACTTGCCTATGGTTGGACACAGTCATAAGATACAAGTTTTCAGCATTCTGGTTTTTATCTGGCATGCAGCTACAAATGGGAAAAGTTACACAAGCTGAAATTTAAAGTAAATTTAAAGTAAGGAAACAGATGATTGCCAATCATAGATTAACCAACCCGCTAGACCCATATACTACGCAGCAACCCTGCCCCCCCAAACAAGAGCAACAGACTGGCTCAGTGCAGAACCATCTTAAGTAAATTGTTTCATTTCACTTGCTTTGGACCCTTCCATGGAAAACAGAGAATTTTTTTGTTTACACAAGATCAAACGTATCACAGTAACTGGCAAAATGTTAAGATCAAAAGGTCCATAACCAGCACCAAGAGGCTGTTGCAAAAGTGAATAGGTTTTAGGATGTATATCCAGGACAATTAAATGTAAAACTAGAAACAGAATCCTTTCCTTTGTACAAGGCTTTAGTCGGGCTGCATCTAGAATTCTGTGCTTAGTTTGGTCTCCTCACATGGTGGGGCTATCGAGGACCTAGAAAAGGTTCAGAGGAGGATCGCACAATTGATATGTAGTTTAAGGCCACTTAGTTATCAGGGAAGGCTAAGAGAACTAGGGTTTTTACTTTGGATGGATTGATGGTGCATGTAGGTTGCACCATAGTGGGATGGGACAGGCTTGATAGACCAGCTGGTCCTTTCCTTTGCATGTTTGTTCATAATGTATAATATTTATACTACATTGTACGATGTGTTTTTTTTAAAAAAAACGGGCTCCTGGAGATACAGAATGTATATTGCAGACACTTCCGTTGCATGCCCCGTACTAAAATGATGCACAGCAGTCACTAAGAACGACAGCAGCACTTCTACCTGCGTATCTGCATGCTACTAAAGAAAAGCAGGAACTATACAATGCAAAAAAAAAGTATTGTCTTTATTTGAGTCAATAAACTTGACCTAAATTAGTGTAGAAATGGCAAGTCATATTTCTATTTCCAGATGATTACATCTAGTTATGTGTTGAGAGAAAGAGATGGTTTAAGCAAAATAATGCTACACAAATAAGCCTAAAACATGCATTGGGTTGTAGCTACTGTTAATGTAAGCATTATAGATTCTAGCTACGTATTTATAGCATCAAAATGAACTGCTTACCCCAGCAGTCTGTTTTGTGAGACACATCAGCTGGGATTCTAGAAGCAAGGTAACAGCATATTACTGTACAATGGTATCCTTGCAATATAACTCATTTATATATAAAAACCTGTGTGGTACTATAAATATACTATAATATTCACAGGGGTGGAATTTATCACAATGGCATTGCCCACCATATCAATTAGGCAGTGGTGGCTAAATAAACGACAAATTTATTACTTTACAGCAGAAATATGTTGTACTTGCTGATTTTTATTGGTTTGAAAAATTTGAATCTACTTGTGTCAGTGCATGTTTAGCCTTCCACAAAAGTTTTCTGTGAGGGCAGTGGGATTATTTTTTGGAACTGTAAATTCAAGCCCTGATACAGCATGGAAGAGATTTAAAGTTATAAAAAAATGTTGAGGCAAAAATTAAGTACAAGCTCAACAGGGAGAAAACGGCTTTGATAAATAAACTATCATGCAAATGTCAGGTTGACAACAGAGGCAAAAGAATTGCCTATCATATTACTTTACTTTCTGTATGTTGAAACAAATTGTGTGCTGTCTTAGTTATAAATACTGTGCATTAGTGTACCCCATGAAAATGAGACATGCTTCAGGCGAGTACCTACATAAATTTATTTTTTTCAGTACCCTTACAGAATATACTATATCCAAAGTCTCCCTTCCAAATACAATAGAACCATACTTAATTATCATCTGTTGAAAATACAATGCACTTAAATGGAATCTACTGACCTTTGACCTATAAATTCACGCCACAACCAACCAGCCAATTTGCCACGGAATGTAGTGGGAATTCCTAAAATTCTCAGAAGCAACTAGACGATGATAAGATAATAGCTCCACAATTGGTTTGTATAGGCGTTTTCAATTATATTGTAAATCTAGTCTGGCTGCATTCAAACAACTTCTCCCATGCTGTACAATGCTCATACAGACAATCGTTGCGTTTCCTTCTGCACCAGAGTTATTGAGCTTCAAACAATTTAATCTATAGGCTACAAAATATGATGTTCAACCTTCATGGAGCTTCTAGTCTAGATTCTGAAGTATATGCTCAATTTGCTTTATTTCAGATCAGACTTTGTTACTAAGGGAACAAAAAAGTTATGTATTCATGTGCCCTATGGGCTATGAACACAAGTTGCAAAACAATAATAGACACACACGCCAGTACAAATAAGTAGTATAAAAGTTTGGTTATTGTTGTGATGTTTGTTAAACAGTATTAAAATATTCAAGTTAATAACTAAATTGTGTGAACTTTGTTAGACTAAGATTAATTCCTTTAATAGTTAAAATTGGTCCAAAGTAAATGGATACAGCAAATCGAAGCATCAGGAGAAAATATAAAAGGTACATAGCACCTTTCACAGGGAGCTTGGGTTATTTACGAAAAAGAAAATACTCTCGAGCAGAGCCAAGTTAATTCTAAGATGATTGAAATGCTTCCCTACACAAAACCCTTTCCGACAACATGTGTGAGGAAAGGGAAGTTGGAGATGGGATGGTAGTTTGCAAGGACCATACTTAATTATCATCTGTTGAAAATACATAAGTATGGTTCGCTAAGGTTGAGACCATCCGTTCAGCTGCCTCTGCCACTTCCCTTCCTTCCCCTAGCCCACCGGGCCAAACTTCCTCGAAGGTTCCCCCTGCCCTAGCCCTGAACTCACATCTTTCTCCGGTTTCTCGCCGATCTCCCCTCATGACCACTCCGCGCTCATCTTGTCCACGAGACCCACTTCCTGCTCCCTTGACCCTATTCCACCAAACTGCTGACCATCCATTTTCCTTTTCTGGCTCCCATGTTAGCTGACATTGTTAATGGTTCTCTCTCCTCAGGTACTGTCCCCCTCTCCCTCAAATCTGCCGTCATCACCCCTCTCCTTAAAAAAAAACAACCCTTGACCCCTCCGTCCTTGCAAACTACCACCCCATCTCCAACCTCCCTTTCCGCGCCAAAGTTCTTGAACGTGTTGTCGCCTCCCAAATCCGTGACTATCTTTCCCACAACTCCATGTTTGAATCCCTCCAATCAGGTTTCCGCCCCTGTCACAGTACCGAAACGGCTTTCATCAAAGTCACAAATGACATCCTTTGTGACTGTGATGAAGGTAAACTATCCCTCCTCGTCCTTCTTGACTTGTCGGCAGCCTTTGACACGGTTGACCACTCCATCTTTCTCCAACGCCTCTCCACCGTCGTCCAGCTGGGTGGGACTGCACTCGCCTGGTTCCGTTCTTATCTATCTAAGCGTAGCCAGAGAATCACCTGCAATGGCTTCTCTTCCCGCATCATTACCTCTGGTGTTCCCCCACCCCCCCCCCCAATCCCAAGGATCTATCCTTGGCCCCCTCCTATTTCTCATCTACATGCTGCCCCTTGCTGACATCATCCAAAAACACAGCATCAGTTTCCACATGTATGGTGATGACACCCAGCTCTACTTCACCACCACTTCTCTCCACAGTCTCTAAATTGTCAGACTGCTTGTCCAACACCCAGTTCTGGATGAGCAGAAATTTTCTCCAATTAAATATCGGGAAGACCGAAGCCATTGTTTTCGGTCCCCGCCACAAATTCTGTTCCCTAGCCACTGACTCCATCCCTCTCCCTAACATCTGTCTGAAGCTGAACCAGACTGTTCGCAACCTTGGTGCCATTTGACCCGGAAATGAGCTTCCGGCCACATATCCGCGGCCTAACTAAGACCGCCTTTTTCCACCTCCGCAACATCGCCCGTCTCCGCCCCGCCTCAGCTCATCCGCTGCTGAAACCCTCATCCATGCCTTTGTTACCTCTAGACTTGACTATTCCAACACACTCCTGGCTGGCCTCCCACATTATACCCTACGTAAACTTGAGGTCATCCAAAACTCGGCTGCCCATGTCCTAACTCGCACCAAGTCCCGTTCACCCATCACCCCTGCGCTCGCTGACCTACATTTAACCTACGGTTAAGCAACGCCTCAATTTCAAAATTCTCATCCTTTTTTTCAAATCTCTCCATGGCCTTTCCCCTCCCTATCTCTAATCTCCTTCAGCCCCACACCCCCCCCCCGCCGAGATATCTGTGCTTCTCTAATTCTGCCCTCTTGAGCATTCCTGATTATAATCGCTCAACCATTGGTGGCCGTGCCTTCTGTTGCCTAGGCCCTAAGCTCTGGAATTCCCTGCCTAAACCTTTCCGCCTCTCTATCCTTCTTTAAGACGCTCCTTAAAACCTACCTCTTTGACCAAGCTTTTGGTCATCTGCCCTAATTTCTTATGTGGCTCAGTGTCAAATTTTTTGTCTTATAATACTCCTGTGAAGCGCCGTGGGATATTTTACTACATTAAAGGCACTATATAAATACAACTTGTTGCTGTTGAATGCAAATTATGATAAAACCTAGAGATAAAAAACATAGATCAACAGCTTAGTCCATGGATAATTCTCATTCCTTTTCACGCTATAAAACCCGTCAATGAAATCACTATGCAAATAAGTCCCTTTGGCCGACGATCAAACCTTCAGCCCAATGATTAGTAAACAACAAATTATTTATTGCTTTGCTACTTCTAAGTTGGGCACATTAGACAGAAAGCACAATTATTACAGAGGATATAAAAAAAAACCCTAATTAAAGCAGCACAATTGCACGAACTCACAATTTATGTGATTCAGTAACAGTAATAGTTGGCACTTGACCAATCAGGTACACCATTTAAAAATGATATTTCAATGACACTTTTGATGCAATTACTGGTTAAATATTATTTCTTGGCTCACAGGAATCTGGGTAAGCGAAAGGAAATTAGTGGCAAGCATTAGCCTTTAGACTGCTAGCAGGTGCAGGGACATTCCAGTCGCCCTGGGGTTAGACCAGTTTTGTTTTCAATTCACACACACTGATCTGAAACAAAATGCATTAAATTACATAGAAATAACAACACGCAAACAGGCCATTTAGCCCAACCAGTCTGTGTTGGTGTTTATGCTTCACATGAGCAGTAGTTCTAATCGCACGTGCCTGTTCTGTTCCCATATCCCTTTATTAAACCTATTCTTAAATGTTGACACAGTCTCTGCTTCAATCACTATCTCTAGTAGTGCATTCCACAGTCTCAACCCTTTTTGTAAAAAATCTCTCATGCTCTCTGTCCTAAACCTCTTGCATTTAATCTTATATCAAGGTGTCAGCCTTGGCTCAGTGGTAGCAGTCTCGCCTGAGTCAGTAAGTCAAGCCCCACTCCAGATACTTGAGCACATGATTTAAGCTGGCACTCCAGTGCAGTACTGAAGGAGTGTTGCACTGTCGGAGCTGCTGTCTTTTGGATGAAATGTTAAACCGAGGCCCTGTCTGGTCTCATAGGTGGACGTAAAAGATCCCATGGCACTATTTGCAGAATAGCAGGAGAGTTATCCCTCGTGTCCTGGCCAATATTTATCCCTCAATCAACATCACTAAAACCAGATTATCTGATCATTGCAGTTTGTGGGAGCTTGCTGTACACCAAATGGCTGCTGCATTGCCCCACATTACATCAGTGACTATACTTCAAAAAGTACTTCCTTGGCTTTAAAGCGCTTTGGGATGTCACGAAGTTGTGAAAGGAGCTATATAAATACAAGTGGAGAGAGAAACAGAGTTAACGTTTCAGGTCTGGGACCCTTCATCAGAACTGATGAAGTTCTGCTGAAGGGTCCCAGACCTGAAACGTTAACTCTGTTTCTCTCTCCACAGATGCTGCCTGGCCTGCTGAGTGTTTCTAGCATGTCCTGTTGATATTTCAGATTTCCAGCATCCGCAGTATTTTGCTATTGTATATAAATACAAGTCCCTCCTTTCTTATATCCATGTCCCCTATTTCTGGACCTCAATCACTGGAAACAATCTGTTTCTATTGTACTCTGTCCCATCCCTTCATAATTTTCAAAATACCTCATCAAATTACTCTGCAATCTCCTCTGATCAAATAAAAATAGCCCTAACTTTTCAAATCTTCCTTTGTATTTCCTCATACTAGCAGCATCCTGGTGAATCTGCACTGTACCCTCTCTATTGCCTCAAGATTCTTCCCGTAATGTGGAGTCCAAAACTGCAGTGCACAAACTGTGGTCTTACGAAGGTATTCACTATTATACTTCAACTTTTATGTTCCATACCTCTTGCCATAAAACCAAATGTTCCATTAACTATTTTTAATAGCCTTATCCACTTGAGGTTCTGTTTTTAATGTCTTGTAAACCTGAACTCCCAAATCCCTCTGCTCTTCCATATCACCCAGCCTTTCTCTATTCAACTTATAATTTTTTTAAACCAAAATGTATCGCCTCAAATTTTCTCACATTGAATTCCATCTGCCACTTTTTTTTGCCCACTCCACCATCTCATCAATACTCTTGTGGCTTGTTTGGTGCTCAGAATATTTGCTATGCCTACTGTTTTAGTATTGTCTGCCTCTAGTCATATATCCAAACTATTGATTTACACTGTAATCACAAGAGGTCCCTCCCAGGACAGAACCCTGAGGGACATCGCTACCCACTTCCAGCCATTTTGTCAAACCACCCTCATCTCTTACTCATTGTTCGCTCCATTTTCACCAGTTTTTAATCCAATATTCTATCCATCTCCTAATTCCATACCCCTTAATCTTCTCCAATAGTGTCCTATGTGATACTCTGCCAAAGGCTTTCTCAAAGGCCATGTACACTGCATCCACTGCATTCCCCCATCCACCAAATCTGTCACCTTCTCAAAGAACTAGCAGCTTTGTCAAGCATGATCTTCCTTCCAGAAACCTGTGTTGACTGCTTCTAATTATTTTCTTTTCATCTAGATATTTAGTAATGTCTACCGTTAAAGATTCTAAAACTCTCTCCATCATAGATGATAAACTAACAGGCATGTAATTACCCAGGTTAGCTCAGTCTCCCTTTCTGAAAATGGGCATTACACTGGCCACTCAAGTAATTTGGCACACATTCACTCAACAGAACTCAAATATAACTTAAGGACAAGCCCCATTTCTTCCTTCATTTCCCTCAAGATCCTTGAATGTATCCCATCAGGACCCAGTACTTTGTCCTCCTTCAGATCAACTAATTTACAGTATCTAATATTTTCCTTTTATTTATTATAATAGCTCTCTTCTCACTTTTAACCAATTCAGGATTTTCCTCCCCAATTCTCTCCCTCTTCTATTTTTAACTTTGCTCTTTTATGAACACCGAAGCCAAGTACTTTCCACTTATCCTCTACTAACTCACTTTCCCACCTCACATTTAACAATGTTAGTCAGAATGCAACTCAAATTTCCATTCGAAAAATATAACTCCCATTACAAAATTAGCCATTAATTTTTTTTTTTAAATAAATGAAATATTGGAAACGTTTTACTTCTGCCCGCCACGTCTTCCTATTCCCCCCATTCTTTCCCCCTTCTATTTTTAAACTTTGCTATTTTTTCAATAACTCAAATAATGTCTAGTCTAACAACTGTAGAAAATGTCTTCAGAAAAATAACTTTTCTGTATTTCCAGGGTTCTGCTGTACATTTTGAAGGTGTGATTCATATTTGAGAAATCTGCTTCCGATTGGCTGAAAATCTGTTGGGGGGGGGGGGGGGGGGGGTGAAGCATTCATAAAATATTCACTGCTTGGGATTGGGACTCTCGCTCAGTAGTGAGTATTCTGGTATAAAGTGTCAGACAGAGACATACTACTGAAGGATAAATGATCACCCTCTAGCCCAAATATGCTTAGATGAGAGATGTGTGTGGAACAATTTTAGCATCCTTAACAGCCTGATCTGGGTGAATGGTGAAACGATCAAGCTTTTTTGATTCTTGCTCTTAAAAACAAAACCAGTTACCCAATGGCAAGAAGCAATGGTGCTATGCAGTAGTAAGACTTAGGTTTAAACTTTATTCCCCACATGGCAAATTCCCAATCTCAGCCAGAGCCACTTGGAGTGCTTCACATTATAGAGTAATGGAAAAATATAGGAACAGGAGTAGGCCATTTAGCCCCTAGAGCCTCTTCCGCCATTCATGTGACCTAACTCCATATACCCACCTTTTCCCCCATATCCCTTAGTCATAGAGCACAGAAAGAGGCCCTTCGGCCCATCGTGTCTACGCTGGCCATCAAGCCCCATCTATTCTAATCCCATTTTCCAGCACTTGGTCCGTAGCCTTGTATGCTATGGCGTTTCAAGTGCTCATCTAAATGCTTCTTGAATGTTGTGAGGGTTCCTGCCTCTACCACCCTTTCAGGCAGTGAGTTCCAGATTCCAACCACCCTCTGGGTGAAAAAGTTTTTCCTCAAATCCCCTCTAAACCTCCTGCCCCTTACCTTGAATCTATGCCCCCTGGTTATTGACCCCTCTACTAAGGGGAAAAGTTCCTTTCTATCTACCCTATCTATGCCCCTCATAATTTTGTACACCTCAATCAGGTCCCCCCTCAGCCTTCTCTGCTCTGAGGAAAATAACCCCAGCCTGTCCAGTCTCTCTTCATAGCTGAAGCGCTCCAGCCCAGGTAACATCCTGGTGAATCTCCTCTGCACCCTCTCCAATGCAATCACATCCTTCCTATAGTGTGGCGACCAGAACTGCACACAGTAGTCCAGCTGTGGCCTAACTAGCGTTTTGTACAGCTCCATCATAACCTCCCTGCTCTTATATTCTAAGCCTCGGCTAATGAAGGCAAGTATCCCATATGCCTTTTTAACCACCTTATCTACCTGTCCTGCTGCCTTCAGGGATCTATGTACATGCACACCAAGGTCCCTCTGATCCTGTGTCCTTCCTAGGGTCCTACCATTCATTGTGTATTCCCTTGCCTTGTTAGTCCTCCCAAAATGCATCACCTCACACTTTTCAGGGTTAAATTCCATTTGCCACTGTTCTGCCCATCTGACCAACCCGCCTATATCGTCCTGTAGCCTGAGGCTTCCCGCCTCGCTATTTACCACTCCACCAATTTTCGTGTCATCTGCGAACTTACTGATCATACCTCCTACATTCATATCTAAATCATTAATGTACACTACAAACAGCAAAGGACCCAGCACCAATCCCTGCGGTACACCGCTGGACACAGGCTTTGTCAGAAAAACAACCTTCGACCATCACCCTCTGCCTCCTGCCACTAAGCCAATTTTGGATCCAATGTGCCAAATTGCCCTGGATCCCATAGGCTCTTACCTTCTTGACCAGTCTCCCATGCGGGACTTTGTCAAAAGCCTTACTGAAGTCCATGTAGACTACATCAACTGCGCTACCCTCATCCACGCACCTAGTCACCCTCTCGAAAAATTCAATCAAATTGGTTAGACATGATCTCCCCCTGACAAAGCTATGCTGACTATCCTTGATTAATCCTTGCCTCTCCAAGTGGAGACTAATTCTGTCCCTCAGAATTTTTTCCAATAATTTCCCTATCACTGATGTTAGGCTCACTGGCCTGTAATTCCCTGATTTATCCCTACTACCCTTCTTGAATAATGGTACTACGTTAGCTGTCCTCCAGTCCTCTGGCACCTCCCCTGTGGCCAGAGAGGATCTGAAAATTTGTGTCAGAGCCCCTGCAATCTCCTCCCTTGCCTCACACAGCAGCCTGGGATACATCTCATCTGGGCCTGGGGATTTATCCACTTTTAAGCCCGCTAAAACCGCTAGTACCTCCTCCCTCTCAATACTAAGTTGTTCAAGTATATCACAATCCCCCCTGCCTGATTTCTATGCCTACATCATCCTTCTCCATAGTGAATACAGATGCAAAATATTCATTCAGAACCTCACCCACATCTTCCGGCTCTACACACAGATTGCCACTTTGGTCCCTAATGGGCCCTACTCTTTCCCTGGTTATCCTCTTGCCCTTAATATACTTATAAAACACCTTGGGATTTTCCTTTATTTTGCCCGCCAGTGTTTTTTCATGCCCCCTCTTCGCTCTCCTAATTTCTTCTTTTTTTTTTAAGTACCCCCCTGCACTTTCTATACTCCTCTAGGGCTGTTTTTAGAGTCCTTTGTATCTGCCAAAAGCCTCCCTTTTTTTCCTAATCCATTCTTGTATATCCCTTGACATCCAGGGTTCCCTGGGCTTGTTGGTCCCACCCTTGACCTTTACGGGAACATGTTGCCGTTGTACTCTCTCTATTTCCTTTCTGAAAGACTCCCACTGCTCTGATGTGGATTTTCCTACAAGTAGCTGATCCCAGTCCACTTTGGCCAGATCCTGCCTTATCATATTAAAATCGGCCTTCCCCCAATTTAGAACCTTTATTTCCGGTCCATCTTTGTCCTTTTCCATGACTAACTTAAATCTCACTGAATTATGGTCACCGTCACCAAAATGCTCTCTACTGACACTTCTACCACTTGCCCGGCTACATTCCCTAGAATTAGGTCCAGTACCGCCCCCTCTCTTGTAGGACTTTCTACATGCTGGCTCAAAAAGCTCTCCTGGATGCACTAAGAATTCCGCACCCTCTAAGCCTTTCACACTCTGACTATCCCAGTTAATATTGGGGAAGTTGAAATCCCCTATTATTTCTACACTTCTGAGATTTGCCTACATATCTGTTCCTCTATCTCCCCCTGACTGTTTGGGGGCCTATAGTACACTCCCAGCAAAGTGCTTGCCCCCTTTTTGTTTTTAAGTTCTACCCATATGGCTTCATTAGAGGAACCTGCTAAGATATCATCCCTCCTTACTGCAGTAATTGACTCCTTGATTAATACCTTTAGTTTACAGAAATCTATCAATCTCCGATTTAAAATTAACAATTGACCCAGCATCAACCGCCATTTGCAGAAGAGTTCCAAACTTTGCGTGTAGAAGTGTTCCTAACTTCACTCCTGAAAGGCCTGGCACTAATTTTTAGGCTATATTCCCTAGTCCTAGATTCCCCAACCAGCGGAAATAGTTTCTTCTTTCTACCGCATCAGTTCCCCTTAATAGCTTGAAAACGTCGCTCATATCACCCTTAAAGTTTGTGCATTCTCTCCTCGTAATTTAACTGCTGGGAGTCCAGGTGTCTTCTGGTAAATCTACATTACACTCCCTCCAAGGCCAATATATCCTTCCTAAGGTGTGGTGTCCAGAACTGAACACAGCACTCCAGGTGTGCTCTAACCAGGGCTTTATATTGCTGCAGCATGACTTCTAACTCCTTGTATTGTGGTCCACTAGATATAAAGGCCAGCATTCCATTAAGAACATAAGAATTAGGAACAGGAGTAGGCCATACGGTCCCTCGAGCCTGCACCACCATTCAAGATCACTGCTGATCTTCGACCGCAACTCCACTTTCTCGTCCGATCTCCATATCCCTTGGTCTGGCTGCAGGAGGTGGCAGAGCTCTGTGACCACGTCCTTGGTGAAGTGGAGCCTTCTAAGACACTGCTCCTCAGTGAGATTGATGTAGGAGGAAACGCTGCCGGAATACCCTGGGAGGGTAAGGCCTCCTGTTGAGAGCCCTGTTGGCCCTCCTCCCTCTGGCCACATTTTGCAATCTTTCTCTCTGCCTCGGATGTCGACGCTGGAGGGCAAGGTCCAGTGCCAGTACAGCCCCCATTAAATTATGGAAATGTTGCACTATAAAATCTAACTGAAATGAAAGTGATGACATTTTTCTGAGGCAGAATACTCCTTCAAGTTGAAAACGCTGAAATCTCTCAAAACACCTGTTTGCCTATGTCAAACTAATAATGCAGCATTCTTTGCCAACCAAAAAAAACGGAAGTTGACGCCTTTATATAGCGCTCCTCCAACTGCATTCCACCTCCTCTACCTGTCGTTGCTAAAGGCAGGCGCTCAGGCAGGGGGCGAGAGTGAATTTCAGAGCTGGGGCACTACGCACCTGGATGATGTCACGATCTCTGGGCGCAGGAGATCGTGATGCTAGTGGTTACCGCCACCGCAAACCTCCACCTCAATTTTGCGAGTGTCTGTACTATCGCCTCGCCCGGTTGCAAAGCCAGTAGCGCCCCCGGGAGGCGTTAAGGTGCCCAATTTCTCCCCCTATTTGTTTCAATGAGATCATCTCTCATTCTTCTAAACTCCAGAGAGTATAGGCCAAATCTACTCAATCTCTCATCGGACAACCCTCTCATCCCCTAGTGAACCTTCGTTGCACCGCCTCTGAGGCAATTATAGCTTTCCTCAGATAAGGAGAGCAAAACTGTGCACAGTACTCCAGGTGTGGTCTCACCAAAGCCCTGTACAATTGCAGCAAGACTTCCTTACTCTTATACTCCAACCCTTGCAATAAAGGCCAACATGCCATTTGTTTTCCTAATTGCTTGCTGTACATGCATGCTAACTCGGTGTTTCCTGTGCGAAGACACCTAAATCTCTCTGAACACCAACATTTAATAGTTTCTCACCATTTAAAAAATATTCTGTATTTCTACTCTTCCTACCAAAGTGAATAACCTTACTTATTTCCCCACATTATACTCCATCTGCCACCTTATTGCACTCACTTAACTTGTCTATATCCCTTTGCAGGCTCTTTGTGTCGTCCTCACAGCTTACTTTCCCACCTAGATTTGTATCAGCAGCAAAATTGGATACCTTACACTCAGTCCCTTCAACTAAGTCACTAATATTGATTGTAAATAGCAGAGGCCCACTAGTTACAGCCTGCCAACTGAAAAATGACCCATTTATCCCTACTCTCTGTTTTCTATCCATTAACCAAGTTGAGGCCCCAACACAGATCCCTGTGGGATGCCACTAGTCACATCCTGCCAATTAGAGTACCTGCCCATCACCACTACTTGCTTACACAAGTTGACTGACAAAGACAGTCCACATTAAATAACAAGTTGCTAATTGGTACTAGTCATTCATGGCAGTGGGTCACTGCCCACATTTTTGGCCACTGGTGGATGTGTAACACAAGACGCATGATGACTCAAACCAATCATACATGCTTCCTTGAGCCAAATGAAAGTCTCTGCCTTCAAACCCTGTCTTACTCGAAAAGCAAGTCAAACAAAAAACGCTGAAAATACACATCATCAGTCAACATGTATAAGCATGTCAAACCAATGGTCTGCTCAATCCTCAATGCCCTGAGCCTTTGTTGCCAGTTTTGGGCCAGTAAGATGCCAATTTTGATGATGAGGGGCCCCACCTCCAGAAAATGTAGCACGACCCCATTGGTTCAGGAAAAAACAGACAAGCTTAACATTTAAACTCAATAATCAAATAATTAAAAATAAAATAAAATGAAGAAGGGAGAATTGTTGGAAGAATGGAAGACAGGGAGAGCAGGATTGAAATGTTTACATCTTTTTGTTTTAGGTAGAATTTTGGAAATGCTTACTTTAGTAGCATAAGTTAAGGTAATAAAGCTACTTCTTCCAACAACAACTTGACTTCATATAGCATTTGAAAGAGACAAAAAAACACTGGGCAGTAATGCAGGAAGAGTTAGCAGAGGTGATCAAAGGCATGGTCAAAGAGGTAGGTTTTGGGAGGGGAGGAGAAAGGTAGCAAAAGAGGTATTTAGGAAGAGTGCACCAGAATGCAGGACCTGATCTGAATGATCTGCCACCCAAGATAGAGTAAACAGAAAGTAGGTTTCAAAGGAGGCCACAGTCGGAAGAGCAGAGGCCACCGCTGGCATGTAGGAGGTTGCAGAGATACGAAGGGGCTTGTAGATGAAGAAAGGGGTTTGGAATCCAATGCATTGGAAATAGTGAGCCAATGGAGGTTGGGGAGGACAGGGACGATAGGGGAGCAGGACATAGTGCGAGGAAGGATGTTTGCACCGAGTTTTTGATGAGCTGCATTTAAGGAAGGTTGCAGAGTCTGAAGTGATCAAGCATGGAGCTAACAAAGATGTGGGTGAGGGCTTCTGCGACAAGGTCGTGTCACAGGCAGGTGACTCGTAGAGATGGAAAGATGGGCTTTGGGGTGGCTACCATGGGGAATATGAAGCTCATCTCAGAACCAAAGAGGAGACCAAAGTTGCATATTGCTGGGTTCAGCCAGAGTGAGCAGCTAGACTGGGAGATGGAATTAGATGCTAGTGTGTGGAGTTTTCGTTTCAGTTTTTATTATTATTGTTACTTGAAGAAAGTTCTTATTCATCCACAAATTAACTTGGTGCACAATGTTGTGGAGTCAAGGGCAGGGACATGGAGATACAGCTGTTGTCAGCATGCACATGAAAGCTGGCCTCGTGTTACAAATACCGAAGGGGCAGCAGATAGACGAGGAAAATAACAGAGCCAAGATGGAACATTGGGGCACACCCAAGGTGATCATGTGTGAGCAGGAGAACCCAATGCTGGAGAGCTGGAAAATAGATAAGGGAGAACCAGTAGATGTGGTGTATTTGGACTTTCAAAAGGCTTTCGATAAGGTCCCGCATAAGAGATTAGCGTGTAAAGTTAAGGCACATGGGATTGGGGGCAAGGTATTGACTTGGATAGAGAACTGGTTGGCGGACAGAAAGCAGAGAGTAGGAATTAATGGGTCTTTTTCCGAGTGGCAAGCAGTGACTAGTGGGGTACCGCAGGGATCGGTCCTTGGACCCCAGCTATTCACAATATACATTAATGATCTAGATAAGGGAACTAAATGTAATATCTCCAAGTTTGCAGATGACACAAAGCTGGGTGGGAGTGTGTGCTGCGAGGAGGATACCGAGAAACTCCAGGATGATTTGGACAGGTTGGGTGAGTGGGCAGAAGCGTGGCAGATGCAATATAACGTGGATAAGTGCGAGGTTATCCACTTTGGTGTCAAAAACAGAAAGGCAGACTATTATCTGAATGGCAATAGATTGGGAGAAGGGGAAGTGCAACGAGACCTGGGTGTCCTTGTGCACCAGTCGCTGAAAGTAAGCATGCAGATGCAGCAGGCGGTGAAGAAGGCAAATGGTATGTTGGCCTTCATAGCGAAAGGGTTTGAGTATAGGAATAGGGATGTCCTGCTGCAGTTGTACAGGGCCTTGGTGAGACCACACCTTGAGTATTGTGTGCAGTTTTGGTCGCCTTATCTGAGGAAGGATGTTCTTGCCATGGAAGGAGTTCAGCGAAGATCCACAAGGCTGATACCTGGGATGGCAGAAATTACATATGAGGAGAGATTGGGTCGATTGGGCTTATACTCGCTGGAGTATAGAAGAATGAGAGGGGATCTCATCGAAACATATAAAATTCTGACAGGTCTGGACAAAACTAGATGCAGGAAGAATGTTCCCGATGGTCGGAGAGTCCAGAATCAGGGGTCATAATCTAAGGATAACGGGTAAGCCATTTAGGACAGAAATGAGGAATAATTTCTTCACCCAGAGAGTGGTGAACCTGTGGAATTCTCTACCACAGAAGGTAGTTGAGGCCAAGTCATTAAATATATTCAAGAATGAGTTAGATATATTTCTTAAAGCTAAAGGTATCAAGGGATATGGGGAGAAGGCAGGTACAGGGTACTGAGTTTGGATGATCAGCCATGATCTCATCGAATGGCGGAGCAGGCTCGAGGGGGCGAATGGCCTACTCCTGCTCCTATCTTCTATGTTTCTATGTACCAACTGCATGGCGACAAGCAAGAGTGGAACCAAGTGAAGGCATTGCCATAAAGGTAGACCCAAGAAGAGAGATGGTAGGAGAGACATGGAGGAGGAGAATGGAGCTATCGACTATGAGGAGGACAAGGAGACATAGCACAACATAATCAAGCTACATAGGACGTTCCTGTTGACTCTGACCAGGGCAGTCTGTGATGAGGCCAGGACAGAGACCATAGTGAAAAGATTCAAACAGGGAGTGATGGGAAAGATGGACATTGAGCTGGGTGTCAAAGAAGAAAGGGAGATTAGAAATAGTTGAACAGGGTGGAGAAGGGTTATGGTGGCATGGCGACGGAACCTAAAGAACAGGAATCATTGACAGTATCAGCGAGCATTGGGCTGTGCAGTAATTGTGCATGATATCTGGATTTGGAGGGGATTATGGATACAGGAGATGGGTCTCATCGACGAGCTGAGCTTGGCGAGATCAGAAGGGGAGATATGCAGTGCAAATCAGGAGCGGGGCAGGAAACGGATGCAGGTAAGGCAGGGCAGGAGGAAGATGCAGCTAAATGGATAGTGGCAGTCTTCAAGGTGAAAGAAATCCAAGAACTTCCTCACACAAGGTTAGAGGTGAGGACATGGGAGCAAAATAAGGGGATCGGAGGAGGCAGTTTGTTGTTGAGAAAAGGAGTCTGGGTTTGTCTTTGCACTCCAGGTTAATCCTAGAGGAGGAGGAGGAGGATTTGGCTACGGAAAAGATATATAAATACAAATTGTTGTTGTTGTTGTACGCATTGCTTAAAGTAATCTAGCCAGATCTGGCAATGAATAACCAAGACAGTCATGAGGCATGTGCATTCAAGTCATAAGATTTAAGAGTGCAAAGGTGGGAAGTGTATTTGGGGGAGCAATGGGGGTGGGGCGACTATGATAGATGGAGAGAATAAAGACATTGAAAGCAGAGGCAAAAGAGGTATTCAGCAAGTCAAGAGTAGTAGTGCTGTCTTGGTAGATGGAGGGGCAGAGGAAAGGAAGTTGCAAGTTTGAGAGGCTGCTACAGCAAGAGTTGTGGGTTTCTTTTTTGAGGTGTCACTGCCGTATAAAATCAAGTGGAAGGACCTGGGTGGAGTATTGACTTGCAAGGTCATGTTCACCGAGGTCGGGAAATTGAAAAGAGGGAGAGCAGTCGCTCTGTACTGAGCCTAAGCAGAGATTTTTCATCTCGGGAACTTGGGAAGGTGATAAACAATAAGGACTTTCAAGAAATGGAAGGAGGCTGGTAAGTGTTCAAAAGGAGAATAAGGCATTAGAGAAGCAAGGAGACAGAATGGGGACCTGGCAGAGAGAGCCACGTCACTGCCACAGTGGAACACGTGTCCAGGCTGGGTAGTCTCAGTTAGGGGAAGGAGTCAATGTTTGCGAGCCAAGTTTCTACAAGGCCCAGGATGAGGGTGCGGATGGTCAGGATGAGGGTGCGGATGGTCAGGATGAGTGAATTGGGATTGGGGTCAGTCGAGAAGTGAAGGTTGAAGTAGTCAACTCCTGGAGAAGGCAGTGGGAGGGATTTGCACTAAGATAGGGGAATGTAATAGTGCGGCTGCTGCTTTGGAGAGCTTGCAAAAGGAACCGTGGTGGTTTTGGAGGAAGATGCGCAGGGTAGAGCAGAGGGAACTGTGGGCCTGTGGAAAAATTACTCAATCCTAAGTTAGCAGGAAGAAATGAGGTCAGTGAAGGATTAGTAGTGAGTGGTTGGAGCACAATGCATTCTGGGAACTGTTGATAACAGGAACCAAGAAAAAGGGAATATGAAGGAGAGAGAAAAATGATCAATAAGGGGAAGGAGGGGGCCCAGCATCTCACGTTTGCAGCAACAGCTAAAGCATATACACTGTGGACACAGAGAAGTGACAAAACTACTTGTACAATTTGGATAACTTATGCATGACTATGCGAGTCCATAATATAGCTCATCAAGAGCAGCCTGATAGGGGTCCAGGCTTGGTGGCAGTCAGAGAGTTTGGCTGATGGGGCTGGCGTTGGGGGGGGAAGTGTTTGCTTGCTGGTAGTCAGAGTCCTGGAACTGACTGACATTGAGAGCTGGATCTTTAACCTCCTGCGGTCTGCTCCCATCCTTATTTGGTTGTGGTAGTAGTTGGGCTATTTCTTCAGAGGTTGATTATTCACTTCAGTGCTCACACAGGCACGCAAATAGGAAGAGTGAGACAGGGAAAGTGCATACTACATGGAAGATTTTTAAATTAGTTATTAATTCAAAAGCAGTGTTTGGTTGTTGAACTGTTCATACATTTATTTGGGAGAAATATGTGGTGTGTTGATGCTTGAGAAGCTATAGAATAAGAAAAAATATAATTAGTATATTTTTGATTGGGGAGGAGGTGAGATGTTCTTAAATAATGACAAATGCTCATTGGACTGTAAACTTGAGTATTGGCTGAAGTGCATCACTGAATTATGTCGTTGAATAATCTATCGGTCTATTTAGCTGACTAGACAAATTATATTATAATAATTTGTAGAAGAGGAGAAACGTGAGAGAAAGCATCAGCGGGTCTATTGAAATAAAAACCAGCCTGGCCAGCAGAGAATTGTTAAAGGTCAACATTGTTTAGAGTGGTAATAAATTGCAAGGAATTTGATAAATCTTTTTAGAAAGGTAGTGTAAGAAAAATGGTTGTTTCAGTGTTAAAGAGTTAGGCAGGAAAACTTAAGTTTATAGGAAGATTAATAGGATTGTTTATACCTATGCAGTAGAGGCCTAAAATGCAACGGATCATTCATACTTTAAGCAGCTAAGAAACTAGTGCAGAAGAGCAAGGAGACCAGAAGAGGCCACAGGAATCCAGGCTGCAGAGGATACTGAATCAGCTAGGCCTCAAGTGGCTATAGGGAGCTACAAGGGCTGTCTGTGCTGCAGAAGAAAGTGGCAGAGGGTACAAAGGCAACATAAAGTGGTTGCAGGAGTCCTGGAGGTGGAGCATACTCAGTCAGCAAGACCTGAAGCAGCCACAGGAAGTCATATGGGATGCTTGTCCTGCACAAGAAAACAGCAGAGAATATGCCAGGCCTTAAGTGCTCACAGGAAGCCAGGAGGGGGAGCATCTCAAATCATTTTTTAAAAAGGGGAGCTGACAACAAATTTATAAAAAGATTTACTGTGCAAACAAAAAGGGAATGGGAAAGAATTTTATGAAGAGTTTCGGTGCAAAAAATAAAAATAAAAAGAGTTGGAAACCAAATGGTAGGTGGAGCTGAGTGACTCATGCCACAATGCCTCCAGTAGTGGGAAGCCTGCAAATGCACCATGACAGGAAACGGTTTACAAACACATTTCTAATGGGAATTTCTATGTAAAGATTTATAATACAAATACTTTCAGACAGTTTACATTTTAAATGCTGACATAAAAGCATTGTTGAAAAATGACAGTTGAAGGTTTGGTGGACAGAAAGTGTGCACCATACGCAAGAGAGAGAGAGAGAGAGAGAGAGAGAGAGAGAGAGAGAGAGATTCAGCCCCTCAAGCTTGTTCCGCCATTCAATTAGATCATGGGTGTTCTAACCTCGACCACTGACCTGCCTTGCCTCCAGCTCTTGATACTGCTCTACTGCTATAACATGTACAGAACATGAAGACTTGCACTACCACAGACAATGGGTGTTGATTGTTGCTGCTGTATTGAGGAGCTAATTTCTTAAAGTGGGCCTACATACGCGCTAGTATACGGGGAAGACGGGTTTGCTTTAAAGTAAATATACCAATGAAGGAATTTATTTAGTATTAAAGACACTCATTCTATGAGCACTGGGTTGGTACCAAGTACTTCACACCAGAATTTGCTTCAAGAAAGCTGGATGTTGTTTCTGTGAGATTACATGGAAAAGGAAGCACAGGATGCCATGCCAGTAATTCACAGACAGCATGTAATATATACATTACTCTGTTAGGCCTCCAGAGTAAAATAAAAATAATTTTATACTGAAACACGCAGGTACTTGCCTCCATGTACAAATGCTTTCTTGAGACTTCCTCCCGTGCTCTACAATACAGACATTGTTGAAGCAGATATGGGATGCAGAATAACGTCAAGAGAAAGCACTCTCACAACAGTTAACTACATCCACATACCACTGGAAAGAGTATAATGGAATCCTGGGAGCAATTACATTACAGAAATCTCATTGCGGGAAGTAGGTAATATCATAAATCTCAAGAGCAAAACTCAAGCTCTGTACAGCTGCCACTGTACTTGGGTGGGAGAGTACACTTGAAATCACTCCCGGGAATCCATTAGTTCTATAACCTATACTTTCAAGTTCATGTGCATGGTATTAATTCTTCTTGGGTCCATCTTTTTCCAAGCAGCAACATACCATTACACTTTGTACTGAAGGATTCAGACTGTGATGTATTCACTGAATGATAACCAATAGCTGAGGGGAAAGTGCAGAAAAATTAACATTTTTATAAATAATGGAATATAAGTGTAATGTACAAATATATGCTGGAGACTTTTCTACTGAAAATCAATACAAAAAAAACAGTAGTCGAGTAAACAGATCTATTCTGCTCCAGATTATACATTTCTGGAATTTTTTGGCTAGTTCAGTGTCTTACAATTTGTAAAGGGATACTCTCAACTGATCAGTAGTGCCACGACAACAAATGTTTTTTTACACTGTAGATATTTGGGTCTTCTTGCTCACGAACTGGAAAGACTGCATACAGGGCCCTAAAGGCAAAGTAAATCATACTACACAAAGAGTAGTTTACAAGAACCAAATATAGAGTGAAGTCAGATTGCAACCTACAATCATCAGTCAAGCATGGATACAGGGTCAGTGTCTGAAATGTATTTTTTATTTTACAGTAGAAGCTATTGAAACTATATCTGAAAGGATTATCTTTCTTCCTTTTAAACTGTAGCTTGTATTTGGTACAGTTGTGTACCAATACTGAACTGACACTGAGTAATGCAGTCACACAATGCTGCAAGGAGCTATAGCCCTGAGCTAATTTCTGGCCATGAAATCTACATCATGAGAACGAGGAGATCTGTTGATTAGAAGGCCCAAAAATAGAAATAAAAAAGGGATGACAAATCTGCTTTTCCACACGCCAAATAGAACTTTAAAATAAGTTTACAGAAAAAGTTCAGACTGCATTCTACGATATTTAAAAATGAAACCGTACTATGAGGATTTATGTTAAAGTTCAAAATTATGGAAAATTATGGGTAAATTAAAACGTAAAGAGGAATTCCCCCATTTTATATAGAGACGTATTCGGTCAAATTTCTAACGTGCTCCAGTTGGAGTACAAAGTCGGAAAATTACCCCTATAAATGTATACACCATTTTGATTATTTAAAAAAATCGTATCAATTCTATATGAATCCATATGGAAACCCTGGAGTTGCATCTCCTTCCATGGGGAGAGTCCTAGAGTGACTATAGAAAACACGAGAGGCGGTGACTTAGGATCAACCTAGAACAGGGGTGTCAAACTCAATTTACATGGTGGGCCTGATCCAACATCCTGGCCCTTGATGTGGGCCACATTCAGCAAAAGTTGTTTGGACACAAAGGGGTATAAATCGGTAGGCATTTCTTGTTTTTTGGACGTAACTCGAGTACAGTGTAAACCAATTTCTGGGCGAGAGGTCTTGCACCTAATCTGCACTGGCAGCATAGCAGCCACCATATTGGTCCTCACTGTTTTTAGGCATCCCTGGTAGCTGCTTGAAATCAATTTAAATATGCAAAGAAGGGTCCTGCACCTGTTTCAGGACCCTTCTGCAAAATGTGTGAAAATCTAGGTGGAACATGCGCCGTGCAACCTCAGACTATTTTTTCCTCTTCTATAGTGGCCTAAACAGCAGTCCTTAAATGAACTGCTGGAAGCCACTGAGGAAATGTTAGGGAAATATTTTTTTAATTTCCCCATCTGTGCAGTGAGGAGGAGATGGAGGGCTCCTCCCAACTCCACAGCACTATTATGGGCCACTGCTGGCCATAGTCGGCCCTCCTGCATCGCCTCTATGTATCGGTGCTTGTGATGCTCCCTGGGCCCCATGCCATGCCACCCCATTCCTTCCTCCCTGCCCAAGCCCTAATCCCCCGACCCGAGGCAATATCTCCCGACACCATTCCATAGTCTGCTTCTCTCCCAAGGCCCACATTCCTGATCTGCATTCCTCTAAACTCCCTCTCTCCCCAGAGCCATTGCCCAGTCTCTGACCCCCTCTGAGCAATCTCCTGACCCCTATACACCAGTTTCCCTTTCTCTTCCCCCCACCCCCGCCAAGCCCCCATCACCCCAGTTCCAACACCCTTTCCCTCTCTCCCCCTGCTCCAAGTCCCAATCTAAGTCTCCAGACGCCCAGAGTCCCAACCTCTGTCTTCCAACCACCACCACCACCCCTCCACCCCCAGTTCCTAATCTCAGTATCCCCATACAACCTCTCTATCCCCTTCCGGTCACTCCTAAGTGAATGCCGGCTCTCTGTGCCTGCGTGATCGGAACGCTAATGCGGAGCAAAGTTTAAAAGCCACAGTTCTCCCGGGTTGTAAGAAGCAGCGCCTGGCCTGGGACATTCATGTCGCACTTCGGGACAGATGCAACACTAAGCGCAGACACTGAATGATGCTGAATGACCTTATTGGATTTCTTATGCTCAGTCTGCTCTTTAATCTTGTTCTGAGTAATACGTGAAACACCATGTAGCCATTTCCTATCAGTGTGTTTTGTGAACCGGAGGAAAATGTTTAGGGGATGAGCATGTTATGTAAAGATCTTGAAGGTCAGTGATCATGAATAAATGTTTTCATTTTGCACAATATTTATAGGCTTAACTAGGTGTTGATCCAAATATGGAGGTGCTTAGACAGTTGCGATGCAGGTGATGTATTGCAGTAATCAGTGGTGAACGGGACAGCATACAGTCAAAGCCCAGCTGGGGGACACTGTTCTGAATGTAAAATTCCAATTTGTGCCACAGTCCCTTGCATGTTAAAGGTCTCGCTTGTTTTTACCTGCTTTATTTGCTCTCTACATGGCTGTCTAGGAAACGTAGAATTGGTTGCACATACTAACACAGGAACGAAGCAGCTCAGCTCATCTTCCTCTTGTAAACTTTTCCTGACAAGCACAGCTTAGAATATTTTGGTGTGATAATTTGGACTGAATTTGGGCCAGAATTTGCTGGAGTGGGGCATCTTGCGGCGTGCCCCAGGAGTTGGATCTTTTTCCTCACCCTTCAGCTCGAAAAATGTGTGTGCCACAAATTGCTGGAAGTGGGAGTTGATAACGGCATGATGCGGTCAATGGGGCATCTGGGACCTTGGTGAACGACGGGACCAATAGTCTGATAGCAAAATACTGCGGATGCTGGAAATCCGAAATAACAGAAAACGCTGGAAAAACTCAGCAGGCCAGGCAGCATCCGTGGAGAGAGAAACAGAGTTAAACGTTTCAGGTCGAAGACCTTTCGTCAGAACTGGAAAAAAAGCAGGAAATGAAATAGATTTTAAAGCAATAGTCCAATAGTCTAGCTCCTTAACCAATGAAGGTTAAGGCTACAGAAAGAAACAGAGCAAACAACGTAGAAGGAAATAGGGTGAATTAGAATCAAATTAGATACAGAAAGAAAATTAGAGGGGGACAAAAGATTGGATTAAGAGTAAGAGGAAAAAAGAGACAAAGAATTTTTTTTTTTTAATTTATAAAAAAAAACCTCTAGGCACAATTTACTAGCTGCAGGAGTGAGACTCCAGTTTCAACTGTTCCCTTTCTGGGCCAGAGTGGTTGAGTGGCATTGCAAGAACATAAATCGAATCATTAAAGGGGTCCTTACATTGTGAAACACCAGCACTAACTTTCTGTGGCAAGCTTAATTCGTATTTATGGCGCCAATCCAGCAATTTTGTGACACTCATCCCGGGGGTTGATGGCGAGATCCCGTTTTCGCGAGGCTGGCAGCTGAGTGGCGTAAATCGGTCAGCAATTTGTGGTGATTCGCAACTCACGTCCTACCTCTTCATCGCCACAAATTACTGGATTTTTTTTTTTTTAAAACACACTAATAATGGCATGTGCCTTTAACTATGTTATTTTGCCAGCAAATTATGGCCCAGTATCTAGAGGTTCCTGGTCTATTGTTAACGCATGTCAATATCAAGTCTTTTCAGAAATCTGAAAAAGTAAACATGAAAACCTGGACAGGCTAGATAAATTAACAGAATATTTGATTAGTCAAACAAAGACTGAACATTTTGCTCCTCACATTGGATCGTTAATGAACCTTTAGCTCTGGAAAATGAACTGACGCAATAGGACAGGATCTGGGGGTTTATATAATGTAGGAGGAGACGACCATGGTCAGAAATAGGGATGTTCACTGATGACTGCAGTGTTCAGCGCCATTCATAACTCCTCAGATAATGAGGCAGTCCATGCCCGCATGCAACAAGACCTGGACGACGTTCAGGCTTGGGCTGATAAGTGGCAGGTAACATTCGCGCCACAGAAGTGCCAGGCAATTACTATCTCCAACAAGCAAGAGTTTAACCCCCTTGACATTCAATGGCATTACCATCGCTGAATCCCCCACCATCAACATCCTGGGGGTCACCATCGACCAGAAACCTAACTGGACCAGCCACATAAATACTGCGGCAACAAGAGCAGGTCAGAGGCTAGGTATTCTGTGGCGAGTGTCTCACCTCCCGACTCCCCAAAGCCTTTCCACCATGTACAAGGCACAAGTAAGGACTGTGATGGAATACTCTCCACTTGCCTGGATGAGTGCAGCTCCAACAACACTCAAGAAGCTCAACACCATCCAGAACAAAGCAGCCCGCTTGATTGGCACCCCATCCACCACCTTAAACATTCACTCCTTCCACCACCGGCGTACCGTGACTGCAGTGTGTACCATCTACAAGATGCACTGCAGCAACTCGCCAAGGCTTCTTCGGCAGCACCTCCCAAACCCACGACCTCTTCCACCTAGAAGGACAAGGGCAGCAGGCGCATGGGAACACCACCACCTCCAAGTTCCCCTCCAAGTCACACACCATCCTGACTTAGAAGTATATCGCTGATCCTTCATCGTCGCTGGGTCAAAATCCTGGAACTCCCTACCTAACAGCACTGTGGAAGTACCATCACCACACGGACTGCAGCGGTTCAAGGCGGCGGCTCACCACCACCTTCTCAAGGGCAATTAAGGATGAGCAATAAATGCTGGCCTTGCCAGCGACGCCCACATCGCATAAAATGAATTAAAAAAAAATTAAAATCACTACTTTTATTTGTATGTGGCAAAAATGGTTTTATCAAAAGCACAACAGAACAATAACCTGTGTGTGATTTGAAAGAATACATACAATAACATGAATGCTTCAGTTATAGCTTTAAGCCTAAAGAAGGCAGGGCATGAATTTAGTATTAGTTAGCATATTATTGCTATTGGTTATATTGTCACTAGTGTTTTGTCTAACTAAATTTGTACCAAACTATATTTTCAAAAGAAAAGCAACACTACACGGAGGGTCAGGGGCAGAATAATAGCTGCAACATTAGAGCACAGGATTTCCAACTACAAGAGTCTCACCTTTGAATCCCACACTTAAATGACATATGCCAATAAGTTCCTCTTCTGCCCTCTTTCTACGTTGCTTTGCAAACCAGTGAGCCTCTAATTTCTTGGTTCAGAGACTTCCTGACAGGAGGAGGTAGTCATATCATCTAAAGCTTTATAACAGAGCTTTTTAAACATTATTTTCCACTTTTATTTTTTTTAAACCAGAGAATTAATTATCCTGCCTGCTGTTTGTTAACATTAACATTTAAATGGCATTTGGATACTTATGAGATCATCTTTCACGGCCAGAGAGCGTAACAGAGTGAGCAGAATAAATTGATACGCCTGTCTCAAAGTGGTATCTGTAGTATTACGCCATCCTTTCAAGGATGAATGGCTCAAGCTCCGTCTAGTGGGCAGGTAGATTCGCTGCAGTAAACCTTCCTGTTTTTGCACTCCTGGCACAGAGGAATTACATGCCACAAATGCACATCAGAAGTGGAGGACTGCATAGCCTACCTGATTTTTCACCCATTAATTTTAATGGCCAAAAAATGTGATGATCTCCATTAACAGGTGCATTACCCTCCGCATCTGAAATTCAAGTAAGTGATGTTTTGTGCCAAGAGTACAAAAGTGGAAAATTACCCCTATTGGGTTGTAATGATTACTGTGGAACAGCATAAGTAGTAATTATTTATTGTGCTATCACTTCAATGTAATGACATCAACACAGGAGATATCATTATTGTGTTGTGGCATTGTATGTTTTTAACGGCAGTGTTTGGAAACTGCCGCAAACTGAGCAAACCACTTTGGGTGATCTGGGATGGCAATTTGGATCACTTAGGCTCAATATCACGAATGAGAGAGGATATAAAAAAATTGAAAGGATATTCTATAACAAAAACACTTTGTGGCATAATACTTTGTTTAAAAACCACAAAGAACTTGCAAATTTTTTAAAGAAATTGGTGTCATTTTGAAAAGGACGCAAGATATTTTTTTTTGTGCCTCAACTTTTATCAGCTGGCCTTCCTGAAATAAAGGAAAGCTGCAACGCTGAAACATCAATAGCTGGCATAAAAAACATTTTCTAGCAGCTCGAAGAACAAATACACTGAAAAGTGCTTAATTAATGTTCTGACCATGGACGCTAGACATTTTAAGACATCTATTTATTTTCGGACAGAGATCATTCCAAATCCTTAAATTCTAATGCTGAATAAACTTCAGAAAGGAGAAGGGCTTATTACAGAAGTGCATCCAAATAAGTTTGTAAAGCAGATGTCCTGAATAAGATTGTTCAGCATACAAAACAGAGAGCGGTACCGTTAATTAAAATGCATCAAAAATATGGAAAAATGTGCTGGACTAGTTACCTACCTAAACACCTCTCTTTATATAAACTAAGCCAGGTCACTTAAAAGGGGCCACAAGTTCATGTCAACTAAAACTGATTTTATGATTAGTAAATACCACAGAGGACTCTAGAAATTAGTTGATTCATATTGCTACTTTTACACAGCATTATAACTTAACATTTGACTGCATCAAACATTATTGTAAAACTTAAAGTATTTTCAGCTGCCGACAGCAATCAATACAGGAAAACATTTAGAGGCTAATAGGAATGGCAAGATAAAGTCAAACAGGAAAATAAATGTAAATACCAAAAACACCAAGACACTGTTGCACATATAATAAAAAAAAGACAAGGGCTACAATTGTTAGAGCTTCATGACCAATTGGTTAATGAATTTAGAGATGATTTTAATTCTCATCATGCGTGCAGTATTGATAGTAAATGCCATGAAATGTCATTAAACCAGAGGAAAGGAAGTGGCACTTACCTGAAGAGTGCAAGGCTCAGTGACCACAGTACCAACGGTTTCCTCAGCTCAAACTTCGCTCGTTGTTTCATCAAGTGCCGACCACCGAATATAAATGCAGCATATAGAGCTGAATACAAGAAAGACTTCTTCCTAAAAATAGCAAAAAAAAAGCTTTATCAGTGCAAGTGCAAGTGATGAGAAAATGCGGGGCTGAAACAACAGCATTTAAACTGTCTTTTGTCTGCAAATACCAACATGCTCCTGAGGATCCCTGAATTAACTTTCAAAAGAAACTATACACTCCTGAAAATTCAAATTTCTTTGCACTAAAATGAATTACCCAATAATTTGAATTCAACAACTTTGTATCGAGTCGACTGCAGTGTCAACTACCCAAAGTAAAAACTGCTCTCATTGCAGAAAATGTTATTTTTATTAGTAAACAGCAACATAAATAACATACTGATCAATCAACAAAGACAGAAACATACAAATAAAAATATACAGCACAGAATTCTCGAGTCACTAATCTGACGGCAGTTGGTAACAGCAGTGAAGGGTAGAAATCCGACGATCTCTCGGCCCACTCGCCCCCCCCCCCCCCCAGATCCATTCACTTACGGGATAACATTACTTGGTTTAAAATTCTAATTATTTTTTCAAAAGCAACCCAAGATCCAAAAAAGGAAACACTTCCAGTAAGATCGCTAGAAGTAGGGCCGCTTTTTTGAGGGACACTAGGGCCTAGCAAGTGGGTGGTTTATCATAGAAATTTATGACACAGAAGGAGGCCATTCAATCCATTGTGTCTGTGCCAGCCATAAAGAGCTATCCAGCCTAATCCCACTTTCCAGCTCTTGGTCTGTAGCGTTGTAGGTTACAGCACTTAAAGTGCATATCCAAGTACTTTTTAAATATGATGAGCTTTTCAGCCTCTACCACCCTTTCAGGCAGTGAGTTCCAGGCACCCACCATCCACTGGGTGGAAAAAGTTCTCCTCAACTCCCCTCTAAACATTCTACCAATTACTTTAATTCTATGCTCCCTGGTTATTGGCCTCTCTGCTAAGGGAAATAGATCCTTCCTATCCACTCTATCTAAGCGCCTCAATTTTATGCACCTCAATCAAGTCTCCCCTCAGCCTCCTCCAAAGAAAACAACTCCTGCCTATCCAATCGTTCCTCATAGCTAAAATTCTCTAGTCCTGGCAACATCCTCGTAAATCTGCTCTGTACCCTCTAGTGCAATCACATCTTTCCTGAAATGTGGTGACCAGAACTTAAACCTCAGCAAGGAACAATCTAAAGTAGAACTTCTAAATTGGAAAAGGGCTAACTTCAATGGGATGGGAGGGGATCTAGCCAGGGTAAAATGGAACCAAAGATTGACAGGAAAAACTGTAACGGAACAATGGGTGATCTTTAAGGAGGAGATGTTGCAAGTACAGGCTAGGTACATTCCAACAAGAGGGAAAGGTAGGGGAACCAAAACCAGGGCTCCTTGGATGAAGAGGGAGATAAAGAATATGATGAAACAAAAAAGAGGGTGAATGATGCATGTTAGGTGAATTCAAGTGAGAACCAGGCCAAATACAGTAAGTTGAGAGGGGAAGTGAAGAGGAAAATAAGACTGGCAAAGAGAATATGAGAATAGAATGGCAGTTAACATAAAAGGGAACCCAAAGATCTTCTACCGGCATGTAAATAGTAAGTGGGTGGTAAAAGGTGGGGTGGGGCCTATTAGGGACAAAGAAGGTGATATATGCTTAGAGGCGCAGGGCAAGGCTAGAATATTTAATGAGTACTTTGTATTGGTGTTTACTAAGGAAGAGGATGCTGACAAAATATTGGTAGAAGCGGAGATGGTAGAGGTAATGGATGGGGTGAAAATTGATAGCAGGATGTGCTGGAAAGGCTGGATATGCTTAGAGTGGATAAGTCGTCTGGTCTGGATGGCTTGCATCCCAGGTTGCTAATGGAAGTGGGGGTGAAGATAGCAGAACGGCTTGCCATAATTTTCCAAATCTTCCCTAGATACGGAGGAGGTGCCAGGGAAAGAATTAACAGGCACTTGAAGAGGTTTAAGTTAATTAAGGAGAGCCAGCACGGATTTGTAAAAGGCACATCGTACTTGACTAATCGAACAGAATTTTTTGATAAACAGAGAAGGTTGATGAAGGGAATGCAGTGGATGTTGTCTATATGGATTTTAAGAAAGCGTTTGACAAAGTACCACATAAAAGGCTGGTTAACAAAATTGAGGCTCATGGAATAGGAGGGTCAGTGACAGCTTGGATAAGAAATTGGCTTAAGGACAGAAAACAGCAAGTTGTGGTAAATGGTTGTTTTTCAGACTGGAGGATGGTAGACAGTGGTGTTCCCCAAGGGTCAGTGCTAGGACCACTGCTTTTTTAATGACTTGGATATTGGAATACAGAGCAAAATTTCAAAATTTGCAGATGATACCAAACTTGGAGGTGTGGCAAACAGCGAGGAGGATACCAATCGACTGCAACAGGACATAGATAGGCTAGCAGAATGGGCAGACAAGTGGCAGATGGAATTTAATACAGAGAAGTATGAGGTGATGCATTTTAGCAGAAGGGATAGGGAGAAGCAATATAGACTTAATGGCACAGTTCAAAAGAGCGTGCAGGGGCAGAGGGACCTGGGAGGTCATGTGCATAGATCTTTGAAGGTGGCAGGACATATTGAGAGTAGTTAGCAAAGCATATAGGATTTTGGGCTTCATAAATAGAGGTATGGAGTACAAAAGCAGGGAAGTTATGCTGAACATTTACAAAGCTCTGGTTAGGCCACAACTGGAGTATTGCATCCAGTTCTGGTCACCACACTTTAGGAAGAATGTGAAGGTCCTTGAAAGGGTGCAGAGGAGATTTACCGGAATGGTTCCAGGGATGAGGGATTTTAACTACAAGGGTAGGTTGGAGAAGCTGGGGTTGTTCTCCTTGGAGCAAAGGAGGTTGAAGGGAGATTTGATAGAGGTGTACAAATTATGACAGGTTTGGATAAAGGTAGATAGAGAAAGGCTGTTCCCGTTAGCTGATGGTACAAGGACTAGGGGACACAGATTTAAGGTTTTGGGCAAGAGATACAGTGGGTATTGTGAGGAAGAACTTTATGCAGCAAGTGGTAATGACCTGGAACTCGCTGCCGACGAGGGTGCTGGAAGTGGAGACAATCAATGGTTTCAAAAGGAAATTGGATAGGCAATTGAGGGAAATAAACTTGCAGGGCTACAGGGATAGAGCGAGGGAATGGGACTGACTGGATTGCTCTACAGAGAGCCGGCATGGACTTGATGGGCCGAATGGCCTCCTTCTATGCCGTTATGACTATGACAACTGTACACAGTACTCTAGCTGTGGCCTAATGTTTTGTACAGTTCAAGCATAATCTCCCTGCTCTTATATTCTATGCCTCGGCTAATAAAGGAAAGTATCCTATATGCCTTCTTAACCACCTTATCTACCTGTCCTGCTACCTTCAGATCCCTGTCTTCCTTTACACGTCTCGGTATCCTACCATTAAATACTAGATGTAACACATCGTGCATAATTATATTTATATTTACAAAATGTCGGCAAACATGAGTTATAAAAAGCATGATGAGTTTTATAGGAGTTGAATATTAGAGGAAGCCAGAATTGTCTTAAATCAGCAAATCTTTTGAACAACTTGCATTTATATAGCACCTTTAACATAGTAAAACATCCCACGGTGCTTCACAGCAGCGTCAGACAAAATTTGACACCAAGCCACACAAGGAGATATTAGGACAGGTGACAAAGAGGCAGGTATTAAGGAGCATCTTAAAGGAGGAGAGAGGCAGAGAAGTTTAGGGAGGTAATTCCAGAGCTTGGGGGCCAGACAGCCCCACATGGTGGGTCAGAGGGAGTGCGCAAGAGGCCAGAATTGGAGGAAGGTAGAGTTTGCGGCGGGTTAGAGATAGGGAAAACAAGGCCATGGAGGGATGTGAACACAAGGATGAGAATTTTAAGTTTGAGGCGTTGCTGAACCAGGAGCCAGTGTAGGTCAGCGAGCACAGGGGTGATGGGAGAACGGATCTTGGTGCGAGTTAGGATACGGGCAGCAGAGATTTGGAGGAGTTCAAGTTTACGGAGGGTAGAAGTTTAAAGCTTTAAAAGGTTTATGATCTTGGATAAAACTCAAATTATTTGCAGCTTTTACATTAATATAAAACCATTTCAAGACCTTTCATCACCTTTTTCTCCCCACATAACACTTTTTATACAAAAGAGAAACTGCATTTTGGTAATAATGCACTTCTTTTCCAATATGAAAAATTATATTCACTAAATAAGGTAACTGGCAGGTGAATAGACTGCAAGATATATTTTATCTACTATACTGTATGAAGCATCTGGTATTAGAAATGGAAATGAATCATTCCCAGCTGCAACATATCATATGTTTATTATTCCAAAATCTTATAGAAGTGACATTACTATCGAAAGTACAATTTACTTTGTTTCATGATCGATCAACAGTGTCAAGAAATAAAACCCAGGCTCCATTCTCTAATCCCGCAACCTAACCTGAACAGTATTGCATATGTCATTTTGAAGTATAGTATTTTGAAATGCAGTACTCCATTGTAAATTCATCACACAGCTCTGCCATTTTAAAACTAAGACTAACAAATCTCTCTCAATGTTAGATTAAACATGAGGTAGAAATAGGCTATACATTTTCTGCAGTAAAATTGTACTAAAAGGGGAAAAACACAACTCATTAAACCACTCAACTCAAAATAAACCACGGAGTATGGTCATTTTTCTTTAACGGGTAATGTACGCTAAGCAGTTCAAGGCATTGAACTCTAATACAATTAAGTGAATGATTTTGACAGCTTGATTTGCTCAAATACTTTATTTTTAACTTCCAAATTAAAGCCAGGTTTTTAAGGTTTTACATCAAATGCACAGTACTCTAATATCACAAACACTAAACAAACTTTTATGCATTTGAAAAAGAAAAAGCAGATTCTAAATGCACTAATAAGTAAAGTACTCTGTGACGATCCCCTCCATACACATGCAACAGTTCAGATTAGTTGTGATTACTTGCCAGTCATTTTACCCACTGATCTAAAACTAGAATTTCAAAAATGAGAATATGATCTATTTGAATGAGCACAAACTTACCTCACATTTGTTAACTTTAACAGCTTGGTGCAACTGAATTTAGCAGAGATGAATTCCATCTCCTGTAAACAATGGATAATGTAGGGACCTACAACAGCTGTACCAAAACCCCTGACCCTGGCCTCTGATCTCCCCCGACCCCAGCCTCTGATCTTCACTCTGGCCTCGGAGCTCCCCACTGTTCCGGAGCCCAATCTCTCCCCTGCTCCAGCCTCCGATCTTCCCTCTGGGTTCCGATACCCCCCCTTGCTCCGGACCCCGATCTCTCCCCTCTGGCCTTTCTGATCCCTCTCTCTTTCCGCTCCCCGGCTGCAGCCTGGTGCCGAAGGCCTATTGCCCGACAGCCAGCCAGCCTCTCAATCTGGCTGGCTGCGGCCGGAAAACGGAGAGAAAAAATGCCAATCAGGTTCTGCCGTTAAGTTCTTCTGGGTTTCCCGACCACAAAGCAGCCCCACTACTCCCTCCCCGCCTCCAAATTAATATCCAGCCCAAAGTGCTTGCACTATGTGAATCCTGGTTTTCAAAGAATTACAAAAGTTCCAGAACTCATTCTACTTGTAAAATTTTATTCTGCACATCTTAAAACTCTCCGCCTCTCTCTCCTGCTTTAAGACACTCCTTAAAACCTACCGCATCTGTCCTAATATCGCCTTGTGGCTTAGTGTCAAATTTTGTTTTATAACGCTCCTGTGCAGCACCTTGGGACGTTTTACTACATTAAAGGCGCTATATAAATACAAGTTGCTATTGTTGTTATCTTCTGAAACACTATTTAGAATTTAATACAAATAAAATACAAGCATAAATATGTTCTAAAACAGCGACAACAACAGTATTATATGGTATTGTAAATCAGAATTCATTTACAGGAGCAACAGTTACTATCAAATACGCATAGTAAAAATGGTAAGATTAAGTAAGGTGAAACAATTGTAAATACATAATGTAATTACAGGGAAGACAGGTCAGACATCCAGTAGATCCAATGATGACACAGATCCAATGAGGGGAAGTCAGCATGGCACCACATTACACTACACAATGAACGGTAGGAAACTGACCAGACGGTCACCAGAGGGTTCTCCATAGGAAGACCAAGAGATCAGGTAAATCCAGATACTACTCTGAGGTATGTCAAGAAAGACCAGAGCTTGTAATGGAAATTAATCAAAGATTCATTGAAAACAGCCATCAGGAAAAGCTTTACACAGAAAGTGCTAAATCTTTGGAATATTCTACTAAGCAAGGTAATAAAGGCAAATTGGGGTTATTTCCAAAACAATATGAATCCCACAATGAATTTTCTTATATTCTTGGTATTTCTGCCCAATACAGCCAAACCAGAGTTTTAGCTTTTATTCTTTATATTATGGTCTTGCAACCTGATCTTCCTTAGAAGGCTGTACTTGCTAATGTCGACACAATTCGTGATGGTAGTAACGTTAAATGTAAAGTCAATAAAACCCAAGCTAGAGATATTAATCTGTTTTAAACATACCTATATTCCAGTTAAAAGAATCACAGTAGTTCAGTAATTTACTGCCAAAAGTAATTCTCTAATCAGGACATTAAAGTCTCGTCAGCTCTCAAGTTCTCTGCTAATACATGGTTAGATTCTGGAGGCGAATCATGTCCTTTCACCGCAAGAATTGTGAAGGTCATTGCAGTACAATCAAAGACAGATGTTGAAGCTGGGGCACTACATCACTGCACAACCTAGCAACTTCCATGCAATCAAACATGTTTTGCTAACTACACAGGTAAGGTGGTGGGGGGCAGAAACACAGTTTGGTGATGTCCATTAAGCTAAGCGACAGAATGTGAACATGCTGGTCCATGGTTGACCACTGGTCCACATTATGTTACTGTAGCATGTGTGAAGAGCGTTCTTGAACATAACACATTTCGGTTAACTTGTCTGTTTGAGGCTGTGTAAACTGAAATGAACAGAATGTAAAACTAAAGGATCTTCAAAGTTTCTGTGTTGCACTGCACTGAAAAACCTTTAGATCTTGAAAGAAATAAAGTGCTCCTATTGATTGAATCAAGATTCTTATCTGCTATACTTGAACCCCTACCGTGAAAATTTCAATATACAATCCGAACAATGCCAAGTGGCATGGTTTATTCCCTTTATTTGTGGTATCAACACTAAAATATAAATATTTCTCAGATCTATCACGGACATGCTCAGATGAGTTGTTTTATGTTACAAAATGTACAATATGTCTCGGCTACCGACTTGCAGTGATTCAATAAGTGATATGTTTTATTACAAAGTTTTATGGAAGTATTAGGAAAATTATGTGAATATGTGCATATTTTCACGGGGCTTGGGGTCCTTGCATCTGGAAGAAGTGTGAAAGGAGTTTGGAGTACTGTGTAAGGAGAGTGGAAGAGGTGAAAGAGGTGTGCTGGGGTATGGGAGCACTGGGGAAAGGGCTGTTGCATATAGGGGAAATGGGAAGGTGATCTCAGGGAGTTCAAACAGTGGGAGGGATTTAGGAGCATTAGAGCAGGCTTCTGAGGCTTAGCAGCAATGGATGGTATGGTTTGGGAGCAGTGACCAGGTACTGGGATTTGGGAGTATTGGTGACTATTAGGAGGAGATGCTGTGGTCTGAGTCTATTGGGGGGGGGGGGGGGGGGGGGGGGGGGAAAGAGAGATGGGAAGAAAGAGAAAGCGTCCGAGGATCTAGGAGCAGGATAAGTGGAATTGTGGGGTGTGGAAGTACTGGGATGTCAAAGAGTCTCGGAGAAATCAAGATGCAGGAGAATGAAGGCTGTAACTTTACATCAGCCCCTTCCCGGGACTTTTCTAAGTGGTCTTCCAACACACTGTCTTGGTTGTTTAAGATTACTGGATGGAAAGTGGTAGGGAGAGAGTGGCTGAATTTCCAATATGATCTCCCAGTGGGCGAGACATCTCACCAGGAATGTGATTTTGTAAAATTATTCCTATACTGTATTTGCTGACTTTAAGTGCACTATTTGTTTCAAAGAACAAACACATGACTCCTGGCTTAATGCTGGGATAATTAATTGGTGGTCACACACTCCAGCTCCCATGCTCCTGGCCAGGACTCCGAAACCAGCTTGAAGTTGTTTACTGCACTTTTACTACCCGAGTCACAGCTAGGAATGCAGCAATGGGGCCTTTATAGAGCGAGAGTGAGTAGAGTAGAGAGCAGCAATAGGCAAAATGGGACCAGCGCTCAAGGCTGGGGTGGGGAGAAGGGGCAGAAGACAGCTAGGCGGCACGTGGAGAATGGGGAGAGACAACAGGAGGGAACATCAGGCGAGAAACACAATTTTCAGTGGCATCAGATGGGTGGTGCAGTGGCAAAAGCACCACCTACCTTAAATATGCAAATTTGGAGCTGGGAGAACTCAGAGGGAAGTGCAATAAATAGGTGTTTAATTGTAGCAGACAGACATGACGGAAATAGCATGATGTAAAAAGTGTGACAAGAAAGTGTTACAGCAAATAAGCGTTTACAGGAAATGAAAGCGACAGCAAAGACTCAATATGTTATATATGTGGTCACCAACAACTTTCATACTGTTCCTGTAAAACACTCTGCTGAAGTGATCTTTACTTGTGAACAGAAGAAATTAAAAGATTTACACAGACAACGTTTCAGTAAGAGTCCACAATCTTTTGATTTTTTGGGGGGTTGGTATGGGGTTAGCACAGGTGTTGACATAATAACATATTCGCTTCTCCATACTGCTCTCACGACATCTGAACTGTTAATTCCTTACATTAGTGGACAGTCAGTGATGCTACAAATTACATTCAAGAATTCAGTAGGTTCCAAGTGATATATAAAGCAGCCTCACTAATCCAAGGTTTGTATGCTCGAGGCTAGTTAAATCTTTTAGTTAAATCCCGGAGGCAAATTTAAAACTTCTGCCTGAGAAAATAAAAAAGTTAACCCACTTACACTTAACCTCACAAGGCTTTAAAGACAGGAAGAGCTAGCAGAAAAATTTTAGGTAACAGAAGATCAGCAAACGGAAGCATTAGCGAAAAGAAATAAAGATACAGACGCACAGAATATTGTACGCGGTCAACAAAAATAACCATAAAATCTTGTTCATATCAGGATCGTAGGTCTGTAATACAATGTTATAAAATAATTTAATATGCTGTGGCATAATTGGCATTTTGTTATCTGCAGATTTCATGGTTTTTCCCTCAGTGTCCCTGACAATAGAGCAGTTATTGGGAACGGTAGCATAGTGGTTATGTTACTAGACTAGCAATCCAGAGGCCTGGAGTAATGATCCAGACACGGGAGTTCAAATCCCACCATGGCAGCTGGGGAATTTAAATTCACTTAATTAAATAAAAAACTGGAATAAAAAGCTAGTCTCAGTAATGGTGACCATGAAACTATCGGATTGTCGTAAAAACCCATCTGGTTCACTAATGTCCTTTAGGGAAGGAAATCTGTTGTCCTTACCTGGTCTGGCCTACAGCAATGTGGTTGACTTTTAACTGCTCTCTGAAATAACTGAGCAAGCCACTCAGTTGTAACAAACCGCTACGAAAAACAAGAAGAATAAAACCGGGGGGCAGGGGGGGAGGGAGAGACCACCTGGCATTGACCTAGGCACCGGCTACAGACACGACAACGGCACACCCAGCCCCGTCGACCTAGCAAAGTCCTCCTCACTAACATCTGGGGACTTGTGCCAACATTGGGAGAGCTGTCCCACAAACTAGTCAAGCAACAGCCTAACAGTCATACTCACAGAATCATATCTTTCAGCCAACGTCCAAGACTCCTATCCCGGTGTGTCCTGTCCCACCAGAAGGACAGACCCACCAGGGGTGGCGGCACAGTGGTATACAGTCGGGAGGGAGTGGCCCTGGGAGTCTCAACATCGACTCCGGACCCCATTAAGTCTCATGGCTTCAGGTCAAGCATGGGCAAGGAAACCTCCTGCTGATTACCACCTACCGCCCTCCCTCAGCTGATAATCAGTACTCCGCCATGTTGAACACCACTTGGAAGAAGCACTGAGTGTAGCAAGGGCACAGAATGTACTCTGGGTAGGGGACTTCAATGTCCATCACCAAGAGTGGCTCGGTAGCACCACTACTGACCGAGCTGGCTGAGTCCTGAAGGACATAGCTGCCAGACTGGGCCTGTGGCAGGTGGTGAGAACCAACACGAGGGAAAAACATACTTGACCTCATCCTCACCAATGTACCTGTCGCAGATGCATCTGTCCATGACAGCATTGTGCAGTGATCACTGCTACCAGTCATTGTGGAGACGAGATCCCATCTTCACAGAGGACACCCTCCATCGTGTTGTGTGGCACCGTGCTAAATGGGATAGATTCAGAACAGATCCAGCAGCTCAAAACTGGGTATCCATGAGGTGCTGAGGGCTATCAGCAATATCACGGCTGTTATGCTGAAGACTTGTGCTCCAGACCTAGCTGCACCTCTAGCCAAGCTGTTCCAGTACAGCTACAACACTCGGCTCCAGACCTCATTACAGCCTTGGTCCAAACATGGACAAAAGAGCCAAATTCCAGAGGTGAGGTGAGAGTGACTGCCCTGACATCAAGGCAGCAGTTGACCAAGTGTGGCATCAAGGAGCCCTAGTAAAACTGAAGTCAATGGAAATCAGGGGGGAAACTCTCCACTGGTTGGAGTCATACCTAGCGCAAAGGACGATGGTTGCGCTTGTTGGAGGTCAATCTCAGCCCCAGGACATCGCTGCAGCAGTTCCTCAGGGCAGTGTCCTAGGCCCAACCATCTTCAGCTGCTTCATTAATGACCTTCCCTCCATCATAAGGTCAGAAGTGGGGATGTTCGCTGATGACTGCACAGTGTTCAATGCCATTCGCAACTCCTCAGATAATGAAGCAGTCCATGCCCACATGCAGCAAGACTTGGACAACATTCAGGTTTGGGCTGATAAGTGGCAAGTAACATTTGTGCCACACAAGTGCCAGGCAATGACCATCTCCAACAAGCGAGAGTCTAACTACCGCCCCTTGACCTTCAACGGCATTACCATCGCCGAATCCCCCACCATCAACATCCTGGGGGGGTCACCATTGACCAGAAACTTAACTGGACCAGTCACATAAATACTGTGGCAACAAGAGCAGGTCAGAGGCTGGGTATTCTGCGGCAAGTGCCTCACCTCCTGATTCTCCAAAGCCTTTCCACCATCTACAAGGCACAAGTCAGGAGTATGATGGTGTACTCACCACTTGCCTGGACGAGTGCAGCTCCAACACTGAAGAAGCTCGACACCATCCAGGACAAAGCAGCCCGCTCGATTGACACCCCATCCACCACCTTAAACATTCACTCCCTCCACCACCGGCACATCGTGGCTGCAATGTGTACCATCTACAAAATCACTACAGCAACTCGCCAAGGCTTCTTTGGCAGCACCTCCCAAACCCATGACCTCTACCACCTAGAAGGACATGGGCAACAGACGCATGGGAACACCATCACCTCCAAGTTCCACACCATCATGACTTGCAAGTGTATCGCCATTCCTTCATCGTTGCTGGGTCGAAATCCTGGAACTCCCTCTAACAGCACTGTGAGAGTACCTTCACCACACAGACTGCAGCGGTTCAACGCGGTGGCTCACCACCACCTTCTCAAGGGCAATTAGGGATGGGCAATAAATGCTGGCCTTGCCAGCGACGCCCACATCCCATGAAAGAAAAAAAAAAGTGGGTGAGACTCAAGATCTGACTTATGCATTTACAAAAACTTGAAGACAAGAATGAATTCAGAAACACCTTTGAAGGGATTTCAAACCAGGGCAAAGTTGTCAATTAGTACACACAAACAACAACTTGCATTTATAGAATTCCTTTAATGTAGTAAAACAGGAGGATAGACAAACAAAAATTAACACTGAGCCAAAGAAGGAGAAATTAGGACAGGTGACCAAAAACGTGGTCAGAGGTAGGTTTTAAGGAGGGTCTTAAAAGGAGGCAAGAGAGGTTAAGAAGCGAAGAGGTTTAGGGAGGGAATCCAGAGCTTAGGACCTAGATGGCTGAAAGCATGTACATGCTCCACTATGGGTGGCCAAGAGGCCAGATTTGGAGGAACACAGTTTTCAGAGGGTTGTAAGGGTACAGGAAATTATAGAGCTAGGGAGGAGCAATGTCCTGAAGGGATTTGACCACGAGGATGAGAATTTTAAAATCAAGGCGTTGCTGGACTGGGCGCCAAACTAGATCAGCAAGCACAGGGGTGCTGGGTGAATGGGACTTGGTGCAAGTAAGGATACAGGTAGCATAGTTTTGGATGAGTTTAAGTTTATGGAGGGTGAAAGATGGGAGGCCAGCCAGGAGAGCACTGGAATAGTCGAGTGTGGTGGTAACAAAGGCATGGATGAGGGTTTCAGCAGCAGATAGGCTGAGGCACAAACGGACAATACTAGGAGGCTGAAGAAGGCAGTCTTTGTGATGGAGAGGCTATGGGTTCGGAAGCTCTGTTCAGGGTCGAATAGGATACCGAGGTTGTGAACAGTCTGGCTCAGCCTGAGACAATGATTCCATCTCCCTCCCTGGCCAGTGGCGAGGGAATGGGCATTTGTGGTGAGGACCAAACACAAAGGCCTCAGTCTTCCCAATGCTTAATTGGAGGAAATTTCAGCTCACCCAGGACTGGATGTCACACAAGCATTCTGACAACAGAGGCCGTGGAGGGGTTGCGAGAAGTGGTGGAGAAGTAGAGCTGGGTGACGTCAGCCTACATGTGGAACCTAATGTTGTGCTTTTGGATGATGTCACTGAGGGGCAGCATGTAGATGAGAAATAGTAGGGGGCCAAGGATAAATCCTTGGGGGATTCCAGAGGTAACAGTGCGGGGGCAGAAAGAGAAGCCATTGCAGGGGATTCTCTGATAATGACTGGATAGGCAAGAGTTGAACCAGGCGCGAGCAGTCCTACTCAGCTGGACAACAGAGGAGAGGCTTTGGAGGAGGATGGTGTAGTCAACTGTGCCAAAAGCTTAAGTCAGGTTGAGAATGACGAGGATAGTTTACCATGGTCAAAGTCATATAGGATGTTAGTTGTGACTTTGATTGGGCTCTGTTTCACTGCTGTGGCAGGGATGGAAAGCTAATTGGAGAGGTTCAAACATGGAGTTGTGGGAAAGATGGCCATGGATTTTGGAGGCAGCAACACATTAGAGAGGAAAGGGAGATTGGAGATGGGGAGGTAGTTTGCAAGGACAGAGGGGCCAAGGGTGGGTTTTTTGAAGAGAGAGGTGATGACGGAAGATTTGAAAGGGAGTACCTGAGGATAGGGAACTTTACATTATCAGCTAGCATGGAGGCCAGGAAGTGATGTTGGGTGGTCAGCAGTTTGGTCGGAATAGGGTCGAGAGAGCAGGAAGTGGGTCTCATGAACAAGCTGAGTTCGGAGAGGGCATGAGAGGAGACAGCAGAGAAACTAGAGAAAGATGGGAGTTCAGGGCTAGGATGGGGAGAACCTTGGCTTGTTGGGCAAAGGGAAATGAGGGATGCAGAAGAGACAGCTGAACTGATGGTCTCAATCTTAAGTGACAAAGAAGTCCATAAGCTTCTCGCACTTGTTGGCAGCTGCGGTGGAAGGGGCAGGGGAGAGTGGTTTAAGGAGACTGTCGTTAGTGGAGAAAAGCCGGGGGGGGGGGGGGGGGGGGGGGGGAGGGGGTTATCTTAGCATTCCAGGATGATCCTGCACGAGTGAGCAGTTTATAGATTTTAATGGATGTCAACTGACTGTAGCAACGCTGAGTCACAAGAACCCAACTTTGCTTGTAACATTTATATTTTGTGACTTCAACTGGCAATACAAAGCAAACTCCAGTATTGTAAGGCACGTATGCAAAACGATTCAACACAAAATTAATTAAGTGTATACAGTCGCCATATAGACTATTGATTTAAAATGTTTTTTGTGCGTCTTTGTATATGCTTCCAAAGCCAAGCACATTATTTCTTGCCCAATTTACTGTAGGTGAAAGTAATACAAACTGTACCATGTTAAAAAAAAACCTCAAATTTGTTTCAACACAGGTTGTTATTTATTCAACAATTTTAGTTACTATGTTTGCTGTGACATGAGCTAACATCTGGATCCACATGTCCTACGTTGCCCCAAGGAGATTTTTACAACACAAGATAAAAATTTAGATTCAGATGCTGTTCAGCTCTCCTATACATTCTAGCAGTTTTCACTTGGATAATATTTCAATTCAAAGCTGTTTCCAAAGCAACTGATCACTGGAAAAAGACGTTATCCTTAATTCCAATCACTTAATTTCCACTTTAATTATACACTGTGGTCTTACTTAGCCATACCATGTAAGCAAGCCTTCATTCTTCCATTAATAACATACTGCACTGCTGAACAAGACTGGTTGTTCAAGATACACACAGGTCACAATAAATCATGCAGTCATTTTAATTTAAAGTGCGCAGTCAATATTTAGTGAAATAATTTTCTCAAAACTGTTCTGAAAATTGTCAATATGTGTTGGAAGCAAGCATTGTGTCCTCAGAAGGAGTTAGATACAAACATCTGAATGAACAAATCTTGCTTCTTTCCAAAGGTTTATAATATGCTTAGTTTACAAGTTCTCCATTTCTTACATTACAACAGTGACTACACTTCAAAAGTAATTTGGGACGTCCTGAGGTCGTGAAAGGCGCTATATAAATGCAAGTCTTTCTTTGCATATACAATTTTCACCTTACTTGAAACAACACCTCAATAATCTATTTTAGATACCACTGATCTATTGCATTGGAACAAAGTGCAGCCCGTCCAGTAGTCTGAAGATTAAATAGTGATAGATCATTTCCACTGGCCAGCTAGATGGCAACAAGAGGGTAAAAATTTAAAATTATCCCAAAAGTAATTCAAGGGAGATTAGAAAACATGTCCTTACAGACGGTGATTAGAATGTGGAATTCTCTGCCACAAAACATTGTGAAGCAGAGTCCATAACTTTTTTTAAAAAAAAAGGTAATTAATTGCTTAATAAAGGGTAACATTGAAGGTTTATAGGGAGCAAGCAGAACCTGTGAAGATAGATACTGGCACAGACCCGATGAGCCAAATGAGCTGTTCCTGTGTGTAACATTCTATGATTCCATAATGTATCCAAATCTCTCATTAGTTTGTAGATGTAGAATATTCTGCTCTAATTTGCTGTCTCAGTTGCAGCACATAAGGAACACCAGCATGAATTGAAAGGTCATCGACCCGAAACGTTAACTCTGTTTCTCTCTCCACAGATGCTGCCTGACCTGCTGAGTGTTTCCAGCATTTTCTGTTTTTATTTCTGCTAAAGCAACTCTTGTATAATGCTCTAGCCAACTATCCCAAGATAGTACCACAGCACAACAACGAGAAGCGATGGTGTAACAAGCTATGAGTCGAAACCAAAGCAGCGATGAAGTTACCTGCACGGCGACACCCCTAACTAAAGATTCTCCATGCAGCCTTTTGTTGTTAGTTCTTTGCCGAGTGAGCTGACAATTCAACTAACTTCGAAACCTGCTGCTTTGAGAATGCTATTTTTAAACTTAGACATGTACCGGGTCACGTCAGACAAGGGATGAATTCAGTTGTATAAACTGTTGTAGCTTTCTGCAAGATTAAAGGCGAGATACGCATCCCTACACTCAACACGAGTGGAAAGGAGAGTCATTTTGTTTTTTGAGAAGGAGTGTAATATTTTCAATATCTTCCAATGTCGTCTCCTCCAAAATATCTGATAAAAAGACTCCCTTAATTGCGCAGCTGGTTAAGGGGATGAACAGAGCAAGCAAGTCCCACCTTCAGTCTCTGGACAGAGCGGAGTCAGCAGATCTGAGCCGGATTAGTGGTAGAGGTGCTATAGTTGGCTTCATGGGGAAGGGAAACTCTGCCTTTCCACACAGATCTCTATCCAGTGACCCTGACAGGAATTACATCAGGGAATGTCAGGTGAAGACAGGATCAGGTTCAGCTGTGATGCTACCCATGGTTTGTTTAAAAGTTTTAAGGCCTGGGATTACAAGAGTCAGTCTCCAAACTCTAGATATTTGCTCGGAGGACAATCATTTGGCTGCATAACTGAATCATTGGTTTGTGTGCCTACATTCTCAACTTACTCTACGAATCATGCATTAGAGGAGTAACCTCAATATTGTCCCAACTAAAACTTTTCCAGAAAGATCATAAAACATACAAGGTTGCTTCCACATCAGGTGCCCCCAATATGTAATTAATTTAAATGGACAGAAAATCAGACACTGTGGGCTTGCAGTTTCCAGGCTGGCACTCCCTGCGAGTGCCACTCTGTACCAGGAGCACCCCAGGCTAACTTGTGGTTTGTGATTTAATTTTAAAAACTTGGTGAATGGTCAAATCACTGTGTAGGACATTACCAAAACTGGAAAAAAGCATACGAGGTAAATCAGAAATTGAGAGAAAAGAGAGTGTTTTTTTAAAATTAAGAGCAGCAACTTTGCACAAAGGGTGCGATTTTCCCATTGGAGGCGGGTTTCGGTTTGGGTGGGTTCCAAACCCACCTCCACTGTCAGGTGGGAAAAATTTGCGATTTTCCCCTAATTGGCCAATTACTTTCAGAGGTGAGGGTTCCCCTGGGCCAATTAGTGTTTTGGGACTGAAACTCGCCTCTGCTGACGTCACTTATCCACCTTCATTTAAGGGCTGCTTGCTGCCTTGGCTCATTCCACTGGTTTTTGGTCGATGCTGCACCACCTCCAAACTTTTATCTCCTTGAAGAATGGCCAGCTCCAAGGCAAGGGCCTCCCGAGGTTCTCGGATGAGCCGCTGGGTATGCTGGTTGAGGGGGCGAGAGCTAGCAGGGAGGAAGAGGCCTCCCAAAGAAACCAAGGCTGTGTGGGTCCAGCTGACAAGGGATATAACCTCCAGATCTGTGTGCAGATTGGGTGATTATTTCTGTTTATTGACGAAATGCCATCCCTGTGTGAATGTATCAAAATTAGGTGATAGCAAACGGTTGGCGTGATGACATCTGTTATTTCGGCTCAGGCAGCTCCACATTGCGGGCTCCGCGACACTTGCGTGATCAGGTTGGTGGTCAGAGTGAAAGGAGGCCAGAGAGTCATGTCCATTGTCTATCATGTGTTAAAAAGGAGCCAAGCACATGTGCCACAATGGGCAACCTATGCAAATCTGGCCAGGATGAGTGCATTCCTTGCATCATGGGCAGCCGTGTGCTTGTGTGCTGCTGGTAGATGTGACGCTGCATGGTCCTCCTCCTCCTCCTCCTCATCCTCACCTGAGGAGGCTATGAACTGAGCCACTTGCTCATCAGGAAGCTGTAAGACACGACGCTGTGCCATGTTGTGCAGTGCGCAGCAGACCACGACCATTCTGGAGACTCTGGCTGCTGAATACTGCAGGGCTCCACCTGATCTGTCAAGGCATCGGAATCGCATCTTCAGTAAGCCAATGGTTTGCTCGATGATGGACCTGGTCGAAATGTGGCTGGCGCTGTAGTGCTCCTCAGCCTCGTTAGCTGGCCTCCTGATCGGCGTCATTAGCCACTTCTTCAGGGGGTAGCCCTGGTCACCAAGGAGCCATCCATTAAGTTGGTTTGGCGGATTGAAGAGCGGAGGAACACTAGAGTTTCGCAGGATGAGAGTGTCATGGCAACTACCACAGAACTTGGCGCAAACATGCAAAATCTCCATCTTGTGGTTACACACCAGCTGTACGCTGAGGGAGTGGAAGCCCTTGCGGTTGACAAAGATAGCTGGATTTTGATGGGGTACCCTAAGGGCCACATGTGTGCAGTCTATGACGCCCTGCACCATTGGCAAGCCTGCCATATTTGCAAAGCCAACTGAACGCGCGGTCACACTTGCTTAATCCCTTGAGAAGTGGATGTAATTGTGCGCCTTTGCGAAAAGGGCATCAGTAACCTGCGTGATGCAACTGTGGGCGGCCGACTGGGAGATGCCGCTGATGTCTGCTGATGATCCCTGGAAGGAGCCTGAGGCAAAAAAGTTGAGTGCGGTGGTGACTTTGACAGCCACTGGTAAGGGGTGTCCACCAGCTCCTCTGGGCTCCAGGTGTTTGTGCAGCAGTGCGCAGATGTCTCAGACAACCTCTCGCGAAAGTCTCAGCCTCCTTTGGCACTGCTGCTCAGTCATGTTGAGGTAGCTCATCCTCTGTCTGTAAACCCTGTGTTGGGGGTATCTCCTGCGGCGACGTGCTTCCATGCGCTGCCCTGCGCAGCATCAGGTGGGTGAGCAGGAGGTTGGCGCTCCTGCTGCTAAGCTGCCTGGTTCTGCTGCTGCTGTGGCTGCTCCTCATCCGAATCGGAGGTCCATGGTGAAAGGAAATAAATGGTTCCCATGCTGCTGGCAGATACCTCCGTTGGGGAAGCGCTCAGTCCAAGCGGGGAGAGGGTCTTCCAAGGAGGTCTCACAGTTGAGAGATAGAAGCTGCAGCACCTCCGACTTCGGTAGGCCTGCTAAAAGACCTGTGGAACAAAAGTTCTGCCACCTGCAACTGCTCCCTGCTGAAAGCTCCGTTTTAATGGTGGAGCTGCAGCTGTGAGGAGGCCACCCGCTTGTCAACCCGCCAGGTTTAGCTGGCGTGGTTTAGGAGGGTCGTGCAAAACGCACAAAATGTGGCAAAATAACAAAGGCCTGTCAAAATAGGATTATAGAGGCCCTTAACGACTGATGGAGGCGGGACCGAATCGCACACATCAAACCCGCCTCCGGCAAAATTGTGCGGAGGCGGATTGGAGGCAGGTTCTGAACCTGCGATTTTGCCAACTGTCCAGCCTCCAAACCTGCCTCCTCAGGGCTGGGAAAATTGCCCCCCCAAGTCTTTTATATCGATAATATATTTATTTCAAAACACCTTTTCCATTCAGTAATTGCAATCTCTGCTCTGCTAAGGGATACCAAAATCAATACGAAGAATTTTTACAGTTACATTAGGAAAAAGAGGATGGTCAGGAGCAACGTTGGCCCCTTAAAAACTGAAAGTGGTGATATTGTCGATGACAATGGGGAAATGGCGGACTTGTTGAATAATTACTCTGCGTCAGTATTTACAGCAGAAGAAGAGGATAGCATGCCGGAAATCCCAAGGAAACTAATACTGAATCGGGGACAGGGACTCAATAAAATTAGCGTAAGTAAAATAACAGTAATGAGGGAAATAATGGCACTAAAGAGTGACCAATCCCCAGGGCCAGATAGTTTCCATCCCAGGGTTTTACAGGAAAAAGGTGAGCACATTGCAGATACCCTAACTATTATCTTCCAAAGTTCTCTACATTCAGGAACCGTCCCTTTAGATTGGAAAATTGCGCATGTCACTCCGCTTTTTAAGAATGGCGAGAGAGGACAACCAGGGAATTATAGACCAGTTAGCCTAACATCTGTTGTCGGGAAATTGCTAGTCTATAATTAAGAATAGGGTGACTGAACACCTCGAAAAATTTTAGTTGATCAGAGAGAGCCAGCATGGATTTGTGAAAGGTAGGTCATGCCTGACGAACCTGACAAACTTTTTAAAGAGGTGACTAAAGTAGTGGACAGGGGAATGTCTATGGATGTTATTTATATGGACTTCCAGAAGGCATTCGATATAGTCCCACATAAGAGACTGTTATCTAAGGTAGAAGCCCACGGAATTGAGGGCAATTTATTGACCTAGTTAAGAAATTGGCTGAGCGGCAGGAGACAGAGAGTAGGAATAATGGGTAGGTACTCAAATTGGCAGGATGTGACTAGTGGGGTCCCGCAGGGATCGGTGTTGGGGGCCTCAACTATTCACAATATTTATTAATGACTTAGATGATGGCATAGAAAGCCACATATCCAAATTTGCCGATGACACAAAGATAGGCGGCATTGTAGGCAGTGTAGATGAAAGCATAAAATTACAAAGGAATATGGATAGATTAAGTGAATGGGCAAAACTGTGGCAAATGGATTTCAATGTAAGCAAATGTGAGGTCATCCACTTTGGACCTAAAAAGGATAGAGCAGGGTACTTTAAGCTAAAAACAGTGGATGCCCAAAGAGACTTGGGGGTTCAGGTATATAGATCATTAAAATGTCATGAACAGGTACAGAAAATAATCAAAAAGGCTAATGGAATGCTGGCTTTTATACTTAGAGGACTAGAATACAAGGGGGTGCAGCGTAGGTTTACCAGAATAATACCCGGACTTCAAGGGTTAAGATGCTAGATCAATTGTTAATTTTAAATCTGAGATTGATAGATTTTTGTTAACCAAAGGTATTAAGGGATATGGGCCAAAGGCGGGAATATGGAGTTAGATCGCAGATCAGCCATGATCTCATTGAATGGTGGAACAGGCTCGAGGTGCTGAAAGGCCTACTCCTGTTCATATGTTCCCAAGGAGGAAGGGCCTCCTAACTGTCCTTTCACTATGTGAACCAACCATCTCCATTGTGCCCTGACACAAAAGAATGCTGTAAATTTAACAAATGCTTGTGAATTCAGCCATACATCATGCCCAAAATAAAATCAATTCTTTTGGCCAGAGAACATGTTATTAAGCTTTGCATCATCACTGAAATACAAGACAATTTTTTTTTTTTTTTTTAAAGTATACATGCATCACTGCACTGTCAGCTTGGCTCTGTTGCTGGCATTCTCACCTCAGAATCAGACTGTCATGGGCTTCAAGCCCCAGTACAGACTTGAGCACATAATCTAGGCTGACACTTCAGTGCACTACTGGAAGAGCACTGCATCTCCCGTCTTTTACATGAAATGTTAAAATGAGGACCCAACCCCCTCAACCCAAACCTGCCTGCTCATGTGGATGTAAAAGGCCCTCTGGCAGTATTCAAGGAGCAGGGAGCTCTCCCAATGTCCTGGCCAACATTATTCCCTCAAACAAATAGATGATCTGGTCATTCATTAGTTTGCTATTTGTGGGACCTTGTTGAGTGCAAACTGGCAGTTGAGTTTGCCAACAGTGACTACAATTCAAAAAGGAATGAACTGGTTATAAAGTACTTTGGGGCAGATTTTTTTTTCTTCACAGTCCTCTGTTGGGAAAGCACAATAGAAAAGATAGTTTCAAAAAAGAGAGAGATTCTGCAAAATGTCAAATAACAGTAGATATAGGGCAAATGCAAGTCACCAACAGTGAGCTATAAAAGAAATCTCAACAATAAAATTGAAACAACTAATTCAGAAACATAAAGCAAACTGCATAGAGATAACAATATCATAACTAATGAGCTTGGCTAAGGTTTCCAGGATTCACTAGTAAAAAGCTTCTTTGCCACAAAAAAAATTTGCTTCAGAAACATACTGTGAAACAATAGTGAAAGTTGTCCATTATAGAAAGAAAAAAGACTTGTATTTATATAGCGCCTTTCACGACCACCGGACATCTCAAAGCGCTTTACAGCCAATGAAGTACTTTTGCAGTGTAGCCACTGTTGTAATGTGGGAAATGCGGCAGCCAATTCGCGTGCAACAAGTTCCCACAAACAGCAATGTGATAATGACCAGATGATCTGTTTTTGTTATGTTAATTGAGGGATAAATATTGGCCAGGACACCGGGGAGAACTCCCCTGCTCTTCTTCGAAATAGTGCTGTGGGATCTTTTACATCCACCTGAGTTTAACATCGCATCCAAAAGACGGCACCGCCAACGGTGCAGCACTCCCTCAGTACTGCACTGGAGTGTCAGCCTAGATTGCTTGATGGTAGCAGACGTTGGACGAGTAAAGCACAGCCCACTTCATGGGATACGATAGCAAAATACTGCAGATGCTGGAAATCCGAAATAACAACAGAAAACGCTGGAAAAACTCAGCAGGCCAGGCAGCATCCGTGGAGAGAGAAACAGAGTTAACGTTTCATGTCAAAGACCTTTCGTCAGAACTGGAAAAAGCAGGAAATGAAATAGATTTAAAGCAAGGATAAAGCTGGGAAAAGGGGGAGGGGATGAAAGAACAAAAAGGAGAGATTCAGAGACATTGAGAGACATTAAGAGATGATCAAGGCAAGAGGAGGTGTTAATGTGACAGGTTGAGGCTAAAAGAAGTGTGAAATGCACTGGCAGAATGAAGGATAGCTGCCAGCTTCTAGGAGGGAAAAAAAAAGGGGGGGGGGGGGGGGCCAAACAAAAGGGTAGATGAAAAGATAAAATATAAATGTGATTGGGGTTGAGGTTATGATCTAGAATTGTTGAACTCGATATTGAGTCCAGAGGGCTGTAGGGTGCCTAAATGAAAGATGAGGTGCTGTTCCTCGAGCTTACGCTGAGCTTCCGTGGAACAGTGTAATAGGCCGAGGACGGTGAGGTCAGAGTGGGAGTGGAGCGGAGAATTAAAGTGACAGGCCACCGGGAGCTCGGGGTCCCCCTTACGGACTGAACGGAGGTGTTCCACAAAGCGGTCACCCAATCTGCGTTTGGTCTCCCCAATGCAGAGACCACCACATCGTGAGCAGCGAACACAGTATACTAAATTGCAGGAAGTACAAGTAAATCGCTGTTTCACCTGGAAGGGGTGTTTGGGGCCCTGGACAGTGGGAAGAGGGGAGGTATAAGGGCATGTGTTGCATCTCCTGCGCTTGCACGGGAAGGTGCCGGGCGAAGGGGAAGGGGTGCTGGGGGTGATAGAGGAGTGGACTAGGGTGTCGCGTAGGGAGCGGTCCCTGCGGAATGCTGAAAGGGGAGGTGAGGGGAAGATGCGTTTGGTGGTGGGATCACGCTGGAGGTGGCGGAAATGGCGGAGGATGATCCGTTGAATGTGGAGGCTGGTGGGGTGAAAGGTGAGGACAAGGGGAACTCTGTCGTGGTTCCGGGAGGGAGGGGCAGGGGTGAGGGCAGAAGTGCGGGAGATAGAACGGACACGGTCGAGGGCCGTGTCGACCACAGTAGAGGGGAATCCTCGGTTGAGGAAAAAGGAAGACATGTCGGAAGCACTGGTATGGAAGGTGGCATCATCAGAGCAGATGCGGCGGAGACGGAGAAACTGGGAGAATGGAATAGAATCCTTACAGGAGGCGGGGTGGGAGGAAGTGTAGTCCAGGTAGCTGTGGGAGTCAGTGGGCTTGTAGTGAATGTTAGTCAATAACCTATCCCCAGAGATGGAGACGGAGAAGTCGAGGAAGGGAAGAGAAGAGTCGGAGATGGACCATGTGAAGGTGAGGGAAGGGTGGAAATTGGAAGCATAGTGAATGAAATGTTCTAGTTCAGGGCGAGAGCAGGAGACGGCACCGATACAGTCATCAATGTACCGGAAAAAGAGGTGAGGAAAGGGACCCGAGTAGGACTGGAACAAAGAGTGTTCCACATATCCCACGAAAAGGCAGGCATAGCTAGGACCCATGCGGGTACCCATAGCAACATCTTTAATTTGGAGGAAATGGGTGGAGTCAAAGGAGAAGTTGTTCAATGTGAGAACAAGTTCAGCCAGGCGGAGGAGGGTGGTGGTGGATGGGGACTGGTTGGGCCTCTGTTCAAGGAAGAAGCGGAGCGCCCTCAGGCCATCCTGGTGGGGAATGGAGGTGTGGAGGGATTGTACGTCCAGTGAAAAGGAGGCGGTTGGGGCCGGGAAACTGGAAACTGTTAAAGTGGCGGAGGGCGTCGGAAGAGTCACGGATGTAGGTGGGAAGAGACTGGACAAGGGGAGAAAAAATAGAGTCGAGATAGGAAGAGATAACCCACTTCATGTTGCTTTCTGCTGCCATCCCGTGATCCACCTCTCCTGAAAGCCGAACTACACCCTTGGGCAGATCCCTTGCCCACCTGGAACTACTCTACAGCCCTGGCTCGATCCCTCCTTGACAAACCACTCACTAACCAATACCCTGACCTCCCAAAACAGAGATAGAGAGAGAAAAATAGACAGAGAGCGTGCGAGAGGCAGACAGCCCACACTTCTACTTGAAGCATCTTACTAAGAATGGCATCAGGGGAAAACACATCTGGCACTTCTGCCCAGCAAGTTAACAGGCAGAAATATCTTTATTTTCAGGCCTACGCCAGGCTTGAAATGATACCCAAACACAGATTCACAACTCGACAGACGAAGCTTTCACCTGGCATATAGGCCTCAGCCACCTATGTAAACACACCACCCAGACAGCATATCACAGCTAAGCAACCACGTTTGGAAAACAGGGAATGAGAAGTGATTTAGATGGATGGACGTCAGAAATCCATATTTCGAACAAAAGAACTCAAATACATTTTTTTAATTACTGGGCTAATTTCACGATCCCAAGCGGACACACCCTCCCTTGCAGGGAGCACGGCTTCCCCATGAGGACTGGGTTGCTAAATTATCCCTTATATTTTTTTTAATGACTTAAGAGTTTTTTTCTCTTTTGTGCTGGATCCAGCACAAAAAACACTATCTCTTCAGTTCACATGAGCAACACCATGGGAGATCCTCAGCAATATTATAAAAATTATACATCTGCACACATCGGCCCCTTGGGGCTGTGAAGAGAGCAGAGCAGGAGAAAAGAGGATTTCCAGACGCCCTGCTGAAATTAACAGCAGCGCGTCTTTTAAATTTTCTCAGCAGGTTACCCAGCCAACAGACAGGACAGCTGCCTATCAGGCGGGAAAGCAGCCGAAGTGTGGATGACAGGTAAGTAGCCGATCGCGGGGGGATGGGGGAAGAAAAGGTCGAAAATCGCGTGGGGGGGGGGGGGAAGAGAGAGAGAGAAAGAGTCGGAGATCACGGGGCCCAATTGCGGAGACTGTAAGCTTGTTGCGCCTGGAGGAAGCACTCCTGCTCCTCCTGGCCCACAAGCATTGCTGTAAATGCACTTACCTCCTTGTACCCGCCGGGTTTCCCGAGCCCCGTCAAACCCGGCCTCCATGGGTTAAAAATAAAAATCCTGTTAAAATGGAGGCATGCAGTGTCCTTAACAGCTTTCACTGACCAACCCACCTCCTGAGAGCGGATTGGTCACCTGCCCCCGACCCACCCCCATTAATACCAGAAGTGGGCGGGTTAGAGATTTTTTTAAATTACTTCCCACCCACCCGTCCTTGGGGGTTAAAATTACCGCCCCCACTGTCTCCGACATAGTTCAGACATCCTGTGCCACATTTGGCATCTGCTAATTATAGACAAATTTCCTATTTTCAATTTTTTTTTTTACTTACATGCAAACTTCTTCCAGCTGATTGACTGATGTGCAAATTTATTCATTGTGATTTGAAATTATTTGTTGTGAATCAGTCAAATGTAAACTTGTTAGGAGAGAGACTGGGAACCAAACTGCTCAAGACTTCCTGAAAATTTTTCCATCTGCCTCCCAACTTCAGGCTTGAAATAAATTGACTTTTTTTTTTTACATAATAAAAACTAAAAATTACATCTTTTACAACAGTATGATTAAACTTATTTTGTTAATGCATTAGATGTTTTTACTCAAATGTCTTGGTCTCTCTCAAACACCTGTGCTTGAAGTAAATACTTTGACCCAAAGCGATCACTCAACTTCAGGGGAGTGGTGCAATCTCCCATTCTGTATTAGCAGAGTTTGATCAATGGGAGTGGCAGGCTGAACTGTAATTGGAAGGTTTTATCTCTGAATGGTATTGAAGGATTTTGTTCAGTTTGATTGAGTTTTGCCAAATTATTGGAAACATGCTGTGGAATGATTTTTTTTTCTCCAAAGTTTCAAGTTATCAACAATGAAACCTTTAGCTCAGAGACAGCCTAAGTCAGAACCAGCTAATCAGACACAGAGAATGAGAGAGAGAGAGAGAGAGAGAGAGAGAATGAAAGCGAGGAGAGTAAGAGAAAGGAGAGAATGAGAGGAAAAGAGAAAGAAAGAATGAGAGAAAGAGAATTAGAGAGGAGAGAATGAAAGAGAAAAAAAGAATGGAGACTGTGAAACTTTTAGTCCAGACACCATAAGCCAGACACCGAGAGAGAGAATGAGAGAAAAAGAAGAATGAGAGAAACAGTTCTCCCACCTGACACTACACCTCCACTGAAGTGTCACAACTCCAATATTCTTTACCCTCTCACTGCCCCTTCAATACCCAATCAAATATTCATTACTTTCTTCAACTACCCACTGCTCTCCCCAATCTACTTAGTAACGAATACTCACTTCCCAGAAATGTATAAACATTCCCTCTTTTAGATTTCTTAAGACAGTTTTATGGTCCTAGGAAAGATTGAGTTAGTGTAGGAGACACAGTGAGGAGTCTTAATTTCAACACGATGAGGATGTACAGAGTAGGAAGAGCATGTAAGCCAGTGATTATAGAACTTAGAAGAAACTAAAGTTAGTTCTAAGGATCACTGACCACAGTAGTACTGATAACAGAGAGAAACAAGAAAGTATGCAAAGGAGGAGTCAGAGTTTGAAGGCTAGAGACCTATCAGACAACAAGCTTTTTCTTGTGTCCTATCCTGAAGTGAGAGATCGATACGAAAGCAGTGGACTAATGCTTTGAGAGAGTCAAGAGATGTCAAGAAATATAAATCTTTGGCATGAAAGAAGAAAATTAGCTTCTTGGGAGCAATGAAGAATTTGTGGCATTCCAGTTGAGGTCAGGAGATAATGATTGTTGATAGACAAAGAAGCAAGAAGGGTAGAACCACCAAATGTACCTGTTGGTTAGACTTGAGACTAAAAAAAGGTTATATTTTACAAATAAAGAAGCACGATTTTCATTGCCCCATTAAGGAGTATGGAGGAAACAAGGCAGTGATCCTGCCACTACACCAGACAAAAAATTGTATACACTAAAAGCATGGATCTGAAGGAGAATGATGAACGTAGAGCAAAATCATCAGCAAAAGAATTGATAAAGTTGGACGATCAATGGAGGAGCTCACTGATAATCAAGAGTGATAGAGAAATCAAAAATCCTGGTAATCCTAGAGTTAATGAAGATTTAAAAGATGATCAATAAAAGGGACTATTTTCCGACTTCACGCTCCAGGTGGGGAGCCTTGCCTACCAAAATAGGATTAGAAATCTGGGTGTGTACTGCTCACGATTGTCCAAACGTTGCGCACACCTGAATTTTCAATATGCTCCGTCAGCGGAAACATTGAGCCGGAAAATTCTCTCAATAAACCACAGCAGAGAGAGAAATTGGAGAGAAACCTGGACAGCCACAAACTTTGCTTTAGCAGGAGGTCACAAAGAGAAGGCAATGGCAGATGATTCAACCAGGTAGAGTTTAGGTGAACACGATCTTTAATGGAATAGCCATACCAAAACCCATACTGGTAATAAAAGTACCTGAAGGTTTTTCCTTTCAACTTTGGGGTGAAAATAAAAAATAAAAATCAGGCCCATGCAGCGATAGTCAAAGGCATTGATTAGTTTAGCCACTCATCTAACAACACTCTGGTTGCCATTCCACTGGCAGATTAGCTGTCATGCAACCAATAGCTGATAGGCATGGCTTCTGACAGCTGCAGATTTCACCCTAAACACCCATATATTCCCAACTCGGACCTCAAAACTTTTAAAAATAAACCAAACCTGGAACAGGATAGTTTTTCTACCAATACTTGATGACAATTACTCTATAGGGCTTTATGTTGAATTATTCCTTCAAATCTATTTTACCAATTAAAGAAAACATTTATTTCACCATCAGATTTTCACACTGGATTGTACAGTAACTAATAAAGGAAGATATGTAGTTTAACACCAACCACTGATCCATTGGGTGCTATTTACATAGTACATCTGACAACTACATCCCATTTCTTCTCCATCAGATTTAATCAATTATTCCTACCCAGACTTTTACACAAATCTCCTATAATAAATGACAGGTTTTGCATTTAATCAACTGGATATATAGATTTTTCTATAAATAAGTACAATTCCATATTGTGTAACAATCGGAGCGGCTAAAATTTGCAGTTCTAGCTACGGCAATCCATTTTTGACGTAAAAAAAACAAAACCCTCTTGATCCCTCCCCACAAAACCCAGTTGTGTATATATGCCAATATAACAAGCAAGAGACAAGATCAGACACAACTTCACCAAAGGTGCATTAAAAAAAAAATCAAACAAGTGTGTAAACGTGCCTATGCACATGTGCACTGCCATCTTCAAAAAGTATAAATCACCCTAAAGCCTAGAATATGTTATCGGAGCTTTTGGGGCAGGATAGTGACACATGGATACAGTTACAGTTATAGTGCTGGACTTGTACCGGAGGTTGTGAGTTCAAATCCCACCATGGGAAGTTGCAAAACTGAATTGAATAAATTGAGCAGGATAGCCCAACTGTACATGGTCACATATTATCATTCACATCGTACAAGAATATGTAATTTATTCGGCACTCAGTATTATTCGATATATTCTTCATCTTGTCAGTTAATCTTAAACAAGTATCACATCATATCTACATTATAGTGATTACAATTTTTTTTAAATTAGCTTCTTGGAGGCGGTTAGGGTGGGGGAGGAATGATGATTTCTTCTTCTTAACCGACATTTCAACCTTTCCTCATCCAGAGGCATAGTGCCAGCTTACAACACTAAAAACTAGGCTTTACACACACAGGTACAGAGCAGCAGCACAGTATCCATCCCCATGGCATTTTAATTAATAGAGCCATGCACAAGCAGCTGCTGCTGTCGTCACTGGAGCATAGTTTACATTTCTAGCTTTGTGCTCCACTTGTCAATAACCACAACACTCAAATGAAAGTCTATCAGAGTCGATTAATGAAACTGATACAGTGGCCTTCTTGCCAATGAATCACACTGTGCCATCTTACAGCACGCGTCTCCTTGAAGGCCATGTCATACAATGTGGAGGAACAAGAAAGAAAATCAAAAGATTACAAAATGGCCAACAAGCACATCCCTTGCTTGGGGAAAGAGAGATTAACTTACCATCAAATGCATTGCTGCACTAGTGACATCCAGTGGCTAAATGCCAGAAATGTATAAACTTTCCCTCTTTCAGATTTATAAAAAGAATTATTTTGAGCAATAGGTTTGTGAAAATAAATTGAAGGCTCAGTAACGTTTACTGCTCTTTTGCAATTGTTAGCAACCAGTCATGAAATGGCACTGGCAGATACATGGGACCAAGGTCCATCCCCTTAAATACGAAAGGGGGTTTGGTAGCACAGGGTGACTTGAGGGTAGGGAAAAAGAGAGAAAAAAGAGAGAAAAATTGGGGGGGGGGGGGGGGGGG